>CM019753.1:34532845-35083330 GCA_009761765.1 Phenacoccus solenopsis
TTAGCGTTTTTACGCTATTTAAAGCGTTTTTTCCGGAGTTGAGCGTATTTTTTTGCGGTATTTAGCGTAATTTAGCGTTTTTACGCTAATTAGCGTGATTTTTCCGGAGTTGAGCGTATTTTTTGCGGTATTTAGCGTAATTTAGCGTTTTTACGCTAATTAGCGTTTTTTCCGGAGTTGAGCGTATTTTTTTGCGGTATTTAGCGTAATTTAGCGTTTTTACGCTAATTAGCGTTTTTTCCGGAGTTGAGCGTATTTTTTTGCGGTATTTAGCGTAATTTAGCGTTTTTACGCTAATTAAAGCGTTTTTTCCGGAGTTGAGCGTATTTTTTTGCGGTATTTAGCGTAATTTAGCGTTTTTACGCTAATTAGCGTTTTTCCGGAGTTGAGCGTATTTTTTTGCGGTATTTAGCGTAATTTAGCGTTTTTACGCTAATTAGCGTTTTTTTCCGGAGTTGAGCGTATTTTTTTGCGGTATTTAGCGTAATTTAGCGTTTTTACGCTAATTAGCGTTTTTTCCGGAGTTGAGCGTATTTTTTTGCGGTATTTAGCGTAATTTAGCGTTTTTACGCTAATTAGCGTTTTTTTCCGGAGTTGAGCGTATTTTTTTGCGGTATTTAGCGTAATTTAGCGTTTTTACGCTAATTAGCGTTTTTTCCGGAGTTGAGCGTATTTTTTTGCGGTATTTAGCGTAATTTAGCGTTTTTACGCTAATTAGCGTTTTTTCCGGAGTTGAGCGTATTTTTTTGCGGTATTTAGCGTAATTTAGCGTTTTTACGCTAATTAAAGCGTTTTTTCCGGAGTTGAGCGTATTTTTTTGCGGTATTTAGCGTAATTTAGCGTTTTTACGCTAATTAAAGCGTTTTTTCCGGAGTTGAGCGTATTTTTTTGCGGTATTTAGCGTAATTTAGCGTTTTTACGCTATTTAAAGCGTTTTTTCCGGAGTTGAGCGTATTTTTTTGCGGTATTTAGCGTAATTTAGCGTTTTTACGCTATTTAAAGCGTTTTTTCCGGAGTTGAGCGTATTTTTTTGCGGTATTTAGCGTAATTTAGCGTTTTTACGCTATTTAAAGCGTTTTTTCCGGAGTTGAGCGTATTTTTTTGCGGTATTTAGCGTAATTTAGCGTTTTTACGCTATTTAAAGCGTTTTTTCCGGAGTTGAGCGTATTTTTTTGCGGTATTTAGCGTAATTTAGCGTTTTTACGCTATTTAAAGCGTTTTTTCCGGAGTTGAGCGTATTTTTTTGCGGTATTTAGCGTAATTTAGCGTTTTTACGCTATTTAAAGCGTTTTTTCCGGAGTTGAGCGTATTTTTTTGCGGTATTTAGCGTAATTTAGCGTTTTTACGCTATTTAAAGCGTTTTTTCCGGAGTTGAGCGTATTTTTTTGCGGTATTTAGCGTAATTTAGCGTTTTTACGCTATTTAAAGCGTTTTTTCCGGAGTTGAGCGTATTTTTTTGCGGTATTTAGCGTAATTTAGCGTTTTTACGCTATTTAAAGCGTTTTTTCCGGAGTTGAGCGTATTTTTTTGCGGTATTTAGCGTAATTTAGCGTTTTTACGCTATTTAAAGCGTTTTTTCCGGAGTTGAGCGTATTTTTTTGCGGTATTTAGCGTAATTTAGCGTTTTTACGCTATTTAAAGCGTTTTTTCCGGAGTTGAGCGTATTTTTTTGCGGTATTTAGCGTAATTTAGCGTTTTTACGCTATTTAAAGCGTTTTTTCCGGAGTTGAGCGTATTTTTTTGCGGTATTTAGCGTAATTTAGCGTTTTTACGCTATTTAAAGCGTTTTTTCCGGAGTTGAGCGTATTTTTTTGCGGTATTTAGCGTAATTTAGCGTTTTTACGCTATTTAAAGCGTTTTTTCCGGAGTTGAGCGTATTTTTTTGCGGTATTTAGCGTAATTTAGCGTTTTTACGCTATTTAAAGCGTTTTTTCCGGAGTTGAGCGTATTTTTTTGCGGTATTTAGCGTAATTTAGCGTTTTTACGCTAATTAGCGTGTTTTTCCGGAGTTGAGCGTATTTTTTTGCGGTATTTAGCGTAATTTAGCGTTTTTACGCTATTTAAAGCGTTTTTTCCGGAGTTGAGCGTATTTTTTTGCGGTATTTAGCGTAATTTAGCGTTTTTACGCTATTTAAAGCGTTTTTTCCGGAGTTGAGCGTATTTTTTTGCGGTATTTAGCGTAATTTAGCGTTTTTACGCTATTTAAAGCGTTTTTTCCGGAGTTGAGCGTATTTTTTTGCGGTATTTAGCGTAATTTAGCGTTTTTACGCTATTTAAAGCGTTTTTTCCGGAGTTGAGCGTATTTTTTTGCGGTATTTAGCGTAATTTAGCGTTTTTACGCTATTTAAAGCGTTTTTTCCGGAGTTGAGCGTATTTTTTTGCGGTATTTAGCGTAATTTAGCGTTTTTACGCTAATTAGCGTGTTTTTCCGGAGTTGAGCGTATTTTTTTGCGGTATTTAGCGTAATTTAGCGTTTTTACGCTATTTAAAGCGTTTTTTCCGGAGTTGAGCGTATTTTTTTGCGGTATTTAGCGTAATTTAGCGTTTTTACGCTATTTAAAGCGTTTTTTCCGGAGTTGAGCGTATTTTTTTGCGGTATTTAGCGTAATTTAGCGTTTTTACGCTATTTAAAGCGTTTTTTCCGGAGTTGAGCGTATTTTTTTGCGGTATTTAGCGTAATTTAGCGTTTTTACGCTATTTAAAGCGTTTTTTCCGGAGTTGAGCGTATTTTTTTGCGGTATTTAGCGTAATTTAGCGTTTTTACGCTATTTAAAGCGTTTTTTCCGGAGTTGAGCGTATTTTTTTGCGGTATTTAGCGTAATTTAGCGTTTTTACGCTATTTAAAGCGTTTTTTCCGGAGTTGAGCGTATTTTTTTGCGGTATTTAGCGTAATTTAGCGTTTTTACGCTATTTAAAGCGTTTTTTCCGGAGTTGAGCGTATTTTTTTGCGGTATTTAGCGTAATTTAGCGTTTTTACGCTATTTAAAGCGTTTTTTCCGGAGTTGAGCGTATTTTTTTGCGGTATTTAGCGTAATTTAGCGTTTTTACGCTATTTAAAGCGTTTTTTCCGGAGTTGAGCGTATTTTTTTGCGGTATTTAGCGTAATTTAGCGTTTTTACGCTATTTAAAGCGTTTTTTCCGGAGTTGAGCGTATTTTTTTGCGGTATTTAGCGTAATTTAGCGTTTTTACGCTAATTAGCGTTTTTTCCGGAGTTGAGCGTATTTTTTTGCGGTATTTAGCGTAATTTAGCGTTTTTACGCTAATTAGCGTTTTTTCCGGAGTTGAGCGTATTTTTTTGCGGTATTTAGCGTAATTTAGCGTTTTTACGCTAATTAGCGTTTTTTCCGGAGTTGAGCGTATTTTTTTGCGGTATTTAGCGTAATTTAGCGTTTTTACGCTAATTAGCGTTTTTTCCGGAGTTGAGCGTATTTTTTTGCGGTATTTAGCGTAATTTAGCGTTTTTACGCTAATTAGCGTTTTTTCCGGAGTTGAGCGTATTTTTTTGCGGTATTTAGCGTAATTTAGCGTTTTTACGCTAATTAGCGTGATTTTTCCGGAGTTGAGCGTATTTTTTTGCGGTATTTAGCGTAATTTAGCGTTTTTACGCTAATTAGCGTTTTTTCCGGAGTTGAGCGTATTTTTTTGCGGTATTTAGCGTAATTTAGCGTTTTTACGCTAATTAGCGTTTTTTCCGGAGTTGAGCGTATTTTTTTGCGGTATTTAGCGTAATTTAGCGTTTTTACGCTAATTAGCGTTTTTTCCGGAGTTGAGCGTATTTTTTTGCGGTATTTAGCGTAATTTAGCGTTTTTACGCTAATTAGCGTTTTTTCCGGAGTTGAGCGTATTTTTTTGCGGTATTTAGCGTAATTTAGCGTTTTTACGCTAATTAGCGTTTTTTCCGGAGTTGAGCGTATTTTTTTGCGGTATTTAGCGTAATTTAGCGTTTTTACGCTAATTAGCGTGGATTTTCCGGAGTTGAGCGTATTTTTTTGCGGTATTTGGCGTAATTTTCGTTTTTACGCTAATTGACATATGGTGACTCAAACAGGGCTGCAAAAACGATACCTTAACGGAACGGAAAAACGTAACGAAACGGCATTTTCCGGTAAATAACGTAACGATACCTGTACCAGATAACGGAAAAATTAAAAAACGGTAACGAAACGATACCAGATACTAGAAAATTTGAAAACCGACACCAGAACAATACCGATACCGGAACCTTTTTCCGTTATTTTTCCGTTATTATTATTTTTTTTTTTTTTCATTTTCCTATTAATAATATGTAAAAAATAAAATTGCCAGTATTATTTGAGTAAATTATCAAGTATGTAGAAATTGTAGATGTACATGTTATGTAGCAACCCTATCCCTATCACCTGTTCACCTCTCTCATTACTTATAATTAAAGGCATTAGTATTGTATTTTCAAACATTTCGTTTCTATCCGTTTCCATCTTTTTGCCTTCATATTGCATTTTATCGATTATCGTTCCGTTTCGATCCATTGTTTCGATTTTTTTTTCAACTTTCAAGTAAAATATAAAATTTTGTAATTTGTAATGATAACGCCTAGGCAAAACAACAACGATAAACATGAGAAAATCGAAAATGTTGGTAAAATATCGTGACAGCTTGAGTTTGGGACGCACTTAGCACCAGCTTGGGGCAGTGAGAAAAGAGCAAAAAAAAATTGAATCGTTCCCATCTCCTCTTGCTTACATCTTTTGATTTTCATTTCCTTTCATTCATATAACGCTCTTTGCTCATTCAAAGTCGTATCGTTCCCTTCGTTTCTATCCCTCAAAAATTGTTCCAATCTCTTCGTTTCCTTCCATTCTTGACGTTTTTATCACCAGCGCTAATAACAACACAATCATTTCAAAAAAATTGACCTTCATATTTTTTTCTAAAACGAGCTTACCTATCTGTTATTAATTGTCAATTTACACCAAAATTTAAAAAGTTTATTTATTTTGAGATGTGTTGTTACTTGTTATTAATGTTATTATACCAGATAATTGGAGGTGCTGTCTGCGTTATGTTCATAATGGTGTCAACTGTCATGATCTCTTGTGGCCCTCTGACGGCTCTGACCTATTTTTGTGAATGATTTATAAAATGCTTTAAAAGAATAGTAGCAATACCGGACATAGCTGTAAGCATTTATATTTATTTAGCCATTTAATACAATTAAATTAATTAATAATTATTATTTGATTAACGTAATCACATGGAAAAAAATTAATAATATTGCTTACAATTCATTCATTATTATTATGAGGCTGGACCAGATTTTTTTCCAATTTTGAAAGTTGGTTTAAAACTTGGAATACATATTCAATAATTTTTGAAAAATAACGATACCAATACCAGTACCGATACCGATACCAATACCCGAACATTTCAAATAACGAAACGGTAACGATACAAAATACCGGAACATATTAAATAACGATACCAGAACGATAACGATACCGAATCCATTTGAAAAACAATACCGGAACGATACCGGATAACATTATCGTTCCGTTTTTGCAGCCCTGGACTCAAATTTGATTTTTAATTTTTAGAAGGTCCAGAGTTTTTGTTACAAGGAACGAGTCATAATCAAATTGAAACTAGCATGGTCAAAAATTAAAAAATATGTAATCATGTACTTACCAAATCCCAAAAACTCACTTTTCGTGTCAATTACTACGATCGGAGAAATCATACCCATGATAGTTTTTCAGAACCAATCTCAATCGCATTCAACAAATATCATCGTTCATCTCAACATTTTCAAATTTACCACAAAATCTACTCATCTAACAAACTCGATGCAATAAACATCTACCACAATAAATATTAAAAATAAACAACACACTGTGGTTTCAATCAAATTTATTCATTTTCTGTTTTATTTACGAGATGAAACCTGCATTAACATAAAACAAGATATATTGGGCTAATTCATCGAAAAAAAAAAAATAAACAAAAATAACGTTAACGTATCGATGTTTAAAAATAAAGTATTTCTCTCGCAAAAAATTGACGTTAAGCGGCATCATCATTAGAATAACCGATACTCCAAAAACGCCATGTTTCTGCAATTTATCAAACTGCGCTATCAACTACGTCATCGAATAAGCAATTTGAAAAAAAAATCGAACACTTTGACGGCATACAACAAAAAAAACCAATATTTCGTACTAAAACCAAAATTAAACGCCATTTAGACGCGAATATACTAAAGGAGTATTCGCAAAAGCTAAACATTATTTTCAAATGGCAGAAAAAAATCCACATTTTGAGCGAACAATTGGTTCGAAAAAATGCCCCAAAAAGCACCTAATATAAAACCGAGGTTAAACTAGCCGCTTAAACGTCCATTTAAAGCGATCGAACTAACAAAGCACGTAATTTTAAACGCCAACATCAATTAATATGTACATAAACGAGAATGAATTTGGTAAAAAGAAAAAAAAAACATGAAGGAATTACTGAACACAAAATACATAATACATATCTATTAAGTTAATTACTTTCACGATCCGCTAAATAAATGGTAATTGTCGGTATCGAGGCGACTACGTACAAATGCACAAAATATGTATAATAATAATAATAATAATAGTGAATTGAAAAAAAAAACATTCACTCGATATTCATCGGTGCACGTAGGCGATACGAACGAAAAATATAGTTATAGCATACGAACACCTCATTACAAAAAGAAAATGAATTTAAAAAACTACACAAGCGCCACGATACATCTATGCAGTAATTCGTAATATTTTCAACGCTAATACTACACGGGTATATAAGTGAATACGCATAACATAGCAAAAACAAAGGTACATTACATAATACGTCGACGAAATTAAACCCATTGCGTATCGGTTAAAATCTGCAAAATATCTCATAATACCTTATGACAAAGAAAAAAAAAAAATTGAAATAAAATCACTATATTTTTTTCGATTTTTCGTTCAACTTTTACTAGCGCGTCGATCATCATAATTACGCGAAATGTATACATAACATACATTAAAAAATAAATCATCTATATATATTAATTTTTTTTTCACATTTACTCTTATTCCATTTTTTTTTACAATTTTTTTTTTTTTTACTTTTTTTTTGGGTTTTATACTACTTTCGAAATATTTCGATATAATACGATTAAATGAAGACGAAGCTTTCGAAAAAGGAAAAATAAAACATCAGTACAAAAATGAAAGAGGGAGAGAGAGAGAGAGAGAGGAAATGAATAAGAAAATTCACAATGAAAAATATAATAGTTCTAAAACGAAGCCGTGACAAAGATGAAATATAGGCTACTTAAAAAGATAGTTAGAAGTTTCAGTCATTTGTACTACGATTATAAGAACATACTCGACAACGAACGAACTGATCGACGAATTTGTGTATGGTATATCTACTTTAATAAGAGAATACCGCCGGGCGTGATGTTTACCGCTGCACGAATCGTACCGGATACAGTTATTCCTCGCTTGTACGTTAGAAATACCCGTTATCACTCTGAGCGCGAGTCCATCATCCATTTTACAGCGCGATTACCGGCCACTCTGCGTGTTGTTGCTGAGACCTCTGCGCAAACAGAAAATCATTCGCATTACATTTTTTTTTACTCGCATAAATCCTGAAAAAAGATACGACAATAATAATTTTCGAAATGATTATTTCACAAAAAATTAATAATCTACGCTCTGGGTTATTCCATATCAATTCTATCATCGTTCCGATCTCGAAACGTTCGATTTCGTTTCGATTTTTTTTTTCTCGAAGAATTCGTCTCGACGTAGAAGGTACAAAATGACCGCTGGTTTCCTCGCCAGACTATTTAGAGGGGTGCGGTGAGCGGGCTGAACGCTCTTCATTTCTTTATAAAAATGTTTTATTTTTTTAATTAGAAATTAAATATATTTTATTATTAAAAAAAAATAATAATAATTCCAATTATATCAATAAAAACTGATGAATTATAAAAAAAAAAAAAAAAACTAATACCAAATCTAAATAAATTTTGAGACCATTTCAAATTCTCAACACACATCGAAAGATTTGGGAAGACGGTTCAAATTTGAAATTTCCAACTTCGAACTGTCGCAGGTGTTTTGATGAGGTATACGAACAATTCTAATTTTTGGAATGATTTCGAGATTTGATCTTCCTTTCGGAATGGGAAGGGATGAGAAGTTGAAATTTCAATATTTACAGTGTTGCACGTATTCCAACAGGTTTTCGAACACTCGTTTCAATTTTTAGATTAAATATCAAAATAACGTGTCTGTATGCGACACTTCCACAGTTGAACCCCTCTCCCCCTCCATTTTCGCATAAGTGGTCAACTATCTAAATTACCCATATTTTGAGGAAATCAGGTTGCGGGGTGGGGCTGAAATTTGAAATTTCCGACTTCTCAAGCGTTTGCATACGTACTAGCAGATTCTACGGAAAGACCATTTCAATTTTTCGGTTCATTCTGAGATTAACTCATTTTCGTAGAGAGGAAAGGGGTAGGATGGGGTTGAACTTCGAAATTCGGATCTTTCAAGCGTTGCACGTATATATATATATATATGTAGAGTTTTCAGTTCGCCGATTTCAATTTTTCGGTTCATTTTGAGCATCAACTAATGTTTTGTTGCGCAGGGAGGGGAGGACGAGATAAGGTTCAAATTCAAAATACTGACCTTTCAAGCAACGCATAAATACGAACGAGTTTTTCAGCACTCCGAACCCAAATCTTCGCTTCATTTCCGAATTTTACTCATTTTTCATTTTGGGGAAGTGAGGGGAGGGGTGAGTTTCGAATTCGAAATTTTGATTGCACGTTGTACGTAAAAAAAGGGAGGGAAGGAAAGCACTTGATTCACATTTTCTTAATGTTAAAAAAGCATATCTCTCCATTCAATTAGTTGTGTGGAGCGGGGGGGGGGAAAGATACTACATTTCGTAAAGAATTAGAATTACCAAAAATTAACGATGTCCTGCCACTCTACACAAGAAGTATGAAATGGGGGAGGGGGAAGCAGTTAATTCAAAAGTACTAAAAGAGCCTATCTCTCCATCTAATTAGTTAGGAGGGGGGCGGCGCAACACCAAATTTCGTAAAAAATTAGAATTACCAAAAATTAACCAAGACGTATGTAATGGGGGGGGGGGGTGGAAGCAGTTGATTCAAATTTTTCCAATACTAGAAGAACCTATCTCTCCACCCAATCGTTGTGGAGTGTGGGGATAGGAGTACAATATTACATTTCGCGAAAAATCAAAATTATCAAAAATCAATGATGTCCCACCACTGCACTCAAGACGTATTAAATGGGAGAGTGTAGGGTGCAGTAAATTTAAATTTTTCCAATACCAGAACAATCTATCTTTTGATCCAATCAGTTTGAGGGGAAAGGGGGAAAAATACCACATTCCGTAAAAAATTGGAATTACGAAGAATTAATCGTATCTCGCCAATCTACTCAAGAGGTATGTAATGAAGGGAGAGGGTGCGAGAAAAAGCAGTCGATTCAATTTTTTTCAATACTACAATAGCCTATTTCTCCACCAAATCAGTTGGGGGTGGGGGAATACCACATTTCGTGAAAAATAATAATTACGAAAAATTAACAATATCCCACCACTCTACTCAATAGGAACATAATACCGTTGGTGGAGGAGGGGAGGGAGGGAAGCAACTGATGCAAATTCCTCCCATACCTCCACAACAATCAACTCGCGAGTAAAAAAATCCGACGAAATCGATTTCATCGAACTGACACGGAATACCTCTTCGATAGGCCCTCAGCTCTCATAATCATTGCTCATCGAAATCTAGACCACCGAAGACGCTTCGAGGAAACCACGTACACATATTCGGATAACGAAATATCGAATGAAAAGGATGAAGAAATCAGGGAGGCACGAATTACACGCAGGATGGCGACATTACAGGAAAACGACAGGTAAGCCGAAGCGCTAAGGCGGTCTTATTTTCTAGCATACAATTTCGTCATCATCGGGCCATTTAAAATTCCCCCTTCCTTCCTCCGGTCATCCTGATCTAGGTGAAAAAATTCCGCAACAATTGCTCACCTCCGTCGACGACGATACAATTCCAATATCCGAATCCTGGCTGTCATCGGTGAGATCAATCAACGAGATGGTGGTTTCTTCTTTATTACCGTAATCGTTGTTCGAGGTATTATCGATTTCGTCGTCTTCGATGACGACCGCCTCGAGTTCGTCCGATTCGTCCAGATCTAAATCGATGATTTCGTCGTCCTGCGAACATAACACGGCGAAAAATTGCATTGAGTATAACGGTCTTTTTAAATACATTTCATAATGTTAGTAACACAACTTAATGCCGGAGTTAATAAGCTAGGAAAATGAAACACAGACAGAAAAAGGCGTAAAAGAAGAACTCAACATTAAACAATATAGACGACTTAAACTCACACAGTTGATTTTAGATGCTTTGAGCAAAGGGTAGGGGTAATGCGCATTATTCGACATATATAGAATATGTCTTTGCCCTCCATCCCCCAGTCGGGCCGATCAAAATAATCGTATTATGTCGCTCGTTCGCCCTATCAACCAAAGCACACATAAAAATCGCCATCTCGGATGATCGATTTTACGATGATTTGTTTTACTTCGTTCATCGCCGAAATGAGCAAACATTCAACGCCAGGCTTCAACGTGTTGCGAGACTGTCAAAAAACGTGTATTTTTAAATTACTTGTTAAACACCGAAGTTTGCCCAGATCGAGAACGTTCCTTGACGAACCGCAAACCGCATCGCACATACACGCACACACAAGTCACACAGGCACGCAAACAAAATCAAAGGAATTGTTCCTTATCGTCAATATTTTAATTTTTTTATTTTACGCTATTTACACCTAATAACGCGTACCGTGCGCCACGTAGTGATTCTGAGAAGCTAGAGAAAAAAACGAAGAAGAAAACACAACAAGATTAACTACAAACATCTCCAAGCTGACCGTGTACTATAACTACAACCGTACCACTACGGTATTTACCTTCACCGGCGACGATGCGCTATTCGAGCTGGACACGTTTCCGAAATTAGGCTTGCTATCGACGGACGGACGTCTTTTGGTCGGGTTATTGTCTGAATCGGACGAACCGTCGGATTTACGTTTCAACGGATTGGCCGGCGTACTCTTCGGCGTGCTACCCTCCTCCGTATGGTTCACCACTCTGTTGATGCTGAACGCGGTTTTACGTACGTTGTTGCTCGGAATCGGCGACGGCGGAGATGGCGTCGTTGCTGCGTCCATACCGTTACGACGTAACAGAATAGAAGCTCCGTTTTCGATTACAGACGCTAGAATTGCGGAAGCCTGCGAACCAACGAATACGTCGTCTCGTTAATAATTATTCCCGTTCGAAACGCCAGTCCAACCATTCAGTTTTAGCGATCGAAATAACATCACTTACCGGTCTGTCGCGTTTGATCACCTCGATTGGCATGTATTGGCTTAAATTTTTCCTGAAACAGACGAGAAAAAAAAAATTAGCATCGAAATAACGAAATCGTACGTCGCCCACATGACGAAGAATGCGCAAACGAAATTTACCTCCTCACGTATTTAGCTTCGATTTTCATCGTCTCTTTGTACATTTTGATTCCTGTAGCGTGTTTCATGACTAAACAAAAACAAAAAAACAATACATTCGTAAATTCTCCAGTATAATATAAAAAACTTCTTTCAATAAAATTGAATTGAATTTCTTCTAACTTTTAAAGAAAAACTATTCAATTCCAATAAATAACAATAACAACAACAACAACCTTAGAATCATTTTTCTGTTCAATTTCCTCTCAACTGGGAAAATAGTTTACTTATATGATAAAATTATTAAGAAATTTCAACTAGCATTTTCTTTAATTTGAAAAATTTCCTTGAAATTGTATAATTTTCATTTTAAAAAAATTCCAACAAAAATAATTATTTCGATTAATCAACTTCAATTTTTTATTTTCATAATCTACTCAGAAACCTTGTCTGGAAAAAATCGTAAAATTTAAATTCATCCAATTAAATAATTCAACCCCCCCCTCCCAAAAAAAACAAGTCCATTCCTAAACAAGCAACCCCCCAAGCCCTCCAAAAAATAAAAATAAAAATACTATCTTACTGAAAAAAATCCTTTAACTCACCAGCATTAGTAAAATTCTGTATTTCTCCGGTCAAATTGATACTGGCCGCGTTAATCTTATGGAACTCCAATCCAACGACCCACAACGAATTCGGTCTTTCTTCGCAACTCTCACTTCCCTTCGGCGACTCCGATCCGCTTTCTTTCGCGAAATAGTCCGGCTTCAATTTGAAAATCTCCGGATTCGCGTGCACCAGCTGAATAAACCTATTACGTTCTAGAATCGTCACCAGATGTCTAATTTTCGCCTCCACCAAACCGTACCATTCCAAATGTTCTTCTTTGGTACTCGACGACGCAATCAGCAATATAAAATGTCTGCCGAAAAACAAAACCACGCGGTTATTAATCGTTTACTCGTAGTCGCAAACGTTCGAAATCGGAATTTCAAAATCTTACCTGTATTTAGCGAAGAAATTCGGTTTCTCGAATAACAACTGCCATTTAGAGCGACCGATCATTATATCATCGGTTAAACGAAAACCTAATTGGAACTCTTGTACTAAAATCGTTCTAGTCGATTGGGACACATTGAAGGTTGAATTTTGTTGCGGATACGCCGGCGTAATGATTGGCATAAGGTGTCCTCTGTCCGCTACGTTCATCTGTCAACAACACCGTGGAAATTAGTCGTCTAAGTTCTACAGTTAAGAATTACACAGTCGAAGTATTGAAGTCGTTTACTCACCCTAGGATCCCAAACGGGGAAATTCAAATTCGGATTGTTTGGCTGCTTCAGCAGTACCGGCTGCGGCCATTTCCATTGCGAAAATACTAGAAAGAATTTATGCACTATTGTGGCCGCCACCGCGTTCGGATAGAGTTGGCACGTTCGGGCAACCAGCATGGCCCACGACACACCGCCGAGGTAACCGAGCACATTTGAGTATATTCCGTGTTCTAAAAGGGCAAAAAATAATGATTAAAGATAACGTTATTTTATCGTTTTTTCCAGACAGAAATTATGATTGTTACAATTAGAGGCAAATTTATTTTTATTTTTTTTAATAAATTAAATATAATTATAATATTACGTATTTTTTGACAGAAGGGAGAGGGTTAGATATCGATTTATGGAACTAAATTAAGAGAACCCAATTTTATGATTTTTTCGAGACTCGAACTTCCGTTTACGAAAATCCTCAAAAAAAATGTTTCGAGTAAACTGAACCATATAATTAGAAAAAACTGAATTTTACCATTTCTTCTAGGTAGTAGGCAAAATGTTTGATTATGGAAGTTGATGATTTTTTTTCATATTATAGATTTAAATAAATGAATTATTTATTTGTATTTTAAAGATTATACGGAATACATATACAATTTTTGTTGGTGGGAGGGGGGGAGCAGTTGAAGTAATTTCTCGAATTAAGGAAATTCGAAGTTGAAATTTATCGTCTTGAAGATTAATAAAGATTTTCATGTAATAATTATTTAAAATATGAAAATCCTTTCCATAAAAAAATGTATAAAATTAATAAAAATATATGTCTATACAAGAGGAGAAGTAGAGGGGAAATTTATTTATTTTAAATTTTTTTCACTTAAAAAAAACTTATAGCTTGGATTCATTGTTTCAAAAATTAATGAAAATCATTATCTTCATTAAAAAGTTGTTTCTGTTGAAAATCATACAAATTTTCGAGTTAAAAAAAATTCAAAGTTGAAATTTCTCTTTCTGAAGATTAATAAAGATTTTCATGTAATAGTAATTTAAAACATTAAATTCCTTCCAATAAATAAAAAAAATATATAAAAAATCATGAAGTAAATAAAAATGTACATAGCTTTATAAGAGGGGAGGGAGGAGGAGAGGAGATAGGGTGTTTTTTTATTTTTTATTCACATTAAAAAAAAACTTAAAGCTTGAATTCATCGTCTCAAAAATTAATCAAAATCATTATTTTATGAAAAAGTTATTTTTGTTCAAAATCATACAAGTTTTTCAAATTAAAAATAAAATGTATGTTTTTAACAGGCCGAGGGGGGGGAAAGAGAAGGAGGGATACGCAGGGATTTTTTCATACGATTTTAACAGAAGAGAATTTCCATTCACAAATGTAAAACATGAGAATAATTTTTATAAATTGAGTGATGATCAATTCTTTAATATTTTACAAACGAAATAATACCTTGAATGAAGTAAACAACATTTTCAAGTTGCACTAGTTTGATCATCAAAAAATAAAAAATAAAAAAAAATAAAAAAAAGGTTTGAAAACAAAGTAAGTAGGAAAGAAAAGAATTAAAAATTGATTATCAAAAAAAAAATTATAACTTAATTGATCTCCAAAAAAATAAATATATAAATGAATAAAAAGACAACAAACAAATCAAACTTACGTTTCGCCCATAATTTGATAGCACGAAGAGCTAATCTGAAAGTCTCCACATTAGGTACCAATCTGAGAATCTCGTCGGTGACTCGACAACCGTTTAAACTTCGTACACATCTCTGATCCAAATTTTTCAAGATCATGTCATCCTTGAGGTCCTACAAATTCCGATGAAATTCCATTATTATCGAAGAAAATCTAAAATTTCTTCAATTCTATCTATCATTTAGTACTTACCACCGCATCTGGAATTTCTTTCAAAGCCAATCTAGCGAAAAGTAAATCGATCTCGATACCGTCGAAATTCATTTTTAATACCGGTACAAATGCTTCTTCGACAGCCTGTTCAAAAAAAAATGTTATTCACTCGAACTGAATTTTTTTTTTCTTTTTTCAAACTATCACTTACTCTTAATTCCTTGACTTCAGGGCAACTTTTCAATTTCTCATAAAACGATGAAAAATAATCAGATCTATCGATGTGACGTGGTGCTATACACAAGGCATCAATATCAGCTCCTTTTTGATGGACTCCCAAACGGTACGATCCAAAGGTATAAATTTTGCCACCAACTTGTTCGGCGACTTCGCGAGGCATATTACGAGCTAGACTCATCTCTAAAATCCACTCTTTCACCATTTCGTTCAGCCTGCTGAGTACTTCCATTCTGTAAATATAAATTCATGTTACTCCACTGTGTAAAAACACTAATTACAATTAGATCACTGTTAAGTACCTGTGATTCAATTCCTCGTCAGTTTCGGTGACATCAAACAGGGTCAAGACATCTTCCATTTCTTTGGTTAGCTGCAGGTCTACTGGTTTAGGAAAGGCTGTACTTATGGCAGAGGTCATGCCATAAGTTTGGCCATTTTGAACGCTTTTATCCGCTGGTGTCGACCACATGGTGCTAAATACACAAAACGATATTAATTTTCTATCACTATTAATCGTTGAACTATCACTCAGCTGCCATATCTGACTACGTAAAAAAATTGTATCCATTAGATGGAAATTCTAGAAAACCCATTCACCGAGTAGTCAGATAGGACAGCGTACCTTTAAGGTAGAAATTATACTGCTCCGTTTGGCAGGCAGTTCGTATCATTTGATGATACTAACATCTCTTTCGGCGGTGTCACGAGTGTTTCGGGTATTTTCATATTATAAGTGTCTGCATTGTAATGCTATATTTTGTACCATTTAACGCGTTTATTTTTCCCACATTCAACATACAACGCGTTCACGTTTTACCAAAACATTCTAGCGAGAGGAGTATTTTATTTAATCGTTACAAAGAAGTAATAAATCTGCAACGAAAAACAATCTAATTTTACAACCATCACCAATACACGTATCAAGAACGAGTATTCGCGTCGGGTATTTACGTAGCTCTAAAACGATATGATAATAGGTAAACATAAACCATGTACCGTTCATAAGTCAACATCGATTTATAAAATAATTCGCGCTTAATACCATCGAATGAGTTTTCCCACGTTTAAACGACAACATTTTACCAATCGAATGGCCACAACTAAATGACGAAATCATCGACACGACTACTTTATAAACCGATCATTGATGCATCTAGTAATTATAAAACGATTAAACGGAAACGAAAATAAATCGCATAAATGAAACTTACTTGGTAATAGCTCGTAGTTTAGTCCTCATTCAATTCGCTTTTAAATAAGATAATAAAGGTACACTTGACTATAACGATAGCGAAGCGATAACTAAAATGAAAAAACTATGTTACAATTTCACGCAAAACAAGCACTAGTAATTTAACAAAGCGAAGAAACTAAAACATAATTTCAAATATAAATGTTATTTATATTAGCGAACTTAAAGACTAAAATCATTTAATTTCTTTTTGTGTTTTATTGCATCTGAACTGTTCAGTTCACACAATCATAATAACAAAGTAGCAGTAACGCTAGGAATTACTTCAACTTGCCAGGTATTCGGTGCGAAGTGGTGGGGCAGGTTTTGCAGTGTTACCAATTGACGCGCTTCGCGTCACGTACACGCGCTTCGTAACTCGACTTTTTTTTATTTTGAACCCGATTATTGATCAAATTTAAATTAAATTTGGGTTTATAAATATTATTTATCAAATACAAAAGTTATTATATTTATTATAATTGATTTCCCGAAGTCCTGGTGTAAATGATAGGGATATAATTTTTGTGTATTAAGCCAATTTTTGTGTAGCAGTTGGTCAACTTTTTCTAGAATTTTGTAGGTATCCATAGAAACGTTGAAGAGGAGGGGTGTGGTTAGCGGTTTCATTGGTCAGGTATCTAGAGCGAACTTCGAAAACATCGAGTTCTTGGAAAAGTATTTCTTTCTTTCTCTTTTTTTTTTTTTTTTTTTTTTTTTTGTTCAACAAACGCAGGGATTTGAATAAAAAAATATGATATCGTCTTGATGATATTTTTTATAACAGAAATTCAAGTAACTTCAATAATATGAGAGCGATATAATTGAAATAAATTGCTTTTGGTGATGAAAAAAAATAAAAATAAAAAAGTTGAAACCTACTGATGGAAATAGATTTTGGCAATAAAAAGAAATCAGTCAATTGTTTAGGAAAATTAAATGAAATAATTATTTCACTACCTGTTCCAATTAAATTAAAATTAAAATTTTGTTTATAAATTATACATGAATTAATATTATTTTAAAACAGTAATGCAAAATTTCACCGAAAATTCATATAGCTAATAGTTACATTCTACAACAATTATTTTACAACAAATTTTCTTCCGAGCATTATGACATTTCATACAGTCAGTTTTATTGGTGAAATTTTAAAACTGTATACGTAATCTAGAAGATTAGCTCATTTTTCGTCATCTATGAAATCAAAAATACAAATTAAATGCCTTAACAGAGCTGTATGACGTAAAAAATGTATTCTTAATCGAGTACAACGTTGATATAAGTAATAATAATTTAGGATTAAACGCCTGAGCTCATTGCGTACTTATACTTATTGTTATATTAGATATTGATACGCAGTTTGGTATATTCCACATCAACGCTACCCTAACTACCTATTGCTATTCTTGAAAGAATTAAACTTTTCAGCTGATTTGTTTGTACTAATATTTTTCCAGAGATAAATAATTCACCTGCTTTTTTTGACTTACTTATGATGTAGGGAAATAAATTAAAATGAATTTTTACACGAGAATACAAAATTTAACGAGCTCACTGAATACTAAATTATACTCTACATTTCAGTATACAATAATATAAGCGGAAATATCATGAGAAAAAAATCGTATTGCGACTAAAATGATTCATTTATACGCAAACAATCTAATCCTATTTTTCGTTAACTTAAATTTTCGATCATTTGGGTTTACAATTGTATTTACTTTGGCAGAATTAACAAAATCATTTCATCAAATTCAATTCAAATATCATAATAATTAGACAGGTATGAAGATTATCATACCTTTTCTCGGTGGTTCTTGCATTATTTATTTTCACATTTAGCATCACAATTCTGTTGTTTTTAATATCGAAAAACTGCGCGATATTTTATAAATGTTCGTAATTGTAAATTAAATAGCTGTACACAGATACACACAGTTACACCATTTTGAGACTGTACAAAAACTATGGTAGAATTACGTCTAAATTTTTAAATAAAGGATGTATACCATAATGCAGGTATTCCAAGTCTCATAAGATAAATATTAAATCTGTGATCTCATATTATATTTCAACAAATTTCAATAAAAGCCTTATATTTTAATTCGCATTTAAAAAAAGGTTCATAAAACTTATACATGTTGGAAACATATCGTTAAATCCTAAAGAAGAATTTTCTTTCATTACAAGTTCAAGTGTCCAGTAAAAACCCCAGGCTAGTCTTACTTCAGAGTGCTATGAAGTATCAATTAATCGTTTACTTGCAAGAAAAAAAAAACTTCAAAGTTATCATAAAGTAGTTCCCAAAATAACGATTCGTATTTTTTTACAAGTCGAATGATACCAATTTTAAGGTCAAACTACAAGAGAAGTTGGTTGGTCGTCTTTTCGTTACTGACGAAATACTTTCTTTAAAATTAAGCTATGCAATAAGAGAGCTTTAAAGATTTTAAGCGATTATCAAAATATTATTCAACATTTATTTGTGAGGTTGAATGCATATTTTTCAAATAAATTAAATATTATAAAAAGGTGGCGTGCTTTCCATTCCATTTCGCGTGTTAGGACACTGCTCAAAAAAATGAATAGATAAGATGTTTCTTACAGGAAATTCAATAAACTTTCAATCTCCGTAGTACTTCTGCTGCATTCAAGGATGTACTCGCGAGTTACAGAAGAAAACTCGACATTTTTCATCTCTGATTTACAATTGAGCGACCTAATTGAGACTAAGGAGTACGTTAAAGGGTAGTGGGGATGATAAAGAGAGTATCTGGATGCCCTATACCCAATTTCAGCTTAGCAAGAATTAAGCATTTAAATATTACGCCATAATTAGTTCTTCACTGAATTGAAATGAGCTATAAAGCAACCTTTTTTTTCTTAAGTTTTGACCGCGTTTAAAAAATCTGAAATTAAATGACTAAAAAGAAATTGGTGTCTACTAGTCGATAAGTAATACTGAATCCGCCACTGGGTAGAATAAAATATGATTTTACAAAGTTGATAAATAGGTAATAATCCATATACAGATACGAAAAATAGGAATAAGCAAATAAAATTTCAAGGAATGCTTTAAACAGCCTATATTTTATCCAAATTTTAATAGGGAAGTGTAATTCAAATCCGTTGATGGAAATTCTCCAGTTCGCGTTTACCAGAATCATTAACTTCAATACGTGCGAAATTCATCCGTCAATTCTTATTATTCCAATTTAAAAGCGTGATTCACGTTAACGGATGTTGTTTTTCTTTTCAATCGATTCTTTTCATTTATGCATATCGGGTACAAAGTACGAGATCTGTAGTTTCAAATAAACCTATTGTACGCCTCTTGCCATTCCCCATTCGTTAAAATAACACCCTCCTTTTAAAGACGTCTATAATTCAAATTAGACGACTACACGTAGCCATTTTTTGGAATTAATAGAGAAATGGCCAAAATCAATGCTATTCAACAATACCTTAACAGTACATCCTAGTATCATATTTTAAATGAAAAACATCTCGTCTCTTCGAAACTTATTAGGCACCCAATGAGTTACAATGAATTCAAAGCGTCTTCGGACCAACATAATAACAAAATAATTCATCGTCGGTTATTATTGTCGTCAAACGAGTATAGCCATTTCAAAAACACAAAATTAAATTATCTAGATTTCCGAGAAATTTGTTCAGCTTGTCCATCGTCGGGATGACGATTCACCCTCGCGATGTTTTTTACCACCGACCTTTTCTCTTTGTGATTTTCATACCTGTTCATTTGAATGTGGACGTGATGATAACCATTTTCTTTTGTTTATTGTTTACCTCCGGTTATAAGGTCAATGTTGAACTCCCGTGCTACGCCATTGTGCGAATTATACGTCTATTACCCACAATATACCTACTTAGATAAAGTAGAAGTTAAAAAAAATAAATCGTTTGTTTTCCCTTGTAAAGTGAATGCTATTGTCTGGAAGTGAGTAACTCGGAATTCAAACGTCGCCTCTTGCGGTCTCGTATCTGCATTTTAAAACCGCATTCTGAAGCTGATTTTATGCCTTTCATACATATTCCGGGAAATAAGGCAAAACTAGAGTGTTTCTAAGCTTACATTATATACTATTTCAAGGAAACAGCAAATTAACATAAAATTAAATAAATTACCAATAAATATTCCTCAAAAATAATCCTTCGATTTATCAATTGGCCAATATTTCAGTATGTACTAATGTACACCCGAAGTGAGCCAATGTAAAGTCTGTCTTTCTGATTATCATTCCTCCGAAGACTTACGATGATTATTTTGAACAAAGCTTTCGTCAGATTCATTGGACGATCTTCTACTTACGCTGCGATTCCTTCGAACCACACTTTTTTTAGATTTCCCTGATCTTCCGGTCTCGAGCGATTCTTTACTGCTAAATTGCAACATTTTATCGTTCATTTCGGTCCTCATCAGCTCTATCTGTTTCGTGCTGTTCTTTTTTACTGCTTGTAATTCGTTACTGATTACTTTCAGCAAATCACTAAGATGTACCAGCAAACGCGAGATCTGCTCGCTTACATTAACGTTTAATTTGTTAATTTCTACTTTCAGCTCATCTTTAATAGCACTCAACTCTTGCACGAACTGCTGAAACAATTCCAGCATGATTTTCGCGTCTGCTTCCATATTGACTAAAATGAGCCATATCGAATGAATCAGATACCATTTATATTTTATTAATTGCCTAGTAAAAAGGTAAATCGACGACACCGTTGAAACGACGCCAGCAAGATTTTATCGCGATCGCGTTACCTAAAAAATAATAAATCAGTTTTAAATAATCTTATCGATACTTCGACTCGAAGAATAATCTGTTTCGATTAATTCGCCTCGAAATACCGACGCGAACGCTAAAACAAAACACATTCTTGTTAAGCCGAAAGCTCGCTTCAGCCCTAATGATAAATACTCCGCGTTGCCGCTCATTACAATCCGCCCTTAATTACTTTCCCATTCATTTCGATTTACACGTGATAAAGTATTCGCGAAAAGTTTCCTCGAAAGGCTACCATAAAGGTATACGTATGAAAACTGACATTCGTCAGGTTCACACAGCTCGCTGAAAAGACTAAAAGTTCATCTTTTTCTCATAACTCCTATACGAGTAAATAAACGCTCCTCTTTACAGCGATTTTTGCTTGCCTCGCAACTTTGCCGCTTGCATTTAAAACAAAAAGTTTTCTTTAAAGAAAATTATATTGCTTAGCAAAGGTTTTTGCTCTATTCTTCGCTCGTATGTATCTAGCCGAATTATCTCGTTAGTAAATTAACTTATCTCTTTAACAAATGAAAACATTTCATTTCATCGCTTCCTGTCTTCCTCCATAATGCTGTAACTTTAAATTCGCTAGTTTTCAGGAATTTAATACGATGAAAAATACGCCCATTCACTATGCCGCTAATGTTGATGATGTGAACGAACATTCGAGCTACGTACTTCCATTCGAGGACGTAAATATTATGAAATTTTGCCATTAGTATGTAGAACGTAATGTCGGAATTTTCCCCATAACTGTTTTCAAACGATGTTTAAGAGATAGCTCCGTTTACTTTCACTTGTCTTCGGGTTATAATACACGTAAGTTACTTTCTGTGGGTCAAAAAATGCTTCAAAAAATGAATCTCTTCAGATTAAAAAATGACTGAATGCCTGGTAATGCGCAGGGTCGTATCAAAGTTTTTTCCCGCCATAGGTAGAATTTTTTGACACCCAAGGAAAGTTGAGTTTACTTGCCTGCATTGAGTTTAAGCCATACAATCAGTCTATTTTAGTAAAGTTATAATGTTTCTTCTTCTACACTCGTGTAGAACCTATATTACCTTACGTGAACAACTAGAGCCCAAAAAGAGATGCCAAAAATGACATCTCGTATATTATGAAAAATATTCAACCACAACCAATACCAACAACGGTATCTTTAAAGTTAAGGATATATTGGTAGGTACTAGATAGAGTATCGGTTCTTCACGCAAGGTTAAGATGTTCTTTGTTTGCTTGCGTTCTCATCATGCCCGAAATCTATTCTTTCTGGAGTTTTACCATCTCTTGGAGTCAAACATGAGTTCAACTGTCTAGATTTCATATTTACGATGGTGCGTTTGACAAATTTTCAAAAAATTGAATTCTTCCAGTAATTTGTGATGATTAATAAGCTTCACATTATATCTCTCAAGGGGCTGGTATACGTTACTGACCCAGAGATTGGATGAAGATATGCTATAATTTTCATCTCTGAGAAGTCTTCTATTGAAAAAACCAATGTATACTCATGGCTACCAAAAATATCAACAAGACCAAATTTTTATAATTTAAGAGCTCAACTCAAAAAATACGAGTCCTGTAAAAAAATGTTTACTATCTAACTTTTCGTAAATCCAAAGCCCTTAATTTTTGTGCAAAGTTTTTTCATCCACTATCAGTATTAGTCTGTAACGGATTTAGGCATAGGCTGCATAGGTGCATAGGCTGAAGCCTTAATTGGCAAAATTTTGGAAGCGCAAACTATTTTGAGACGATTATTTTAAAAAATTACCAAAAAAAAAAAAATACATTTTTTAGATATTTTAAACATTTTTTCATTTTTGTAATTTTATTTTATTTAATTTTTTTAATTTAAAAATTTATTTTTCTACTTTTGGTGTTTTTCTCCATTTTTAAAATGACAGAAATTAGAATAATTAAATTTTTTTGACCTTTTTTTTTAATGCAGTACTTAGTTTCGTATATTTTGCAATTTGAATGTAACTATTTTTTTTTTAATATTCTCTAGAAAATTTAAAATGATTTTTTTTTTTTAGATAAAATTTATATTTCGAATTTTTCACAATTTTAAAATTTTTCACATCTCCTTTTTTCATTTTTAGCATGAAAAAAAAAATTCAAAAAATTAAATAAATTTTTGAATGATTTTTCAGTAAAACGCCTTTTTCCTTATTATAACTACATGTATTAAGATGTACTAATTTTTTATTTGTTTCAAAAATTATAGCTTTCATTTTATCGTGTAATGAATTCTATTTGTCTCTTATATGTATTACAAGCATAATTGACTTTTTTGGGAGGCGGTGAGGATACTTGAACAGTTGTTCAAAAATTCATGTAACTACGTACATGCCAAGTGACAAATTAAATTTATTATGAATGCGGCAAATCTATCAATCCGTCACTTAGCGTAATCCTGATACATGTCTCAAAAAACGATCCACCAGCCCGATTTCCTCAAAAAAATAAGATCACAATAGGGGACGACTACATGATTTCCAAAAGTAAAATATTCTCTGCCTCAAAATGTTGATGAAATCCACAAGAGCTCGTCTAATATGGAAAACACCATATTTTTCAAGGTACTAACATCGTAATGCACTCATATAACATCGAATTCGACAATTTGAAGCATATAATTCGATGAAAAATAAGCTAATACGCTCAGTCCCTTATGTTGACGATATAAGCGAGCATTCAGATTTCAAGCTATAGGCTCTACATTCTTCCATTCGGGTACGTAAATAATACGAAATTTTACCCTTACTATTTACAGCATAATGTAGAAATTTTCCATGAAACTGTTTTCAAACGATGTTAAAAAAAAAACAGTGAGGATTACTTGACTCGTCTCCGAGTTCAAATATACCTGGAAAATTGTGAATATAAAAAATCTGCTATACAAGCGCCACCCCATTGTAGAGTTCATACCGTACGCATTGTTTCCTAGTTCCCAAGTAATTCAATGACTTCCTTGAAATAACCTTTGTACTTCAGTGAACGGAATTCCGGAACTCCGAATATCATTCAATTGTCATCTACGACGTTACCGTTTGTCATTTGTCTAAACATGTCGCGTCGATTCTACCACCCTCCTTTTACGTGTAAAACTACCCGTCACTAAAGAAGTGAATATGTTTACGACAAATTTTTGAAATTAAAAATTCAAACGACGAAAAAAATTAATTTTGTATTAATTTTGTATTATTAACTGTGATAATTAATAAACATGAAAAAAAATTTACTATTCATTACTATGACTACCTTTCAGATTCACAGAAGAAACTGAAATTTGGATATACTGCGGTGTTATCAATGCACTCTTCCTAATGAAAGTATAAAAAAAAATTTTGAGCATTTGCTTTCCGTCCACCTCTCTTAGGATTTAGTGATCCTTCATTTTGAGTAGCATCAAAAATCCAAAATTGTATTCAAATGATGACTCTTTCGCTAAAATTTAGGAAATTTTCATTCACACTCCTTCACGTTGCAAAGGAGCTGATATATATCAAAAAGTTGGACATTTTTCTTAGGGATTACTATAAAGTCTGAAGCATAAAGATTTGAAGACCTCTACCCTCCTCCGACCATCTCTTTCCAAATCAAATAGACGTAACTGCTGTCTATTTAAATATGAAACTCAGCTAAAACAATTTACAGAAATAAACGCTCCAACTCGCCTTCAAATCCACTCAAGTAACTAAAATTTGAATATATTGGTTTCGTTGGCTCATTCTTACACCTATCACATTTTGAGGACATCCCCCTTCTCCCACCCTGGTACATCACCTGTGATGACAGATTCGGTATATTATAGTACTCGTCTTATCTAAGCTCATACTTACCAAATTTGATTTATTTGAGACTTTTCAGGCCTTACTAAAAATTTTCAAATTGATTTGGTAAAAATGTTAATGTCCTTAAATTACTCTTTCATAATAAGACTAAAAATTAAAATTTTTAATTATTTGCTCACCTCCATCCCTCTCAAAATTCGAGTGAATCGTCATATGGAAATGAATCATAAATCAAAAAAAAAGTTTTGGCGCATTCACATGAAGAGTTTCTCACCTATGGTTTTGTGAAAATGGGTGATTAGCATAGCTTATATTAATATGATGTTAGCTACTTTTGATAAATGTACTTCTTCTTTCAATTAGTTCCTCATAATCATAAAAATAATTACGTTCAATTCAAAATACCATAGTTGCTGTGGTTATGATTGTTGTTACTGTTATTGCCATAATTGTGGTTGTTACTATTTCTGCTGATGTCGTCGAAGCCGTTATTATATGTATTAATGTGTGTTGATGATATCATCGTCGTCGTAATTTATACCTAATATTGTTGTTTTTGATGTTGATGATGATAATGATGATGTTGTTGCATATGTTATCATTGTTGTTGTTCTCATTATTGCTTTTTCCGTTGCGTTTGTTGTTATTGTTATGATTGCGATTGTTACCCTTTCTGTTGATGTTGCCAAGGTTGTTATTACGATTTTTGTAGCCGCATTTTTTGCAAAAAACTCAAAAAATTTTTCAACTCTTTGAGATCTGTGTAGATAGAATGCTTGGTTCTCAATCGTTTCTTCCCCATCTCCTTATTCCTTATGTAGTGAATTGGCGCTTTCTAGGTAATTTTGGTCATTTATTGAACTTACACATATTATAGTTATATTTCTCAGTGATTTTGTTTGTTTTTATTACTGTTAGTTACACCATATATCCAAGTTATTCGCATACAATCAGCGAAAAAGTCTCTTTTCCAATTATTTAAAATTGATTTTTGCAAATGCACAGAAATCGTAATGCAGTTGAAATGAATTTATCAGTCTTGATATTCATGTAAGTAATTTGAAAAAAAATTTCTGATTTAGAAATTCTATCAGCAAACAGATTTTTGCGCTGATTATACCAGAATCACTCGGACGCACGGTATACGTATAGTTAGTTGTTCTTTTACTTCTCCGCTTTATCTGTATACGTCTTATTTTACTTGTTACTGGTCTTTGTTGTTGCTGCTTTATATACATGATATTGATTCATGCTTTGTGTTCTAATTATTATTGTAGTTATACTTAGTGGCTACTCTTTCGTCCTTTATTTGTATTCGTATTTTCAGATTCAGTCATTTCATTACTGCATTACTGAATAATAATAATAGTGATTTGGTCATCACTCGCCTTTGGGCATAGTACGGCAGTTATCATACTCGGTATTTGCATTTTTATACAAAAATCATTATTGTTGTTGTTTTTGTCGGTAGATAATGATAATGATGATGTTGTTATATTCATTGCCATTGTTATTTTTGTTGTTCTTATTATTACCATTGCCGTCGTCGTCGTCATCGTCGTCGTCGTTGCTCTTGTTGTTGTTGTTGTTGTTATTGTTATGATTGCGATTGTTACCCTTTTTTGATGTTGCTGAAGCTGTTGGTAGTGATAATGATGTCGTCATTGCCATTGTTATTCTTATTCCTATTCGTATCATTGTTGTTGTTATCATTATTGCCATTGCTATATGCTATTGTTTTTTCCATTATTCTTGTTACTGTTATTGTTATTCGTGGTGATAGTGGTGGTGGTAGTGATCGTACAAACCTAGTATGGTGTATCTGTATTGAACACATATTTTTACGAACGAAAGAATAAAATATACGAACCATGCAGTTGAACATTTGTTATAACTTGAACCCTGCTCCCCTACCTCTCCATTCCAATCAAATTGACTGTAATAGCTAATATATATCACGTGGAAACATTCATAGAAGGGATTTCGAAGCACAAACCTCATTTGGCTACGGTCTTACATCCACATATGACTTTTGGTAATCTTTATTAAGCTCCCATATACAACTCTTCGTCATAAAAACCCTCAAAAATGAAAAAAATAACATATATTTTTCGAACTAATTTCGTTCCATCCTATTTAAGAAGCGATTAAATTTTCCATATTATGAATTTTCTGTCCCCCGTAGGTATCTTCATAAAATTAAAACTAATATCTAATATTCCAGAGCCCAGCTCCAACCCTTAAGTAATTTGTCTCTTTATTCTCTCAATTAACCAAACTTCTCGTAAAACACTAAAAATCTAATTTTATCCGTCCAAGCCAAAAAAAAACACTACACGAATTAAACTCGTCCACAATCGCTTACATATTAAATAGCTACCCATCACCGGAGACTCCAACGTATGATTAATTAAACGTATTCGCTAATCAAATAAAACGCCGAGCGAGTTGCATGCAAAAAAATTCCCAACACAAATCACAAATCCTGTTCATAATTTAGGCAACGCGACCCAAAGAAATAGCAAAAGTATACATACGCGAATGTGCGGTTATCCGTTACGTAACGCAGGCGCCAAAGATGCTGTACAAATGGCAGAGTACGCGGGCCAAAGGCGGTGATATTGCAGGGTGGTTTTTATCATCGTTCGGGCATACAGCACTCAGCATCAGTTATCCTTTATTCGTGCACCATTTCGTATTCGAATACGTTTTCGTTGAAGCGCGATTATCGCCATATATCGGAACATTTTTTATTTTTTCTATTTCGGCTACACCGGAATCTCTAGCAACGTCCACCTAAATCTAATCGTAAGTGTTCACTAATTTACTTCTAGCTTGCAAAATTCCCCATTCGATCGTTCCTATAAATAATTCTTTGTTTTTTTCCGGCCTTCGAACGTGAATAAAAAAACACCTTAATATTTACGTTATTTTACGACGTACCCGCCAAATTTTCATACCCTGTTGTCCTTCCGGGCGGCCCCAATGACGCGGCTTATTTTTCCACCGCTTATCGAACTCGCTAAATTCGCGAATTACACGGTACAAAGTTAAATTTGATTTGTTTTCGGTTTAATTAACCGTGTTTTCCAATAGGCGCGTACCGTTCGCATCTGAGATTTAGATTCGAATTAAAACGACCACTTGAACGTTTTGTTGTACGACTTTATTTATTTTTCCATCCTCGGTCGCCAACTATTATTTGATTACGTTGTACCTAAAATAAGAGAAATGAAATGCTCATTTCCGCATTATCTGCTTCGTTTTAATTCGATCGCTGCAATATTTCCGAGTAAAATACGAAACTCGCCACGTTCTCGCCAGTCGTCGATTTTCTTCTCTTCTTTGTATTAATTTTCAAAAACATTCTATCTCTCGGTACGCACGTTCTCGTCTCAAAGTTACAGTCGAAAATTTCACCATCACGTACCACCTTTGATCTCTTATTTTTCGGTCGCCTGAAAAAATTTACAAACTTTCGTTCGCCCAAAAACTTCTTCAATTAAGCTACCGGAGTTCGTAGCCCGGTAATAATTACGCCTTGTCACATACACCTTGAAGCTTATTACATATGTTTGTGATGGATCGATGTATCGAAAAATTTCTCCGAATTTTCACATTCTTGCTTTCTGTTAGGATCCAAATTAAAAGTAGGATGAGTCGAATTTCGAGATTCTTTGAAAAAGTGAACGAGAAAGGAAAAATTCTTCATTAAATGTAAATGCCACTTGGAAAACGTAAAAAATTTCAGTTTTCGAAGTTGACGGCAACAACATTTTCTAAAATAAAGTTTCCAAAAATTTCACTATTCAAAAAAATTTATTTTTGAGCAGTTTGTAATTTTTTGCATTCAATCATATTTAGCCCTTAAAAATTGAAAAAAATTTAGTTTTTATGAGCTTTTTTGAATATTTTTGAAAACCTGTTAAACTAAGATATTTTCGAAAATGAATGCTGATAAATCGCTAGTCTACACGTTATCAGGCGCACAGCATGAACTTTTATGTCTTTAGTGCTTAGGAGATAAAATATGCCTCATTTTTAAGTTAAGAAGGTGATCAAAATATCACGAAATTGAGAGAAAATTTTCACAGAAATTTACAGATTCTCTCCCTTCTCCCCTCAAAATATAATTCAAAATACAGTGTATGATAGGATGGGTTGAATTTCGATTTTCTTCAAGGAGTGAAGGGGATGATCACAATAGTAGTTAAATGCCTTAAAAAATATCCCGTAAGAATTTCAGCTCTTCATCTCAATTTTTGGACTCCTCGCAAATAGAGGACAAATTTAAAAAAAATTGAATATTTAAAAAAAGACGAGTTTTCGGTCGATTGAATATTTTTTACCTTCCGAAGTCATATTTTGTCGTTCAAAGACTAAAAAAATGTGCATGACAGGTTTTTTTTCAATCCTGGACGTCTAACCTGTTTACAAAATGTTTTTCAAAAAGTAATTATTTCGGTCGTTTTCAAAAATGAATGTCAAACAAGTAATTTAATGGTCGTATATGGAGTACAAACTCAATTTTGGCCTTTTTTGGCCTCAAGAGGGAAAACATGCTCAATTTTTATCCTTCAAAGTTTTTCAAAACATCACATTATTACTTCAAAATGATTTTTTGTAGATTAAAGAATTGCAGATAAAATGTTTTTCAGTTTTTGCACAGTAAATTATTACTTTTGAATGCAAAAAATTTTTATTTGCTTGAAAATTTGTTGTTTTCGTAAAATTTGACTTAATTTGAAGGATCTAAAAACTAAGTTTGGAGGCCGAAATGTTTATGATCTTCTTTAAGGTCACTCAGGCATTTTTCAGTCATTTAACAAATATTGTGACCTCTTGAAAATAACCAAAATTCAGGTCATCATAGCGTAGAATTAGTACGATTCGATTTTCGAGGTTTGAAAAATGGTGGGTGAATGAAAAAATTTATTGCCAAACGTAAAATGACTCTCAGAAAACGTAGAAAAAGGTCTGTCTTTTAAATTGATGGAAAAACTATTCGCGAAAATGTAGTCGAAGTTTCCAAAAATTTGACAGTATCAATATATTAGATAAAATTTTAAATGTAAAAAATTTTTTTTTTTAATTATAAAAAGTATAAAAATAATTCTTAATAAATTTACAATTCTATTATTTTTTTAAATCATTTTTTTTAACAATATTAAAACTTTAACAATTTATATTAATATGCTTTACTAATTTAATTTATAAATTCCTCTAAAAAAATTATTACTGCCAGAATTAATAACTTTAATAAAAATATTTTATAATTAAATTGTAATGTCTTCAATTACCCAACTATTACGCTGCTTTCATTTTGAATTTTGTTCAGTAGTTTTGACTTTTTTAGAAATGTAAGAATTTTGTTTATAAGTTGGAAATCATCTGTTATGCCTGTCTTTTTTAGTTGTGAGAAAGATCAAATGTTTTTTAAGTGTTCGCAATGAACTAAAAGATGTTCGGAATTTAAAGGACAATTATTACAGAGGTATATGAGCAATTTGAATCACTTCTTGTTTTCGGTGTATATTTGTTTAATTTTTACCATTTTTTTCTTGTTGAAAAAACTTATTATTTATTTTCTGGGAAGTTTAATAATGAGAATTTTCTAGTTAGCCAACTTTTTTTTTTTAAATTTAGGTATCTCAAGCTTTTTATAAATTTTGTTGAAAAAAAAAAAACATTCAATTTGTATACTTTCATAAGTGAATAATAAATGATAAGGTATACGTCAGTGCTTGATTTAAGGTATTTGGTGCTGAGAAGATAAAAGGGGTTTCCAAACGCTTCAAAATCAAGAAATTTAAATAATTTACCACGAAAGAATTCTTACTTTGGAAAACCCTGTGACGTAAGAATAAAAATTATTTTCTCTTCTGAGTTTTTAAGAACTTGCTATAACCTATGCTATGAACGTGATGCGTAACATTACCCATTCATTATTCGTTTTTAAAAATACAGAAAATCGGGCTAAAAAAAAATAATAAAAAAATTAAAAAATCAGAGAAATTTGACGATTAAATTTTTTCAGATTTTCAATGACAAGGCAAACACTCAAAAAAACCGAAAAAATTTCAAATTGTCCAAAAATATATATTAATTAGTTTGTCAAATATTTGACCTCATTACGACAAATATTCCTATCAACACTGAGTAACTATTTTTTTTAAAGTTTTCTAAGGGTCATTTGGCAACTGCTTTTCCTTAGTCCTTTCATAGCTCCCCCCTCTCTCCTCCAAAATAGAATTCCTTTTACACCACTATACACGTTGACATTCGACCAGGCGGATCCAATTCTCAATAAAACAGCTTATGTTCCGGCGCCCATTGTCATTAAATACGTATTCTTGGCGAAAATAAATGCTCCCTTATAAACGATACTTTTCTCGTTTTGGTTCTCGGGCGACGAATTATTTTATGCAAATTCGTCGGCTCGCTGTCGCCAAAATGGCGCGTTATACATATACCGGATTTTATATTAGATCTTGTAAAAACTTTAATATCGTCGTCTTTAAAAAGCTTAACTTTCAGTTTTCTCGCTACCATATAGTCACAGGCGACATCGTAGTCGTCGGCATGTGAAAAATTAACATCTGCTGGAAGCCTTTGCGCGCCATCCGATTGTACCCGCAATAACGACCTTCTCTATATTTATACTTACTTCATATGAAACGTTAATTTCAAACTCCAATACGGCGGAAAATAAATTCCTTTCTATTTATTTACCCTTTAAATTCGACTGAATACTTATTTGCGTACGTTACCTTCGCGCTCGGTTCTTTTCAACGAAAACCATATTTGTTTTCAATTTCCAACGACAAAGCCTACGTTGAGCAGGCGCAGGTTATACCTTTTAATTGACTTTATTTTTATTTGGATAAAAGATAGCAATCTTTAAGGACGCCTTGGTAAATATATCATAAATATTTTAACCCCGTTATTATATAGGCTCGAGGACGTGGTTTTCGCCGACCAAATTAACGTTTGCGTGTGTTTCGCTCTTCCGTAAAAATATCGGTTGGTACATGAGGGTATCTGATGATTCGACCGAGTTTGAGAAAACATTTTTCGTTTACTTTATCCTACTTGATTTCAAAACGCAACCAAGTGTAAGGGAAAAATCTACTAAAGGGGTTGTCTATAGCCGATTTCCAAGGAGATGGGTATTTTGTGACGAACCTTACTATCCTTCCTTCTATCTGTACAGAGTCTTCCATGAAACGTCCGCCAAATTTCACCCATAAAGTACTCGAAAAAATATTATTATGATGAGCTGTCTTCATTGCGAATTGAAGGAGTTACACGATGGGTGGTGCGAAATTCGGTGTTCTTAGTTTAGCTCAGTAAGTTTAATTTTTTTGTTTTTCGCAAAAAAATTAAATTACTCCGAGTTACATGTACTACATATTAAAGAAGCCAAATTTTGATCAACGATAAAAAATTTTCCTCTTATGGAAGAATGCATGAAAAAAATTAACATTTCATTTCTAGCATGTCTTTGAATTTTAATTTTATGAAATTTTTCACACGAGTGAAAATTATTATTTTTACGCCTCCTTTGGTTCGTAACATTGAAAATTAGTTCTTACAAAAATTTTATTCCTGTAAAAAATTACATGAAAAATACTAGGTTCATTGTAGGATCTTCAATTCGCGATATGTACAACTTCTGATAATAACATTTTTCGTTCGCTATCACTAGTATTACATATGGCTGAAATGTTATGATCCCTCAAATTAATTGAACCCGAGTCTAAAGTAAACGTATATTTAATACATTTAATTAATTCAGTGTAAATAAGAAGTTAATAAAAAATAATATAAAATAGCATAAACCCATTTAAGGGTACTCACTACTCACGTGGCTTGATAGTAGATACACGAGACGATAATTACAATACAATAAAGTAAAAACACAACACAAATTTAAAAAGTATTCACTTTGTATACTCGTCGTGAGAACTAAGTATTTATTCTCTCCATGAGAGGTTAAAACGTATTCTCTATTTTTAGGTTTGGGATTAGCTTTTATATTTATGATTTTGGACATAGGGTTTAATTGGTTTACAGACATCGCAAAATAGCCAAAAGTGGTAATACTTAGTTCTGATATTTCCCAAAGCCGAAAAATAAGATTTATTAAGTGTGAATTAACAAGGGTTAGGTCCGAAAATAAAGAAAAGGCGCGACACTTGATGTGACGACTCGATTAATTTATATTTATGGGTTGACGTTTTTTGATAATTATTGCCCGCGAAAAAATAATAAGGGTCCAGACAGTGTTGATAGGGAATAACCAAAAGGGGTTAACAGAAGAGAAAGAATACAGGAATACGTGATATTTAACAGAAATTTGGTAAATGTTTTATGGGAGAATACATTATAAGAATAAATGAAAAAAAATCATTCAAATTTGAAGACATTTTAGTTTGTTTCATTCGATTTAAAAGTAATAATGTACATATAGCGAAACAAAATAAGAATGGCCTTTCTCGATCTTGTTTTCACTGTTTTGTGATCAAGTCCAAATTAAAAACTCAGCTTCAGTGATGCAGTATGGCTGCTTACCTTTTTCTTTAATTAATTTTTAAGAATATCAATCGTTATTTTTTCAAGTTTCAACTTTTAGGTAAGAATGTGTCTGATATTTTTTGGAAATACATTTATTACAATTACAAGTTTGAACATTCACGTAGGTTTTTTTACGAGCAAGCCCGAACTTGCTCGGGTGCTCGAGTTTATTATCGCGATAAAGATAAGCTGAATTTAATCACTGAATACTGTCTGTCAAATATAGCTTGAGACTTTTTGACAGCGCAAAGTTAGGCAACAATTCATGCATGGTTACTCAAAATGTGGATTGTATTACAAAGTAGGTAAATGTGTTATTACCTATCAACTCATCGAATTTCAGTGGAAATGGATTTACCATACTTTTTTGTGCTTTAGTGTTTCGACTATTTGGCCAGCATTTTCAGTTTAAACACATTTTGGGAAGTAATGAAATTGTGAAAAATGTCGCGCTTTTTGCTTATGTGAAAAAGTCTCAAGCTATATTTGACAGACAGTACAAAATGCTTGACTTCAGGTCTTTTAGGCTATAAATACAAATTAAAGGTAAAAAGGCATTTATAGACTTAACTTTAATAAGTATAATGCTACAATGATTTTATGTTATAGATTAAATATATTAGGGTATTACAAAGATTCTATTTTTTTTTTAGAATACCATAGAATAGGTAATATCAAATGAAAAAAACAAAAAAATGAATAGAAAAATAATTATATGTATTGTCTATTCAAAATAGCATGAGCTAAACTGTGGGAAATTCATCGACGAAAGCCAAACCGAAATATTATCAGGGTTTGCCATACTCTTTGAAGTAGAGTTTATAATGACCGCAGATTCACTACAGATGAATTCCCCGAAAGAGTTTACGCTATGTGTTACTACAGAGCAGATTATAATATTCGCGGAAATGATAATATTCGTACTGAAAAGTAGAAAATTTCTACTTTTTTGTAAGAAATACCGGGTGACTACTTGATTCGAGCACCCCAAGCGCAAAAATTTTTCTGTCATAGAAATAAATTACATATTTGAATGATATTAAGAACAATAAATGGCATAAATAATATTTATTTAATGCTTAAAGGTGTTTATCAATGAAACTAGTGCCTCCTCGCCCCTTCGGGGTTCGCAATAAAAATTAAGTGAAGAAGAAAAAGCTATTTTATCAGACAAGTACTGCTACATTCCAAACTGCACAACCCAATTTATTCTTATTTGTTACACCCCCCTCCCCCGAGTTCTTCCTTTCAGGATGGGCTCGCCCCTTTATACCTTTGCATACCTGCCATTTTAAACAATTTTACAACTTTACCCTTACTCTTGCCGATGTACAAAGCTTTTATTGAAATTTATCACATTTTTTTCTCCTTTGTATACCTGCTACCCTTTATACTTTTTATACCTGCTACTCAAAACAATTTTATAACTTACCCTTGGGCATATACAAGACTTTTATTAAAATTTACAACCTTTTTTTCCTTTGTATACGTGCTATCCTCTATATACCTTTTATACCTGTTATTCAAAACAAGGATGCGCGCGCATCTCAAAACCGATTTCATTTTGATTTTAAGGTGGTGCTTCGGAAAATAAGTAGGTAAATGTGATAAAATTGATTTTAAAATAAAGAAATGAAAAAATTGGAAAAATAAATGCTTAATCGGTTGGAACAAAGTCTCTAAAATAATATATTATAATTTTAAATCATTTAGTTGCGTTACTTTTGAGAAAAATACTGCAAATGAAAATTATATCCTATTTTCATTTGCAGTATTTTTCTCAAAAGTAACGTAACTAAATGATTTAAAATTATAATATATTATTTTAGAGACTTTGTTTCAACCGATTAAGCATTTATTTTTCCAATTTTTTCATTTTTTTATTAAAAAAACAACTTTTTCGCATTTACCAACTTATTTTCCGAAGCACCGCCTTAATATATAGAGAGATACACAATTTTTTAGCTAATTTTTTCGCTTGGGTGCTCGAATCAAGTAGTCACCCGGAAGCACTGCTGGGCGCGTTCGCGTTCAGGAACGCGCGTTCGAACGGAACGGGTGAGATTCTCTTATCAATTGAACGAACGATGAACGGAACGGGAAGGATAAATATAAAAGTTGGAACGGAACGGAACGGAACGTTTTATTTTCTTGAACGTAAATTTTAAACGCCGTTCATTTATCGTTCAAGAAAAAACTTGTCTTTTTACCCTTTTTAGTTTTTTTCTCAATTTTCTATTTCTTCAATCTTCACTTCGTCTTTCTCAAGTTTTGTGTCGTGGTATTCACTATCACTATTCATTCGGTGTACTTCTCGTGGCGTAATTGGCTGACTGTTAATTATTCGTTATTTTAATGTTAAATTGCGTTTAGTAAAAGTGAAAAGCAGATGTTTTGAAGAATTTCAATTTGGTTCAATATAATCGTCTATTCACGAAGCGTTCATGAATGTGAACGGGAACGGAACGCGTGAAATTTTGGTAATAATTGAACGGAACGCTGAACGGAACGGAATTTTTTGGCCAGTGAACGGAACGGAACGTGAACGTCAAATTTGAGAATTTCATTGAACGGGAACGAACGCCGTTCAAAAAAAACCTGAACGCGCCCAGCAGTGCCCGGAAGTCTGTTGTTTTGGTATCCGTACTGAATCTGCGGCCATTATAAACCCACTTCAAGTATTGATAACTTAATAAGTAATATGGAGGGATGAAAGTCACACTCTTAGCATTATGCATCAAGGGACATGATAGAGGGCGCTATATCAGATGTGAGAAGTACACTTGATGGAGAATATACAAGCTGAAAAGACAGTGATAAACTGTTAATAGTAAGGAAATATTTTTTACAATTTTGGTGAGAAATTATTGTAAAATATTTGTTTTACACAAGTAATAGTAATTTCCAAAAATTTCAAACGAAAAAAAAGGTTGCAATGATGAGAAATTCGTTGCACATTTGCACTGTTCACCATTAATACCTACTCAAAGGCTAAACTAGATTTTGTTCACTATCATTATTTTTTTTATTTATAAGAACAAACACGTCCAAACATGTTATCAGATTATGTTATAATAATAACTTATAGTTATAATCCTAGTTAACTCACCAAATTAAAATCTATTCGTTATCTTATTCTCAATAATTATTATCATCTTAAATTTTTTTGGCTTTTGGCTTGCGCAACTGACACAATTAAGCTCAAGCTATTTTGGACGGACAATAAGTGGAATAACAATAACAGATTAATAAAATAAATAAATAAATATCTTCATCCGACTTTATGTCCACATAGAATAACAAATCTTCAACACGTTCTACTCACTGATTTCCTTGTTTTTATTTATTTCAAACGTATTACTTTTTTTTCAAAAACAGAAAACGAACATGGAAAATTTTTATTTTTCCATATAGTACCTGGAAAAGAATTGTGAGAAAAGTTACATGAAGGAATCACAAAGCCTTAATTCTCACCAAAAAAAAAGACTGTAGACTTTTACTAAGAAATAGAAAAATTCATTTACAGACTTCAGTCACAACTCGCGATCTTTATACAGCTTCTTTTATGATATTATTACCCGCCATCTGGTCGTGTCAAATGCTAAAGAATCGATACAATCGCAACACAATGACATGTTTCGTACTCCACTTCATGCCAATCTAGCTGAAACTTGCGGTAAAAACAAATTATACATCAATACCCATAAATAGGTACGACTGGAAATTACACATCGCCGATTCATAATTAAAAGCTACACTATCCATTATAAAGCTTCGACATTTCGAAAAAAAAAACCAAACCATTAATTAAACCTATCGACGCCAATAACGACCACCAATTGATTAATAATTACCGGTCGCGATCCGCGACTCAGCGTTCTCGGTTGAGAAAAAAAAACCCGCACCTTTATTAATTAAAATTCGCATAGCTGCCTCCAAAGTACGCCCGCGTTCGTTTATTAAATAATTTCGCAACGGTGTTCTCAACGTATAAGAATAATGTCAACACACACCATCGCCGCTATCCCATCGTCGTACCGTAAAAGCAAATATAGTAAACGAAGAAGCAATCAAGCGTTTTGGTAGTTTTCAATTAATTTTACGCAACGCGATCGCGATTGTCACGCAAAACGAAAAACTGCCGCAAATTACGAACGAACCGGGCGAATTTTCCTTCTCGATGGTAAATATTTTCTATTTCGTTTCACCCGGACCCGTCTTCGTCCGCGTTTATTTCGTCTTCCCCATTTTCCTTTTTTTGATTTAAAGCTACACTCGTTGGAATGAGAAAAAAAATTATATCCACTTCGTTCTTATTGGGCGTGTTAAATTTATCATTATCGTTGGTCAAATCGTTTAATGGATTCGCATATTTGTATTTCGGACGGCGTCGGCCGACGATGGCATCATGTTAATTATTCAAGCGTTTCGTTTCGCTGTGCTGTATGCCATTTACCTAAATTCTAGATATTACGAATGTCAACGCGTTCGCGCGTATGCATTATTCGGGGAGCTTAATATCAATATAGAGGCAACAGGTTATTTCAATTTCAATTTCGTCGCCGATAATTTTCGTTTAATATTCAATTTACACCTACGTAATGATACTCCTAATTCCGAAACAATTTTGATTTCGAATGGCGCCGAAAATTCGCATTTTTCGAAGACGATCGAGTTCGAAATAATCGCCATAGCCACTTATAACTGAAATGAGCAGTGATGGCATGCAGGGCAGTCTCCGAATTTGAGAATGAGTAACGAACATAGATGGAGATAGGGAGGCGTGAGGGCTTCAAGTCCTCTAATGTTAAAATAGTCGACCAAATTTTAAATTTATTTTTACCTCAATGTTTAATAAAAACGACAGCTATCACAGCCAACCTGACTGAGGAAGGGGTTGGGGGATTATGAGGAGTTCAAATCTTTGCGTTTCAGACCATTTGTAATCATCTGACGAAAGTCCAACTTTTTGGTATGTATATATTTTTTCTCCTAAGAGTAGCGCCGACGGGTATCCATAAAATTTGCTCAAAATTCGGTGAAAGACTTTTCTTGAATATGCGAATATGGAACTTTTTTCTTTTTTAGATACATCTCAAAATGAGGGACCACTCAAATTTTGGGGGATGCTAGAGAAAGGGTAAATTGCTCAAATTTTTTGTTTTTCATCTCATTTGAAAGAGTGAGTCACAAATATAAACATATCCAAATTTCAGCATTTGAAAAGGAGTTAAATCTAAAAACGACTTTTTGAGGAAGTTTTGAATTATGGAATTTCTTGAATCTTCCATCTATCCTTACCGAATGAATCAAATAAGGTCAAATTCTGTACATGAGGTTAGTCAGTAACAAAAAATATGACCTTTTGAATTTTAATCAAAATGGGTCCAAAATGGCGGATTGTCAAAATTTGAGTAGAGGTTGAGGAATCTCAAATTGGTAAAAATATAGTCAATATGAACTCATATGATTATTGGAGGTAAGAATATAATATCTCCAATTTACCGCTATACATAATGTGGGGGGGGAGGTGTTATCGACCTCAAAATGTGGTGAGGGTACACGAGTGGTCGAACATTTTCTATTGTGATGTCACATGATGAAACGAGATCAAGTGACTAACTTATTCTAATTTTAGGTTCCCAAGTACATTTGGAGGGAAGTTGGAGCAAAAAATGTCTTTGGAGGGGAAAATTGCGACAGGAAATTTCATGAATCTTCCATATCTCGTCACCAAATTGAGCTGGAGAAGTCAAACTTCTTATGTAGAGTTACCCGATGAGCAAATATGATTTCTCAATTTTGGGTCAAAATTTATGAAAAATGGCCTATCGTCAAAATTTGAGTAGACGTTGAGGAATCTCAAATTGGTAAAAATGTGGTTAATATGAACTAATTTGATTATCGGAGATAAGAAGTATAATAATATATCTCCAATTTACCTCCACACATGATGTGGAGGGGAATGTAGGGGTTATCGACCTCTAAATGTGGTGGGGGTACATGAGAGTTCGAAAATTTTCTGTTGAGCTGTCATATGATAAAATGAGCCCAAGTGGCTAAACTATTCTGATTTTAGCTTTCCAAGTGAATTAATGGTTTTTAGAGAGGAGATAGCTGCAGGAAATTTCATAAATCTTCCATATCTCATCACCAAATTGGGCTAGAAAAGTCAAATTTCGTATGTAAAGTTATTTTATGACCAGAATATGACCTGTTAAATTTTAGTCAAGATGCATCCCTAATTTCATTTCTTCAATTAGAATAATAAACCATAATAATTTTTCTTTAAATGATTTAACTTTGTATACATGTACATGATCAGTAAGTATATGAAAAAAATGTCTTCATTGTTTCTGCGGACTTATCATTAGAACAATTCAATTTTTTGTAACTGTATTAGGGCTTTGAAAAAATTTCAAATTCAAAAATTTCCTTTAAACAAAGATCCCATTTGGTCTTGGGCAAGTCTAAAATTCTCGACCATTAGACCTTGGTACATTAACGTTGGTGTAAGTGCTCTATGATTTTAATGCATACGCCTTTCGTTTTTTAAGTTATAAGTATGCGTATAAGGAATATGAAATCTATGAAAGTTCTATTTCGACAAACATTTACGCTTGTATCAAAAACTTGATTATCGATGTTTTCAACTTTTCCCTATTTTAGTTGTTCATCAATGGTATTCATGTTTTGAAGATATCTATACAGTCTTATATCATTCAGGCGGTTTTAATTTTTTGCATACAAAGCGATCAAGTTGGAATCTTGTTCTTGTGATTGCTTAGCTAAGCACTTTAAGGCAAGTAACTTTCTATGTACGTGAAGGAGATGATGTTAGCTTCAACTTGTAAGCTATATATAAAGCTGACGTATAAAGCTCCTATAATCTAATATTCATCAGAGTTTCTAGCTTCTAGAGTTTGCTAATGAAGGTCGAAATTCAAAATTCTTATTTCTCATTTTTTTCAACGTGTTCACTGACTTGGTAATTAAAGTTTACGAAGTAGCATAAAACCGAATATTTCGAAGCTCACAGTTGAATGAGAGAAAATGGAAAACTTAAATTCCCTCAATATAAATCCAGTAGAAAAGTTTAAGCGCCTGTAACTCCGAAGAAATTTTTAAATTTTTTCATAAAAAATTTGGGCATATCTTTAATGGCTATAGTAGGCATGAAACTTTTTTTTGCATGTTTGCTTCCGAAAAACCGTTCAAAATTTTCGAGATGAAAAATAATTACAAAGTGATACAGTTCGTTGAGAATTCCAATTCGATTTCAATAATTAATTAATTTTGAATTTAATATAATTATAATATTTAGACTATTCGCTTCTTTATTAAACATGACCAAACGCACAGATCTACACACTGTTCCAAAGATTAAAACTAAAACGCGCTCTACAGCTACCCTGAGTCTCTTATGACTGGAAAAAAGGTAAACACCTCGCCAACCTCATCCCCAAGAGATTAATTTTTTCAAATTACGTCCAAAAAAGCCTCCCGTCTTCGATGACACAACCGAAAGACCTTTTTAATTAGAAAATTTATCGCCTCTTCCGAACACGTTGAAACGCGCCGCTCGATATTTTATTAATATTTTATCACGCCATTCCAACGCCCGAGATCTGAGGCCAAAAAGTACAGGCTTTTTACATTATACGAATAGTAGGTAAAAACTTCACCCCGAAGTTTCCATTACGATTCGTTCATTTGTTCGTACCTCGTCCAGCCCTTTGAATTACGACTCACAAATAATTCAACATTTCGCCTTCGCCGCTTCGTTTCGTCGTATTTTATTCAAAAACCGAACCTGTATGTTTCGCGCTTCTCTCTGTACGCCCGTCTTAATAATTACCGACGTCCAACAACGCCGCACAAACATAAACTTAATTTAAATGACTACGCGACCGTTTATTCATATACGCGTATCTGCATCACAGCCGAAAGAACCCGGGCTCGATGGAAATCTCGCCGCAGTACGTGTAATCGTGGAGTGGTAAAATTTTACAATTTACGCCGCGCCGTCCCCTTATCGATTTAAAATTCCTCTATCGCCTTCCACCCAACATCAACCTTCGACCTCTTCCTGCATATGATTTTCGAGCGTATTTTCAAATATGTTGCAGTATAATGAAAAAAAAATTTTCACATATTTCACCGAACATAAATCATCGTGAAATTTACGCAAAAAAGTGTAAGCAGTCATACTGCAATAAAAGAGCTGAGTTTTTAACTCCGGTTTGGCAAATTTTTAGGTATGTTATCAACTCGTTAATCACTCCATTCTCACATCCAGTAATGAAGCTGAAAATCTCCACGTATCGCTTTGAAAAGTATTTAAGAAGGTAAATTAGAGATATGTAGTACTTCTTGCTCACAGGAATTATGAGCCCGTGTTTATCAAATGATACCCATTTGAGGTTATTTAAACCAGTAACAAAAGCATCTACTATTTTGTATTCATTAATATATTTTAACCCAAATTCAAGAGGTCATATGATTTGTACTTCCACATGAACTCTACATACAAAGTTTGACCCTTGTAGGTCGATTTGGTGAGGAGATGTGAAAAATTCGTGAAAGGGTTTCTCCTGATAAGATAGTGAAAACGGTCGTAGACTCAAATTCGATCACAAGTGGTCCAAAATGTTGCACTCGATGAAAAAAATCCCCCAAAAAATTTATGCACTTCCCCCGCTTTTTCCTAAGAAATCGCCTCCCATATGTCGAAAATTCAATATTTTTTTACTCTGGATCAAAAGAACGAAAATTTTGAAATTTTAACCCAGAGTGGACACTGCATAGGTACATTCGTGGAAATTTTTTCAAATTTTTCGATTCATATTTTCTTAAATTTTTTGGGCTTTGAAATCGTCTTATTTTCTTCCTTTTTCTTTGTTTCGTTCATTTCTGGTTCCTATTGACTTCGCGATAATATAATATTAGTATGTATTAGGCTTAACTTTGTAGCCCTCTATCTTTTTTACTAATGGGTGTACGAAAAAAATTATAAGATCCTTTTTTATAGAGAATTTAATGAAAAACATTTCATTACCATAATACTTTTTCTCTAAAACGCCTTGTTCGCGAAAAAAATGCAAAAAACTGATTTTAGGGGTGCTTTTGTTACACATTTCATTTTTTTTGACAAATTTCCACACTCCTTTGACGGGTTGAAAATATTATCGTATTATACTTTAGGGTATGGGCTGATTATGAAAAAAAATTCTGCCATGTACCCACTAATTTTTTTTTAATTTTTTGAAAATTTCAAAGCTTAAAAAATTCAAGAAAATATGAATCGAAAAATTTGAAAAAATTACTGTGTCCACTATATGTGAAAATTTCAAAATTTTTTGTCCTTCCGATTCAATGTGAAAAATATTGAATTTTCGACATATGGGAGGTGATGGGGTGAAAAAGAGGGTGAGGGTTCAACATTTTTTTGTGGAGTTTGTACATCGAGTGCAACATTTAGAAGCATTATCAGGAGAGACCCTTTCCTAATGTAAAACACCCATGAGTGTAGTTTTAGTATAATAGTATATTTTTTACCTGAGTCCACACTTACTAAATTTGAGCTATACGATACTTCTCAGGCTTTCCTCAAGTTTTAAGCGGCATCCATTTTGAAGAAAATTTCTAAACCAACGAGGATATTTAAACCGCATATTTTTCCATGAAACTAATGAAAAATTATTATTACTCTTAATTTTTTCAACATCGAAAGATGTTTATTTTTTCAAGTTAGACTTAATTACATTGGAATCTTCTATAAGCCTAATCAAATACCTGAATAAAAAGAAATTTAAATTACGTGAGAAGCGAAGGATACCTAAATTACTTTGGATTTAATCTCTGAAAATAAAAATTAATTTTACTTATCAGAGTTAGATTTTACATACTTCGAATGAACATCAATAGATACGCAATTGGATGATAAGAAATTGAATTCTATTTCTGAAAGGTCAAGTAGTTAATTTACAACTTTAGTTCACAGATATTTTCATGGTGTACTCTAAACAATATAATAGTAGTGTTACAAATTAATTTTTTTAAATAAAAATATAAATAAAAAAATTATTAAAATTATTTTGAAAATAATTTTAAAACTAAATGTTTAATTTTTAAAAAACAAATAAATTTTAGTTTAATTAAAAAACATTAATTTTGTAAATTAAAAATTATTACAAAAATAAAATTCATTTCTTAAGATGATTATAAACGTAATAGTTAAGTTTTCTATTCTTTTTTCTCAGTTCTCTGTTTTGAAAAATTTATTTTGAAAAAATCTAGATCATTTTTTTACAATTTTGGGAGCAAAGAAGTTATTTAGGGAACAACTGCGGCCATTAAATGACCTAATGAATATATTAGAAAAATCTCGACTTTTCGATTCAGTGGACTCTCAGAACAGGTAGAGTGTAAAGTGAAAAAATAAATTGCAATATTAAAAAAAAATCAGGAATTTCTAAAATTAAAATTACATAAAATAATAATAAACTACACCTTAATTTTAATTATTATTTTTAATTAACAAAATTAATTATTATTAACGTTAAAAATTGAATAATTTTTTATGACAATTTTTTTATTAAAAAAAAAAATCATTCTGAAAATCTTAATTTTTTAACGAAATTTAAATAATTAATTAATTTTTAAACTATTATCTTTTTTAGTGGTTCACATGTTATGAGCAGAAAAAAACGGTGAAATAATTATGGATTTGATTTTTGAATGAATTAAATAATTTACAAATTGCCTAAATATTATTATTGATAAAAAAAATTTGTTATGTATTTTTTCGCAAATATGAATGCAGGTATTCACCATCGAAATTACTTAACTATGTTAATTTCCATCCATAATTAATCCCGCTGAGCCTATCACTCCAAAATGAAATATCACCCGAATTCCGTCACCCCAATAAAATACATCGTAAACTATTACTTTCGTGATATTTAACACGTCGCTACTATTATAAAGCTAATCCCACTTCCGATAAATAAAAAAATATAAAATCCCTTCCAACGTTTTCGCGTCGAGCTTTACTGAAATCAAAAAATAAAAAGAAAACTACATAATCCTAATCCGTTTCTGTTAATGCGTTTTTAACCCTTTTTTTCCCTGACGCATTCTACGCACAAGTAATACTTCGAATTAAAAAAAAGAAAAACTCCCTAATATAAGCTAATTTCACGTTAAATGAAAATTCCTTAAGTTTTGTAATTAGTGAATTTTTTTGGTAAATCTTTTAGCTTTTTAGGATTTGCTTTAATTAGTTTCGATGTTAATACTGCGTAACGAGGTGAAGGAAAGAAACTCAAGCTTCGTATTTATTTGGAAAAATTAAATACACGAAGCGATCTACATCTACATCATTGGATTCATCGAATATTCGCGATCAATCGATCACAATGTGTTTTCGTTTCACAAAAACACCCCGAACCAGCGTAATTTTCCAACTGCAACCGAAAAAAAATCAAACTTTAAGGTTACACCGAAACGTTAATTAAAAAATAAATTATACCTCGTAGCAGCGGCGCGTTTCTGCATTCGACGTATACAACAAATCGCACCCTCTCGTAGGGAAAAAATAAACATTCCGAATGAGCGGCCTTCATCGAGCGAGTGAAAAAAAATCGTTACGGTAATTGTACGTATTATTTACGCTTATATCTGCGTCCGAGAGATTAGAGAAAATACCCATTCAGAATCGGTTTAATATTTAACACTACGCGGACGCCGACGTCGTCGGTGTGAGCGCTTGAAAAATGGCGCCTATTCTAGATCGTCTGACAGGCGATAAGTTAGCCAGTCGCAATCTTTGCGCAACGTCACTCAAAGCCTAAGTTCCGAGCTCGCTGGACAGAAAAACCGACCGCAAAATTTTTCGCATTTGGACACCGAAATATATTTTATAAGAACCAACGTCGCCGTCGTCGTAACTTTTTACCTTCGCCGCGCTTTATTACGTCGCTATCGTTTCTCGCGGGGTGGAATTTTTATACCAAATTATACGCGACGTGATTAACGACCAGATCGGATGTTCGGTGTTGATTTGTCGTCGTTGGTTATCGCGTATACCAGCCGTATTATTTATATCGTCGACGTTACCGCAAATTCCGCCATTATATCATAATTATGATCAGGGACGTTCGGAGGAGAGCGAAGAAAGAGACGAGTTATCGAGAATTTGAATTTTTTTAAAGGAAGAATTTCAAGTTCTCTCGTTTGATAACAAAAAAGTTAAAAATAAAAAATAAAAAGCGTAAGCATCCGTGTGGCATTGCTACAGCTGAATTTTCGTTGCAGTTTTTCGACATTCTGATATCGTAGTTTTTTGTGAAAAAATTCTTATCAAAATACCTCAATTTCACATCTGTTACTCAGGCTCAGAGATCTTTAGATTCTTTCTTGTAAGTGTAATATTCTATAATTCATATCGAAACTAAACAAAATAACTAAGTTTCACTTCACACGTCACTCACAAACCCACAGCTGATCAAATTCTTCCAACAATTATTAAAAAAAATTTTCTTGATTTAACAACATGCATAGCATCAAAATTTTTCGTGGCGTTTTACAAATTTTTAGACTCGGCTACAGTTCCACCCTTTCAAGCAATTTTGATGCGGTTTGGCTCGTTGCATAGTTCTTAAGCCAGAAAGTGATTTTTAGTTGTTTTAACCCATTTCACCTCCTACCCCCGGATCCATTTCTTTTTTGTCAAAATGAAAAACTGAAAAAACATATGAGTGCATTTATATGAGGATAATTCTTCAAATTTTCAACCTTTTCCATGTATATGTTCATCTAATTTTAGCTGGTCGTCAAGAAATATGTTCTAAAGTATCATCGTAATAGGTAGCTGAAAAATTCAACTAAAAATATTCGAAAATGAAAAAATTTCCAACAATCAAGATATACTTACTTAAAACAAGCTAGCTCGTTTCGGCGAACCACTAAACAAAACTGCAAAAATTTCTATTGGTGTTCATTTGAATTACAGAGAATATGAACTAACCAATAGAAATGCAGAATACATATTTAGTTCTGCATGACGTCACTATGAGCAGAAAATGTTTCATGGTTTTTTATTAGTAAATTTGAATTTTGAATCTACGCGATCAAATCAACCAATAAATTACCAACATTCTCATGTTGCTCATGTTGACGTCATTGGTAGAAGTTGAAATCTTTTATTTAGTGGGAAATGAGCTTATTGGATTCCGACCAATGAATCTTGATCAACAATAACAAAAAAAAAAAAAAATAATAATAATAATAATAAAGTAAAAAGTATCAAAAAATTAAGAGGTTTCTGATGATAAATCATTTTGTTTCTAAGTAGGTAATCCAAATATTTCAATAATTTGAAAAAAATAAAAACAACAAAAAAAGGGTAACGAAATCGATAGATGAAAAATAGATATGTTTAAAAAAATCTAAATATGTTAAAGAATAAAATTCCCAGCTCTAATACCGATTAAATTCCATTAAACAATCCAAACTAAACCACAATCCTATAGAGTAATTATAATAACTGGTCTGTTTTGCGAGTGGTTGAAGTCACACGTGTAACAACCAATCAGCAAGTTGGATAGTGATAAATTACCTCGAATCACCAGTAAAATAAAAACATGAATCATCAGATGATTCAAATCACAAACAAATATCAGTCGTTCACTGAAAACTGAACGATATTACTTAGAAAGGTAGAAATGAAATTACCTAGATTTTATCACATTCTAGCCTTATGATTGGTTGTTATGTGCGTGATGTATAACCAATCACAAAATAGAACAGTTACTATAATTACTCTATGGCCTTTTTATAATCTTCTTTCGAATAATTCGATGCGTTTCTAGCCAAAATAGCTATACATGGCGCATGAGAAGAAATGACGTCATAGTTCTTATAGAAACGTAAGCAGCCATGCTGCATCACTGGAGCTGAGTTTTTAATTGGAGCTTATTCAAATTTGCAGATAATGTTAATCTCTTTCAAGCTCACAACCTGAAAAATAAAAAGCACAAAAATAAGAAATCTAAATATGAAAAATATATTACCTAAAAAATTCTAAGATACCAAAAATAAATAATAAATAAAATTGGAAAAAATTACAAAAAAAAAGCAAATTGAAAAGAAAAATGAAAAAATTGTCAAGAATCGAAAAAAGGCAAATATGCCCAAAAATGAAAAATATATATATATTTTAGACAAAAATCATCAATAAAAAATTATTTATCAATTATCAAAATAAAATAAACAAATTAAACTATAAAAAAAAATCTTCAACAAATTTCGATTTATTTTTCCAAAACAATTTTCTCACTTTTTGTTTCAAAAAAAAAAAATCAACAAAAAATCATTTTATCTGAAACGCCCTAAAATCATTTTCATACTATGTCTAAATGTATTCCTCAGTAGCCCAACCTTGAAGCACCTCAAGAACTGTGAGTCAAGATACTACCATGATGCGTCTGTTACTCTACAGTGTACAGTGCACACTGTACGGGTACACGTATGGGTAATTTCGTGAAAAAAAAACATCCATTTTTGCGTCAGTTCAAAACGGACGAACAGTCGAATTAATCTTTCCTCGGGTACGTAAAAAAAGTACAACCATTACGCGCATTATTTCAAATTGCCAATCTGCTCAGCAGACGAGGCCTGAATTAGCGTAAATTAGCGCGATTACCGAGCTGTAGTCTTTCCGGGCATAGCACGCGTGAAATTACGCGATGAAAACAGAAAACGAAATTATTCTCGCCGCCCAAATCCGAGCTCTCTCATTTTCTTTAAAACCTCAAAAAGGCCGGTACCCGTTGAAACCAGCTTTTTCATCGAATTTCTATTAAATTGCCTTCTTTCAAATTCTACGCTAAGCCGAGACCGAGGGAAATTTCGTCCGAATGCGAAATTAGCTCGTTAAATTGTATTAATTTTTTCATTAATTCTTCGTAACTCCGCCAACACACTATGCCGCGAATTCGAATAAGCCACCATTTCCATCCGCCTAAACTGTAACGAGCTCGGAAAATAGTTTAAATTATCGCTGGCGTAAAAAGCGACGTCGCCTGGGTGTAAATGCAATTATAACGTCGATAAGAAAAGCCCTTTTTCCATTTGCGACACCGCAAAAGCCCTGACTCTGGAATCGCCTAGATATATATTCACCAGCTAAATGGCAATTACGTTTTGATAAGAAGAACCAGCTTCATTGCTCACGTGTTTGTACGAGGCGATGGTATTTCATTAAAAATATATACATCATATGGCGCCAACTCCTTGGGGATATATCAGTCTAACGCCGAAATTGACGTTTTAAATGATGCTTTAAAGGCTTTGTTAATATATAATGGTACAGTTAAATGATATTAACGACTGATACCGTGCATAAATTATTACCACGTTTCGCGTTCCCCCTTCTCTGTGGTTCCTTTTTGCAAAAAGTGATAAAGGAAATACCGGTGTGCAGCGCGTCCGCGAATAAACCGACTGTAATAGATTGGCGACGCTCGAGGTCATTTCCGTTTGACCCTCGTGACGTATGTTATAGCTGTGAATATTTACAGAAGCGGTACAAGCACTGTACATTCTTTCATTCTATATATCCCACGTGTACAATGGCGCAAAAGCCCTAAACATAGATTTCTAATTCGAAATGGTATAACTGGCACTCGATGAAATGCCTCTTTCTTTCTCGCTACCTCTGTCTCGTCAGAGCCGTTTCAACAAAATTAAAAAGTCCACTTGGCGGTTATACGCATCAGCCTAGTTTTTCAGCCAATAGGGGATCTTTTCAAAGCTATAACTATTGTAGGTATTATACGATAAAATCAAAGTAAAACTTCCTATACTACCGAATCCCGGAGTACATTCGGAAATGAAACGACCATTCATTTTTCCGACCCACTAAAATGGTATATTCCGATGCTAGCGAGATAGCTTTAGTTTCGAGCGAATTCCGAATGAAGACGACTTGCATTCGTTATTTACGGCGAACTGTTTATGCAACTTATTTCTCACTGATTTTTTAATGAGCCACCGTCATGGGTAATGTAATTTGTAGTTGAGTAGTGTACAGTACCTGTATCTTGATAGATACAAGAAAAAAAGATTTTCGTATCTTGTGAGGCATTCGATAAGAGAGGAGATAAATAGAGTAGTTTTCATCGAATTGATCGACGCACTGACATGAAATATCAAAAAAATTATCAGGATTTGCAAAAATAAAAAAAAAAGAGAAAAATGGATGTAATCTTGAAATACAACAGCCTTTCGAACATGAGTTCGTTTCCTGCACTGAAGCAGTCAGGGGTGTCCAAAATATCTGGACCCTCCCTCTTAGATTAGGAAAATTGACAATTTGATTTTACATTCCATTTTTAACCGCTATCTGATAGACAGAAAAACAAAAGTGAGTAAGATTTGTGATAATCTTTTGTTTTTCGCTTTTTATTTTATGAGATGTGTTCGATTAGAAAAGAATTAGTTTGAAAATTTGAGTGATTTTCAACAATACCAAGCACTACGAACAGCGAGGGAAAACCTATAGATAGATACATAAATAGATGGTTGGACAGACAGACAGGCAGATAGATAGGTAGATAGACAGATATCTCGTAAGGAATACTAGCCAATCAACTACAAATGGACTAAAGCAAAGATATCGGTTTTCCTTTCCCTGACTTCTTGATATTAAATCGTGTACATAGGTTGTGAATATAAAGCCTTCATATTCTTAAAAATTTGACCAAAAAATTCATAAATCTTTACTCAAGTCGCTGTACTCTCTGTACGAGGTGTATGATATAGCTCTTTCGAAAATATTTCGGACTTCCTTCCAGAGAGATTTTTAACTACGCTACCGGTTTCCTGCAATAGCTGTGTGACAAAACAGACATGAAGAAATTTTACCTCTTTTTTCAGTAACTCTGTTGTGGGTGATATACATATAATACGAAATAAACCAAGCAAATGAGTGGGAAATGGCAACACAAAACATTTTATAATAGAATAATGAGAATTCAGCTATGCAGGGTGTTTCACTTCAGTATAAGCTCCTTCATACCGCATATAGGGCTACTTACGTAACACTCATGTATGATAGTTTGCCTACCATAATTGCGAAAGGAATTGAGACATCAATATTTAAAACATATTTTTCTTATCTCAGGATTGACAAATTTTAAAAATTGCTGTTGGCGCTAAAATGAAGATAATGCAATTTAGTGTTAATAATGAAAAAATAGCATTATTGAAGGGGATGGATGAGGAGAAATAATGAAAAAAGCGCGAAAAACGATGAAAAAAAAATTTTGCAGACAGGTCATTACTTTTCTCAAATTTTTTTAACTTTTTCCATTTTAATAATTTCTTGATTTTTAAATTTTCTTTTACTCTTGAGCTCTTTGAAATTTCAAACTGAAATAAAATTGTCCCCTCTTATGGATTTTTTCATTTGTACTCATTTATTTTTGAGTTACAATTTTTGGCTATTTTTCTATTTTACTACGTTACTGAAGTTTGAACATTTCTTTTGTTCTTTCCCGCAATTTTTTCATTTTAGAACTTGATAGTTTTTTTTCTTCAAGACACTTCATTACTGATTTTTTGAAATTTCTGAATTCAAATCAATTTATTGAATAATAATGCGGTACAGCTAGTTCTAGGTAACATATTGACCCCTACCAGAGCGTAAAGCCATGACCGACTCGAATAACAGGCCGAACAACACAAGTTGGCAACACCGATATCAGCTGATGTATGGTAGGCCCACGTGCATCCATGACAGACTAGATCTTATGGAAACACAATTAATACAAATGTAAACATACGCACATGGGCCCACCACCTTTGTGTTTATTACGATGTTGCCAATAGTTCACTTGTTCGGCCTGTTATTCGAATCGGTCATGGTAAAGCGCGTGCGGCAAGAGGATTATTATCACTATTATGACAAAATTAAACAAAAACAAAATCAGAATCGAGTAAATAAATAAATAAACAAATAAAACAAGCAAATAAATGAACAAATGAATAAACCAATAGATGCAATGTGATAAACAAAAAAAATAAAATAAAATGAAATAAAACAAATGAGCGGATCAATTATAAGAATATAAATATAAAGGAGACAGGTGGACAGAGATGCGGAGAGGGAGGAGACGAGAATGCTAATGAGGTGGCCCAAACCCCGTATTCTTGAGTGAGTCCCTCAGCTTGCGTCTCAATAATAATGATAATAATAATAATAATAATAATGAACACGAACAATTTAAATTCTTCAAAAAATGAGATGGCATATTCATTACATCATCCTACATAATTGAATTTCAGCGTCTAAATTATTCATACAAATATTTATTATCTTCCATCAAAAAAGATAAATTCATCATGCAGCTCTCACCATGATAATGCCCTATTTTATTTTACATTTAACCACAGCCAAACAGAAAATTTAAATTTTTTTATGGCTAAAGTGAAGTAACTCCATTTATCTTATATCGTACTTCACTGATATTCCTTTACAGTAACTAACTGACCATATTACTTGGTGAATAAGAAGAACATGCTAAACTGAAGTATAATGGCAAACAGGCAGAGAGAGGTAGCGTTGGACAAGTATGACAAGTAACGACAAACGTTACGTACTGTCGTAGGTAAATCAAGGCGTGATGGATTGGTTAACTGTCACGAGATGAACAACACTTTCGCATATACGTAACCCTTTCTACACGCGAAATTCGATGACAAATTAAACACGTAGTATATGTATTCCGGCTAAACAATAATTTAATACTCGAGGATACGTGGTTCTATCAACCTCACGTCGCTTCATAGTTTGTACATGTAGATACCAAGAGCAATACCTAAAAGTTGAATTTTTTCATTGTCTCGTAACATCACTTTATTTTATTTTTTCCTAGTCTCAGATGCCACCAACGCATCAATAAATGTGCGGTAAATATTTTTTCGAGCATTTTTATACACTCTACGACGGTACTTAAAATTCGAACACGTATTCAAATGGAAACACACCATTGACCTCACAGAAATAAAATCACAAACTTGAGATCAAATCGAATCCACGAAAATGTTCAACAGAGACGAAACACTGATTATACAGCGTAAGATTCCTATTACGAATTTTCTCTTCATCACAAAAGGAGAGATGGATAGAGAGAGAGAGAGAGAGAGAGAGAGAAACTGATTTACCTATCATCCGTTACAACAGCTTGGTTTCCATTTTCATGCGAAAACACCCGAAATAAAGCTTAACGTAGAGAATAAAATCACATCGATACACGAGTAATTTGATTTTTCGCCGATGTATCGAATAATGCGAACGAACCCCCGCCGGAATAAGAATTATTTTTTTCCTATTCAAACCAGTACAATGGCGCCGATTCTCTTACGAAACAAAGATCCTTACATTTTCCTCGGGCGTCCGTAAATTTATTACACCGCACGCATACAGCCTGGAACGTTGCTAATTTAAGATAGCGCTTTAACTTAACGCCGCGCAGAGGTTATCGACAACCTTCCAACTTCTCGCGCTTTAATCGAAAACAAATGTTCAACTGTTAGCATTTTTTCTTCTCGCTCGTAAACTTTCCGACAATTTACATTTCGCCGAATCGCATTATCCTATGGACGCGTTTAATCGATAAAATGAAATCGAACACTGTTTTAAATATCTGACTTATACTCCGCCACCACCGCGTCATCACCGTATGAAACGAATATACTTACAAGTTGCGCGAAAACGTGACTAAAATCGCCAACATTCTCGTCCAAACGCATCGATGAGCTATTTAACTCACGTGCCACCGATCTACCGCCCTATAACCTAATCTGACTAATCTTCGAGAGTCGCTTTACTTTTATTACATTCGTCGTCGTCGACACTGTCGTATCGTCATTTTCGCTTTATTTATTCGGCCTCGCAGATTTCAGCGAACACCGCGTCACAACCTTGGCAGATTTCTTTCCACCTCTCACTAATGCCAACGTTACGGCGGATTTCGGCAAATATGAAAAATTACTCGTACCCGGAATTACATTAATACTTGAGCGCTCGAGTCGACGATATCTTGGGAAATTTAACCACTCGATTCGGTTCCTTTTCAAATATTTATCGAAATACGCTCGTACGTAGGTGACTGGATGGAAAGAGAGGAAGAGACGAATCAACATCCACAATGTGCCATCATTTTCGACAATTCGTAGATTTTTTCAAATACCAACTAGGAGAAAAAATGAACGAACAGGGGTTGATGGAACCCCTTTTCATTCACCGGGGGAAACAGCATATCTGCGTTAGTCTTGGAAAAGAGTTTCGAGTGTGAAAGGGAGGGGGGTATATTTTTTGTAATACTGTTATTTTTCGTCATTAAATATGCGTCAAAAGTTCTTTAATTTTTAATAAAAGTAAAAAAATAAACACTAAAATTGAAAAAAATTAGAACAACATTTGTAAAATACTGAATATATCAATTAAAAAATAAGCAAGTAGACTTCAACAATTGTTTGTTTAAAAAACTTCAAAAGTAGGAAAGTTCATATTTAAAAAAATTAAATTTTTTGGCAATCAAATCAATCACTTCATCATAACTAATATTTTGAAGAATGTCATTCATGATTGTCATGAGCATGTTCTACTGCGTTGAACAATAGGAAAGAATGCAGTTTACAGAGTGATTATAGTAACTGGTATGCTTTCTGATCCTTTTTTTCGAAAATATTAGCAAAAAAACAGTTGAAAAACTGTTTTTTGCGTGGTTTTAGCCCCCTCCTGGGGTTAGCTTACCCCGTAGGGGTGACAACTTTTTACACCTTGTTAAGGACACCATTCGGTACATATAATGTGAAATTCAGCTCACTACCATTTTTTTCTAGGTTCAATCCTTATTTCCGTGTACTACAGGCGTTTGCTCAGTACGCCCTACGGGCCCACTTTTCCCTGTGAACGAAAGCGATTCTGAGTCAAGTTTAGAATCAAAAAGCAAAGTTATTATTCTACCTGAATTTGTAATGAGGGGTCAAAATGAGGAGGGAACTCGTATATTCTAATTGTTCCATTTGTAGTAGACTTGCTAATGCTTATTAGAATGCAGAAATGTAAGTAGGCGTGTATTTTACTACCACTCTCAACAGAGTCAGATTGAGATAACGGGACACCGATTAAAACTCCATGGCCCGCTTAATTAAGGGATTTCTTCAAGACTCTGAGATACTTCCTGTAGTTTAAAGTTGATAATATTTTGTCTCTAATAAAACAACATGGCAAAAAAAAAAGGATTTTTAGAGAGGAAGTCAAAAATTTTGGTGGAGGTCCTTTTCTGCTTTATTTCTCACAAGGGAAGGGCCCTTCGTGTGACACTCCGATTTCAATAAAATAAATACTACCTGAAAGTTCATGCCTAGGAAGCTCCTTGTTCGAAATAAATACAAGCTGAAACCCTAATTTAAGAAATTTCATTCCATCCTCCGTGTATTTCTGGTTTAAAGGGCACATATCGCACCCTCAGTGCAATAAGACCACTTCTCAAAAAAAACATGTAAAAATTCAACAAAAAGGCACCCTTTTCCTATACTTTTTTTGGAGTAAAATGAGCTAATTTAGTGTATCTGTTACACTTTTACCGATTTACATTAATTTTACCCAAAAATATATGTAAAAAGAAGTACTTTTTTGAGATGTGGCCTTCTTGTAATTGCAATTTTTTTTTTTTTTTGAGATGTGGCCTTATTGCACTGAGGGTACGATATTGGCTTCGAGCATTTTGTTCTGAAAATTTTCTGTTTCAGGGCTGAACTTCTTTTATTCCATCAAACGATGTAGGATTTGCGAAAAAAACATAAATGTATGAAATTCTTACCAATATTTTTAAACACTGGGCTGGTCCTTTCATCATTTAATCAGTAGAACTCTTAAAAAAATATAATAAGTAGCTCTCTCCTCTACCTATTAAATGTCAAAAGCGAAATGGAAAGATTCAACGAACAACAAGAGCGACGTCGAGTTATGCATTTACTCGAATCAAGAATCGAAGAACCGCTAGATGATGAAAATGACAACAGCGAAGAATACGATAACCTAGAAAGATGAGAACGCGACACTGATATGGTAGAGGAGATGGATGAGGCATGCTGAAGAAAAAACATTCTGGGCATGCGTCAACTGTTCGCGCATATTAAGTGTTTTATGATAAATAATGCTATGTTAAATTATTGCGATGAAAGAAATGCATCAAACTAGAAGATCAGGGGAAAAAGTAAGGTGAACGATTAAGTACTGATATTGAATATTCATGTATAACTTAATTTAGTTAGGTATTTGATATCGCCATGAAACTTACTAAACAGAAGTTACTCATAATCAAATTTTTGTAGTTCTTGGACTTCTTGGCAATTTAACTGATGATAAAATCATAATAAATCAGAAATAAATTGAAGAAATCTACTAAAGCCTCTCAAGCTGGATATTAATAAATACTAGTGCCTACTCGCCCCTTCGGGGCTCGAAATAAAAATTAAATGAAAAAAAAACAGTTATTTTATCAGATAAGTACATTCCAAACTGCACAACCCAATTTATTCTTATTTGTTACCCCCACCAAGAGTTCTTCCTTTCAGGATGGGCTCGACCCTATACCTTTGTATACCTACCATTTTAAACAATTTTACAACTTTACCCTCGCTCTTGCCTATGTACAAAGCTTTTATTGAAATTTACAACCTTTTTTTCCCTTTGTATACGTGCTATCCTTTATATACCTTTTATACCTGTTATTCATAACAAGGATGCGCGCGCATCTCAAAACCGATTTCATTTTGATTTTAATATATAGAGAGATATATCATGATATCATATTGCCAATTCGCTAAAGAATATCATACCATGCGCGCCATTGATTTAATACATACCTGCAGCGCAAAAACGTCTAAGAACTTATTTTTATAATTCTGAAATAACGTTATAACTAGAAACCGTGGGTTTATTTATACTTGTAATCAGTTTTGTAATATAATTTGATAAGAAATCGGAATAAATAGCAATTCTATATACTTTTATTATTGATTTAAAAATCATGTAAAACGAGTTTTAGCGGATTTTTGCGTTGATGTGTAAGGAATCAATTGCGCGCGTGGTATGATATTCTATAGTGAGTTGGCAATATGATATCATCAGATTCAGCAATCGCATGATGATGTTTTGATGGATTGCAGTAGGCTGTCGACTCCAGCGAATATCATCTCTTCCGAAGTAATCCGTTGTCGTCCATCAACCTTATATAATGGACTGTTAACGCAATGTTAAAAATTACCAGTTTTTGAAGCACACCGAATTAGTTGCACTTTAGACAAAATACTCATCATCCCGTACCATAATTGAAGAAATCCCCTACATTCTAAAAGTCTCTCAAGCTACATATTGATAAATATATATTATGATATCATATTGCCAACTCACTATAGAATATCATACCATGCGCGCAATTGATTCCTTACACATCAACGCAAAAATCCGCTAAAACTCACACCGTTAGTTGATTGGAATTTGTTTATAAGCATCGAAATGATCGACGGAATTGCGAAGAACACAAACATAAAAATTTGCCAAGTCCGGTAACAACTATTCTAGGCAGTACGACGCTCGAAATACAGATTCCACTGAAATCCGAGCACTGTTTGGTTTGCAGTACATGGCGAGACACCGGAGGCTCTGGAATTGATTTTTTCCATATTAAAAAGTCCGAACAGCGGTTTCGATTTCTTCCTCGCACTATTCGATTTGACAATGTAGAAACACGAGAAGAATAGCTAAGCATTTAGAAAACTCCATTTTCATATATCTTCAGTTTTTGACTGTAACAAAATCTCACAAGTTCACGCAAAATGTTAAGGGAAGTAAAACATGAAAAAACCTTGAGGAGTTTGAAATTGCAGAAATTCGATAAATATAGATTTGAAAGGTTACTAAAATGAAGCAGAACAACATATCCCAATTTTCAACACCTCAAATGTGTTTCAATGATACTGAGAATAGGGGTGAAGCATTATAAAGCATTGTCTAAAAGTCTAAATGAACACAGGTACGTCAGTAAGTTGGTTTTGTTAATGCGAGGCAGCTGCTACTTTTTTTCGTATCCATATGCACATATTAAAGATTCTTCCAAACTCTTCTCACATCTCTCCCTCCTCGCTTCTAATAAAAAGCCAACTGTCAACCACCCCCTTTCTCTTTTTCATTGATCATTTATAAATTAATTATACAAAATGGCAAAATTACAACTGCGACGCGTTATCTGCGATGAAGTCGAAGTACGTCCCATATTACAATACGAAATTAACGCTAATTAATTGAATTTTTGCGGTTTCCATATCATTAATAATGCATTCGCTCTGTAGTACACTTCCGTACACGATGCGGTCGCTTTACAACGGGCCACCGATAAAATTTATCGTTTCCATTTATACTCCCCATTCCCCAGAGTATTTCCCCCGTTGGCTATCCGCATCCGCTTATAATTGGAAATTACACCTCGGATTAAAAAATCGCGGCATTTATAAATTCTTCTGTACACCGGTCGGTTAATTTTTTCAAATATATAGCTAAAAATATTAAAGTTGGAATGTTTCCGGTAAACGTGGCCGGATTATTAAACGGTCAACCGCGAACATTTCAACGTACCAATACGGTGGAATTTTTGGTGTTTTTGTGGCATTCGTGAATTTTATTTTCACTCTACCGTATCGTCTTCTTGTCTCTGAGCACGAGAAAAAAATCATTTTACCGGCTCGTTCGGTCAAGTTAAAATACCTTTCGAGTGTAAAATTTTACGCGCCTCATGTTATTAATGTTTTTATTAGTTATCGATTTAGCGTCAACTTTTTTCATCGTGAAATTATATTGTTTTTCGTTTTTTTCTGTTCCAGTTTTTATGACGTTTCGGTTTCATCATCCGCTGTTCGTCGTTTTCGGTAAGTTCGTTTTAGCGTTTCCAGTCAACACGTGGATAGTTCGTTTAATTTTAACCATCAAAGTCCTAAAATTTTCGGCGTCTCGTTCCCGATGGGCTTAGTCAAATGTATTAGCGACGCTTTTTAATCCGTTTATTATAACTGGTCTTTTGATGAAGTCTCTCGAGTATACGAAAATGTCGAAATTTATAGTCTATGTTTTTTCACTCTTCGCTCGAGTGAAAAAACCTCCGAGATTACCTTCTACCTTTCCTATTCGGCCGATGAGCGGCAAAAAATTAATTAAACTGGGGCCGTAAAAATTTGTTATCAAAAGGCGAACCTCGTTGACATATAAAATGTCAAAAGCGTTATCCATTTTACGCTGGGGGAAAAAATTAATTCTTTTAGCGCAAAAATTCACCAATTAATGCTACTCCCAAGGACACAATCCGTACATCCATTATCTTCAGCGAACAAAATATCGATTGACCAAGTTCCGATTTCAATCGCCTTCAAGATACGGGTGCCAATTGCGAGTAACTCGACCCGATGCTCGAAAAATGCGATAATTAATGTTCAAAACCGATAAAGAGGCGACGAAAAAACCTTAGAAAATCACCTTCTCCGGGTCTCTTTTACGTTGATTGTGATCGGGAAGTCATTAGACAGAATCAGTTTCCGAAACAGAAACTGGATAATCTTTCGTCCGCAGCAATTGAACGAGAGGTATCGCAGGTCGCGCGCTAACGACGTATTGAAAACTACCGGCGTCTATGGCCTGGATCAAATGCTCGGTCGTCTCGGCCGATCATTAATTTTGATTAAACGCCGCTTTTAACTTCACTCTGTATTTCAACAGTCCCATTCGCTACGGCTACTCGTGATCGCTTTTTAGTAAAAAGAATATTTCGTCGGAACACACGACCGTGATTTTTCTCTCTTACTCCTTCTTTAGGATTTTCATTCGCATGTACCCTGATACGGAAACGGCTGCTGTTACCCTGTGCTCATTTCAAAAGAAATAAAGAACATTTAATCGGATATACTATTCAACTTTTCTTTCCTCAATTTTTTTTCCGACAACTTTTCGTCCGACCTCATCATTTTCCATAACTCAAAAGCAAACAGGATCGGCTGATTAATAAAATGCTAATTAATGATAATGAATAAAAAGTACACAGTATGGAACTGAATTTTTAGTTGAGGCTTGCTCAAATCTGTAGAGAATATTAACCTCATTCATGTTCACACCAAATATCGAAGCTAACTGCCACTTATCTCTCCCATGAACTACCTAAGAAGTTCAATTTGAAATATGAAATATTTTGTAAACAGGAATCACATTAGCTCATACGAGTTGTTAAATTTTAATAATTCTTTAAATGAGACATGCGTCATTACCGAAAATAAACTATTTAATAATAACAAACAAAAATATTTACATGTTATTCTTGCGACGCTACATAAACAATGAAAAATGGATGCTTCACAAGAAGCTCGAATACACAGAAAAATACGTTAATAAATTCCAAATACAAATGGACCAATGAAATAGTTTCAAGATGTCAGTGTTGTCAATCTAGATGCTATCATTAAAATTTAGCTAAAAATACGAAAAATAGTTAAACACGAATATCAATTCATCGAATTTCAACTATTTGAAATTCCTCAAGTTTTGAACATCGAATCATCCGAGGAAAAGTGCCTGTATATTATGAGTTTAAAACGTCATCATATATCATTGATTAGTTGATAGTGAGATTTTCGATGTTACGTCTCTTTCTGTTAGTTGCTTTCTCATTTTTTTCTCATCATCTCGGTTAACTTTTAATAAGGATAGTTATCACAGACAACCTAATTTCAAAAGGAAGTCAGAAAGGGTGGAGTCTTCAAATCTTTGCATTTCACCCCATCTGTGATCTGGCAGATGTCCAACTTTTTAGTACTATATGTTTTTACCCTCATAAAATTCGCTCAAAACATGGTGAGGGATTCTTAAAAATGCGCAGAGGCAATTTTTCGTTTTTTCGATACATTTCAAAATGGAGGATCACTCAAATTTTGAGGGGAGCTGGAGAAGTAGCAAATGACTCAAATTCTTTATTTTTGAACTCAGACGAAACAGATAGTTACGGACACCAACATGACCAAATTTAACCTACCTATGTTTATTTGGAGAGGAGTTTCAGTAAAACACGACTTTTTGAGGAAGTTTTGAGATATGAAATTACTCGAATCTTTCATATCCTCACACCAAATCAACTTAGAGAAGTCAAACTTTGTGCGTATGGTTAGTTGGTAACCAGAATATGACCTGTTGAATTTGGACCAAAATAAATCCAAAATGGCGGATTATCAAAATTTGAGTAGAGCTTGAGGAGCCTTAAGTTCGTAAAAATGTGATTAATATGAACTCATATGATTATTGGGGATAAGAAGTATACTATATCCCCAATTCACTTCCATACATGAAGTTGGAGGGGAGAAGGAGGGAGCATCAAATTTGAAATGTGGTGGGGGGTACACAAGGGGTCCACATTTTTTATTGTCAAGCCATATGATAAAATGAGACTAAGTGACTAATTTGTTCTGATTTTAGCTTCCACAGTGAATATGGAGGGGAGTTAGAGTAAAAAACAGATTTTAGAGGGGAAATTGTTACAGAAATTCTCATGAATCTTCCATATCTCCTCACCAAATCGACCTAGAAAGGTCAAACTTCGTATGCGGGGTTAACTAGTGACCAGAATATGACGTCTTGAATTTGAGTCAAAATGGATCCAAAATGGCGGATCATTAGAATTTGAAGATAATTTGAATTGCCTCAAATACTTATAATTTGAGAAATATGTGTTCATATGATTATTTCATGGCAAGAAATACTAAGTTTGCTTCAAATTCAACTTCTTCAGTGATTTTAGAAGAGAGAGGGTAGAGGTTTTCAGACTTGGTAATAGGTGTGGCCTATAGTCATGATGGGTTTAGCAACGTTATTACCAAACACAACAAGTCTCAGTTTAAAACTCAACTTGAATACAATTCAACAACAAAAAAATAACTGTCTACGAATCATCGCTGAGGCGCCATGGTATGGTCTCAATACACAGCTACACGAAGACCTGCAATTGAGAACCATGAACGAAGAAATACAAAGATTCGCACCTACTTGAATTCACTCAACTTCAAAGATTGAAGCAAAAAAAACCCTTGACATATCTATGTGATATCACTCTGACTTATGTAAATAACCCTATTGGTTAGACACAAATATAATGGAAAAAATAAATAAAAATATTTTTATTTGTTCAAAAATAAGTGCGAATGATGTAATACTTTGAAACGTACTTTTCAATTTAATGGGATGAGGTTTGACAGTAAGTTATGTCACGGATCAACAACTCCAATCACACTATTCTTATTCATAAACTTACAACGCTGAAAATGAAAGCTGAGGATAATATAATTGAACATATTAATAATTTTGAGAACCTTATCTGAAAATGTAATAACGCAGCTACCAATTGGGACGAGAGTTACTGGCTTTGTTTCCTACTTGGGACCTTACCTCAATTGTTTTCAGTGATTACAACTGCTTTGAAAACAGGTAATGTCACGGATATGGAGGATCACTGACTGCAATAGCTATGATTGTTATTGAAAACTCAACTGAAAAGGTATATTTTTCCCATTTGAATTTACCAACAAATTTTTCCTCACCAACCGATTCAAAGGAAGCTACAGTATCGCCGGATTAGTCAGAACTGAATTTCAACGCAACGATGACAATAGAAACGTGTAATGTTTGTTTCATTCCACCCTCATTTTCCCACCGTCGTTGAGTTCTTTCGAAACGAAATTCTCTCGCAACTTTTTCTCGAGTTCGTATGAAATTTAATACATCCGCCAACTTTTTAATACGTTATTCGTAGCGGCGCGCTAGTTCTGTTACATAGAAAAGTTAATTCGTTAGCGAAATGATTAAAACGAAATGTGAAACATGATGGTTGAAAAGTCACTATAGCGCCTGTTTTTTTCCTCCTTTTCATCGTTTATTTTTCTTATAATCCGATTTCCGTCGAACGCTTATAGTCGTTATTCGCGCCTTTTCAAGTCCGCAACGCGCTAAAACTCCTTTTGTTTTTGAGTCGCGTGAAAATTTCACCTATCGAAGCGTTCGTCGGCTCGATTAAAACTTGCTTTTTCCTTCACGAGCAAGAAAAAATAAACCCCGGTACATCAAACCCGAATCCCATTACGAAAAGGTCGCGTTCAGTAGTGATAAATAGCGTACTCGATTTTTGGCAAACCGCGTCAACCTCCTTTTATGGACGGTTTAACCCGCGCCGTCGTCAACCAGCGGGATATGCAGCGTGACATGGAAATAATGTACCATCGCCTTTTAATGTCTGTGCGCGTTCGCGTTATTAATTACGCGAGGCGAACGTACCGACTCGATAAATTATATTTTTCGTGGTTCGTGATTTTTATCAAGTACTTACTTTTTGTCTTCTCCGAATGGTCCTAGGTTTTCTTCGCAATCGGATATATGTATCGAAGAATTAACTAGTTCGTTAAAAATCTCAGTTTTTGGAGCTGTATTTTATATTTCAAATAAAAATTCATTAAATGCTTGAGAAAATTTTGTCAATTTATTATTTCTTATTTCATAGTTAGATTACTATAACTTTGGTTCTTTGCCCTAGACAGGGTATCATATCATGACAGAGAGACTTAAGGCTACTCATGTAACATTCATGTACGATGGTACAACTTCAAGACTAAATCTCACTTGGCGCATTCCCTCTTTTAAAACTTGAATGATGAAGATCAGACAGAAGAAGGTGGAAAAGATCAAATCTCCTGAGAACGAAAAAATCGATAAGAGGAATACGAATAACTAAAAAAAAGACAAGGTTCCCATCTAGGAGGTTCATGATAAAGCCTCTGCTAGTTGTACTGGGCATTCCAACAATATAAACGAAGTCATTAACAAACATCGTCTACGTGAACATATAGACGATGATGTGTTAGTAATAGACAATCACAGTCATCAACTTCTCTCAGATATTTTTCCTTGACATGCATTCGTCGAGCCCTACGTCTCTTGCTCCTCGATATTAACTGTCACCAGTTTCTGAATTTCAGAAACGCGATATTCTGTTTAGCAGAGTGTTCAATAAACATGACAGCAATTGCAGCTACTTGATTTGAGAAGGGGAGTTGAGGAATGGTGGGATGCTTTTCAAACCATTTTTCATCATCTGGAAATGTCTAACTTTTTGGTGTGCCGCTGATCGGTATACATGGAATTCTCTCAAAATTTGGTGAAAGACTTTTCTTGGAAATGTGAAAAAGGTACTTTATTTTTTGGATACCTCTCAAAATGGCGGATCATTCAAATTTTGAGGGAAGCTGCAAAATGGGCAAAGAGCTCTAATTTTTCCTTTTTGATCTCATATGAAACAGTAGATTAGGAACACCAACATGACCAAATTTAAGCTACCTCTTTCATATCTCCTCACCAAATCAACTTAGAGAAGTCAAACTTTGTGTGTAGAGTTAGTTGGTAACCAGAATATGACCTCTTGAATTTGGACCAAAATAAATCCAAAATGGCGGATTATCAAAATTTGAGTGGAGCTTGAGGACTCAAGTTGGTGAAAATGTAATTAATATAAACTCATATAATTATTTGGGATAAGGAGTATACCATATCTCAAATTATGATATTGAAGGGGAGAAGGAAGGGTTATCGACTTCAAAATGTAGTAGAGGTGAATGAAACATTAAAAATTTTCTATTTTGATGTCATACGGTATAATGAGCCCATGTGATAAAACCATTTTGATTTTAGCTTCTCAAGTAAATTTGGAAGGGAGTTAGGGAGAAAAACAATTTGTAGAGGAGAAATTGTTACAGACATTTTCATTAATCATCCATATCTCCTCATCAAATCGACTTCGAAAAGTTAAACTTCGTATGCGGGGTTAACTGGTGACCAAAATATGACCTCTTGAATTTGGGTCAAAATGAATCCAAAATGGTGGATTATCAAAACTTGAGTAGAGCTTGAGGAGCCTCAAATTAGTTAAAATCTAATTAATATGAACTCTTATAATTATTGGGGATAAGGAGCATACTGAATCTCAAATTTAACTCCACACATAATATTGAAGGGGAGAAGGAGGGGTCATCAACCTCAAAATGTGGTACTGACGGATAAAATGTCAAAAAATTTTTATTGCCATGTCATATGATAGAATGAGCCCATATGATAAAACTATTTTGATTTTAGCTTCGCAAGTGAATTTGGAGGGGAGTTAAGGAGAAAAACAATTTGTAGAGAGGAATTAGCTACAGGATATTTCATGAATCTTCCACACCTCTTCACTAAATCGACCTTGAAAAGTCAAACTTTGCATGTAAAGTTGGGTAATAACTACATATAACAGTATGTTATCTTGAATTTAGATCAAAATTGATCCAAAATGGCGTGAGAATTATTTGAGGAACTTTAAGTAGTTATACGTAATTTTAAAAATATGGGTCCATATGCTTATTGCATGACAAGAAATGCTACATTTATTCTAAATTCAACTTCGTTAAGTGTTTTTAGAATGAAAGAGCGGTGGTTTTCTGACTCTGTATTCAGTGTGGCTTGTAGAGATGGTAACGTAATTTGCAAACCTGAACAATTCAGCTCCAGTAATGCAGCATGGCTGCTTCCATTTTTTTTTAATTCATTAACCAATTATTAAAAAAAAACTATTAGAACTAATAATATATGAAGAAATTGAGATATATATATTTTCAAAAAAAAAATGAAGGATTTAACATTTGGAGAAGCATAAACCACCTAAAAAATTCTATGATTTAAGGATACTACTAGTCAATTTTAAAATTTGAACGAACCGCCACTTTGAGTCGAATGAAAAATCTAAAAAAGTACGCTACCTCTTGATATTCCCATAAAAAATCGCTGGCCAAATTTTAAATAATTTTCAAGTACATTTTTAGGAATGGATACCAACCAATCAACTAAAAATGGTTTAAAATACTAAAATATGAATTTCTACCCACCCAACGTTTTTTAATGAAGTAGACTGTAATAGCTTAGTTCTTTCATTAAAAATTCACCAAAAAATCGACTTCTTTTTAAACATTTTTTTCCAAATAACCTTGCGTTAAAATATTTTCAATTTCATTTCGAAAAGATTAATTCGCTAAATACGCTCGGCAGAACTGGAGTTGAATAAAATATCAAGATAAAGTTATTTCCTTACGAAGAATAAAATACATATTAAATTCTTTTTCATGCGAACAATCAGAAAAATTCTTCATAACGGCTTCTTTCCTATTACCAACTAAAAACACCCAAGTGTCAAATAAAAAGACACTCGTAAAAAAATCGCAAATCCGCATAATATAAAAAATTCTCCTATTCGAGCCTCGTAAAAACCACCTTTAGGCGATTAAAATTCCCACAAAGAGCTGGGCTTTTTCGCGTGAAAAGAAGGCAAAAAATCTCGTATATCGAGTAGTACCTCGCGGCCAACCGAAGAGTCACAATACGCGCTGGAAAATTTCAAATTTTTGCGCGTTCATCACGCTCGAGTATACTGTAAAGTGCTGAAAGGCTGTAAAGATAATTGAATAGTGCAGCCACTATAGCGCTAATTTTTGGCAGGATGTTTTATGAATAGATTAACTTTTTTTTCGAGTGTATTCTCCTCTCTTTATATAAACGATTACGTTGAATAGCGTTTTACCATCTTTACGAAAATTACCCCACTTAAGGGTTTTTTTTGCTCGATAGCAACGGCGGTATTTAAAATTCGCGTCTTGCTTTCTTTTTCTCCATTCCTTGAAAAAAAAAACATACCGATGAAAAAGGAAGAGAAAAAAATCAAATTTGAAAATTTGTTACTTTCATCTTTTCGAACCTCTTTTTGCTTTCGTGGAATTGGTTTTTTTATTTATTTTTTAATAAAACGGTTCAGACGAAAATTCGAAAGAAACAAAAAAATAAGAAAGCGTATTTATAAAGACCTCAGTTCCGGCTTTAAACGCTTCGAGATACAAGTCGATAATGTGACTGGAAAATTGGCGTCTATTTCGCGAATACCTGAAAGCCCACGTAAACGAGATAAAATTTCTTCTATCGAGTATTGAGAAGGCACGTTGAAAACGTTACGGCTTTGGTTGACGTATCGTCTTTCACTTTCAATATCTTTACCTCGGTTCCATCGACACTTCGCCATTCGATTACGAAAAAGCTCCAAGGTCATTGAATAGGCTGCCTACCATCAAAATAACGCGCCCAAATTACCATACACATTTTTTGCAAAACATCTAAAAGAAACGAGTTAAGAAACCGTACCGTGTACGCGTTACCTTCTATATATGTGAAACTACGTAAGACGGGCACGAAAAAGGTATTAAAGTCTGAAAACGCGAACGTCGAGTTGAAGAAGTTTTACGGGCTGGCCTTTTCGTCGAAAACTTCTCCGAATGTAGCTAAATTCCAGGATCAGTACGGCGAATAAGCGATCTCGAAGAAGCCCTCGATTCGGCAAAAAGGGCTAATAAGGCGAAAGTTTACAAGACCAAATTAACTTTAATTATTAACGAAAGCTTGATAAAGAGAAAGTTATAATTATAAACAATAGATGCCTACTCAGCTGTAACTAATAAAGCGAAAGTTCACTCGCGACCAGTCGCATTATAACACGCGTGCAAAAGACATTAAAAGCTACACCCGAATATACCTATAAAAACCAATTTTCGAACGTTTAATTAACAAAAATATTTTTTACGCGGGTACTCGCAGATAACTTATACGTTCAAAGCACCGCTCGATTTTCCCGCCCTTTCCCAATAACATCTAGAAACCATTAAACGAACTATTTCATCGTGTATCGCGGGCCATTTTTTTCATACGATTTTTTTCTTCACTCGATTCCCTCTCGTATCGTCTTGATTCTGGTTGCGCTCCGTCGAACGTACCGACCACGTTCCCACGTATAATACGGGTGAAGCTGTCAATCTCGAAGGTTTTTTTTTTCATTTCTACCACCCCCTTACTTCGGGTTACCGCGCCCGCTGGCTGACACGTATACGAAATGCTTGGGCGAAAATAACGCCTTTAATGCGGCTCGCACATCCGCAAATATCTGCTTCTAGATATAGTCACGATTCAAACGTGACGCTACCCTCGGACCGCCGTAAATTTTTTCTCCCAGTTAAATTGCCGTTTCGTTGGAAAGTTTCCAAATTATGATTATTACGGCGCCGAACGTTTCACTTTCCCCACTCCCGGGTACCTATAAGGTTTCTTCCGTCTAAAGGAAATAAGGCGATGGTAACCGTTCGCGCTTTATTTTCCTTTCCTTCGGTTTATTTGGAATGAAACTCCGATTCATTCAATTATGTCGAGATTCCAAAATGAAAAACATTTTGTCGAAATTTCAATTTACCGAAGGAAAATATTCGAAATGTACGCGCTCTCATTGAAGAACCGCGGTTTTCAAACAGTCTCGTTCGTTTTTCTCGGAACGTATGTGACTTATGGAAAATGTCATAAGTATTTAATCTTTGGAGTTTTAGACTCCCTTTTCAATAGTAGGAAGTTTTTCAAATTTTATACGAAAGATTTTTCCAAAATTTACCTTCAAAATAGAGAGCTTATATTTTTCTCGTCTTATTAAAATCCAGTAAATGGAGAGCTATGGGACTTGGGCAAAATTTAAATTAAAACAAAATTACACTTAAAATTTTCAAAAAAGTTATGAAAAAAATATGAAAAAAATTCTAGAGTTATAGGGCAGCCATTCATCGCTCTTAAAAAGAAAAGCTTTATAAATTTTGAATAGGCCGGAGGAGTGAGGGTTTTAATTCTTGTCATTTGTCTCTTACCTCTTTTACAAGTTAGTAGGTATTAAGAAGCTAACCTCCTATATGTTTTATGTTGCAGGTAAGTACCAACCTATCAACATGAATTCAATCCAGGAGGATCTAGGTTTTGTTTTTAGGAGACTCCAGTATGATTAAGCGCAACCACGATAGAACAAATGAACAACTCGGCCATATTATTAGGCATGAATGATGACGTGAGCATTATTTTAATCAGGTTATGTAGTATAAGTGGTCACATGGAAATGCATGCACGACAACATGAGTGATCATGCCATGTTCTGTAATGGATGTAACGTAACCATACATGAGTAGCCAGGTTAGAGGGGACATGAAATACATGTACTTGAGTAAAGCTATATTATAACGTACACTTAGTCACATAATCATATCGTGCTAAGTTATAATCGCATAAAGCATCACTTGATTATATGACATCATGTTATAACGCATATGTGATAAAGTGATGATATCACGTTCCTACGCACGAGTGATGCACAGCTGCTCACTACGTCACGATCGTATCAAGCTAACTTATAACTTATAACGAATCACTTAATTACGTCACATCATTTCATGACGCATGTGTTCAAGTAATGTCCTCACACTCCTACGCACGAGTGGTCATGTCATGCCCAGTTTTAGGTATGATATTATAATATGAGTAATCAGGTTATACCGTGCGTCCAAGTGATTCGGGTACAATAAGCGCAAAAATCTCAGTTTGTTGATAACATAATAACAGTTAAACAACAATTTCTAAATCAGAATGATTTTTAAAATTATTTTAATGAATTCTAAGACTGATAAACTCATTTCAACTGCATTACAATTACTTTGCATTTGAAAAAAACAACTTGGACGCACAGTATAATATTCACCAAATTATATAGGTCGAGCTTTATAAATGAGAAGTCACGCAATGTTGTCATATTACATTACAATCCATGAATGGTCACTTGATCATGACATATCACATTATAACGCAAAAATGGTCAAGTGATAATGTCACGTTGTTATGCACGAGTGGTCATGACATACACTGTTTTAGGTATGATATTATAATACATGAACAGTCAGGTTATATGACGTATATCTGCTTATTTAATGTTACATTATGAAGCATGATTGGTTATGGAATGCGTCCAAGAAGGGTCTACTTTAATATAGACCAAATAGTATAACTATTATATCAAGAGGTTATCAGCTAAATTTGGGGTCACACGTGTTCATGTTTATGTTTATTTTATCACTGAATTCAATTCAGCAGATGTGCTGTCGTTAACTAGTGTTATTCAGCATATATTAAAGTAGGCCTTGTTCTAATTGATTTAATTCGACTACAGAAAAAATTCCTGTTTCTTCTTAACATAATGAGATTTAATTTACAATTTTTGAAGCAGAAATCATCTCAAAAATTCCTTCAATAAATTTAATAACTAATAAACTCATTTCTTACGATTTCTTTATATTTCAAAAAAATTACATTGAAATTATTGGAAAAGAATTTTATGCAAGTTCAACTCGCATTACTTAAACATATGCGACGGTGTCCAGTAAAAGGGACCTAAGGGTAGGACGGTCAAAATTTTTTTCATTTTTGATTCCAATTCGAATTTTCATTAAAATTTGAATGGAAGTGGTTCCAGACCTCAAAAGTCAATTTTGAGTGAGATATAGCAATTTCAACTGAGTGAGATCGAAAAAAAATTTTCAATAGAAAAGGACTTGAAGGTTTTTCACTCTGAATTTGAGATTTTGTTAAACTTTAAACTGCTCTCCTGAAAAATTTCGTTTTGGACCAGACGCCGTCACATATAGTATAAAGTAGTCATACCATGTTATGACTTTGTAACTGATCACTTGATCAAGTCATATCACGTTACGACATATAAATAGTCAAGTGATAACATCATGTTACTGTGTACGAGCGTTCATATCATGTCCTGTCTTAGGTGTGATATTGTGACACAAGAGTGGTTAGACTGGTTAGGTTGCATAATTATATACCTGATTATGCAAGTCATGTTATATCACATCACGTTACAACACAGAAATAACCACGTGATAACTGTACCCTGTTATGCATGAGTAGTTATATTATTTATCTTGCTTGACAACTGAAAAAGAGACTTTAACGGAGATTGAAACCAAATCACTTGGACCAACATTATACCTATTGATGTTGTAGTTGCAATTGGGGTGTTATCAATTTAAGGAATACCATATGAGCGACTTTACCTTCTACGATGCATGAAGTCTATGCAATGTATTTCTTGTTGAAGTTCGAGCATTCTGTATAATTCTTCGTACACGCTTGAGAACTGATGTGAGTGATACTTCGTCCTCAGTTATATTTTATTTGGTTTCTTTAGCGCTTGAACGAAGACTTGAACAACAAGCTATATTACGAATAGACTACGGCTTACTATAACTAAAGGAAAACACTAACTCATATTAATAAAGCTGTAAGACCTTCGTCTAATCAGAGCATTGCTAAATTCTGTTCTATGGTTGGTGGAGTCCCTTACATTGTCTTACCAAGTAATAGCTCATATCTTATCACTTGGCCATGTTATATCACATTATGATACATAATAGTCAAGTGATGATGTTATGTTATTATGCGCCAGTGATTACACCACGCTCTAGTAGTTGGGACTTCAATCATGACGAAGTGGCCAGATGAAATTATGAATGAGTAGGTAATTAAAACATAATATAACAAAAAATTACTTCAAACTAAGCTCGAATGATCAACATAAGACTTCATGTTATATTGTGTAGTCATTCCTATCATACTATGTTCTGTTATATCACATCGCTTGAAAATTATTACCGACACTCTGCAACACTTAAATGCCGATGAGAAATGAGATCATTTTCCACCATCCAATTTTATTGCCTTTTCGGCGACAATATTAAACCCCATCTAGGCCATAAATTAAGCGCTCGCTACTTCAGAACAGATAATCCACCAAATACCGATGCGAATAAAATATAAAATCAGGTAAATTTTTCGTCCAACTCGACCTTAACGACTCACTAGACACCGAATATCGACTATATTAAAATCTTTCGTCTTTTTACCCATCCCATTTACAGACTCCCAAGTCATAAATACGTTGCTCAGATAAAGAGGAAATAGTATATTCTTTCGCATGTCGCGTTAAAAGAAAGACCCCATAAAACTAGGCCGGGTCGTCGAGTAAACTAGATATCTAAATGAAATACACGAGGTATTACGCGAAAATACCAGGCCTCGTAAGTCCCGTAACGGGACGATTTCTTTCACGGAGTACACATAATTCAGCAAATAGATTAGAATCGTGTGTATAAACTTCGTACACGCGTCGCAGAAAGAAAGACGCTCACGATAAATGGTAACGGTTAACACAGCGTTATCTACAGCTGCAAGTTAGGTGACTTCGCATACCTACTTGTAACGTCGATACAGAGAGCAGCGTATTTTTATACTTACTCAAGCTTCGATAGTAATTACGAATTTGTGTAACGAGTACCATAGAAAGGCCTATAGATTCGTGCACGCGCCACCGCTACACACGATAACTCGACATCAAACGAAACGTTGTGTACGTTCGAAATTCGAACTGACGAACCACCCTGTTATATATAACCTTAATTTTCTATACAGCCGTGTTTCAATTAGCTGACGACGCATAAACTTTTCACAAGCCTGGAGCAAGTTACATTCGAATGACTACGAGTTGATTCGGATTTTTTTTCCTTTTTCATTAACCTCTTTAATCTCGTAAGAATCGAGCGTCCGTGTTTTGCGATGACAGAAAGGACTGGAGAGCATCGCATGTACAGTCAATTAGAAAGTATCCAAAAAGAATAACTCATTTCGTTTCTGAAGGATTAAGAGAGTATTAAAGTCAACCTGGGTATACCAGTGGGCGACTCTAGCTTTATAACTGTAAGAAATAATTATCGAGTTCTAAAAGATTTGACGCTGATTAGCACCTCTTTTCTGAGGATTCATGAATCCTGTCAAGATGCTCTACGAAATTACACAGACTAAGGGAAGTAAACTACATATGTAATCGGCTTTATCCTTTTTGGCTGTCATTCCCTCGTTTTATACACAGCTGTGCTTCTAAAGAGTGGAAATAAAGACCGAAATTTAAAAATTTATAGTCTAAAAGTCGATAGTGAAAATAATGTTTCTCACAAAATGGCTTAAATTTAACTCAAGCATTTTAGTATGTTTAAAGTATAAATAAAAATTAAGCAGCTATGCCGTGTATTACTGGAGCTCAGTTTTTAAATGGGAGTTATTCAGATTTGTTGAATAACCTTACTAACTTCTTCATGCTCTTAAATAACACCACATATACAGTCTGAAAACCTCCATTTATCTCTTACAACATCATATGAGAACTTAAACATAGAATATGCAGTACTTCCTGTCCATAGAAATCATACAAAGCCATATTTATCAAATTTTGAACATTGTAGTTTTCTCAAGCCATCCTGAAAATTTTCAAGATTCCCAATTTTAGATCTATTAACCCAAATTCAAGGGTTTATATTCTGAGCCTTAACGAACCCAACATAATAAGTGTCGGTTCAACAAGTAAGTATATGTGGTTAAGAGATAAGGGAAGACCGAATATAATTACAAGCCCAACAACACAACTTGACAATTCCGCAAATAGTGAGTCAACGCCGCCATCACTTATTCATCCTCCAACATTATTCCAAAAACATAATCCAAATGGCTAATGTTGTGAGTCGCCCACCATTTAGCTGTTATGAGAATACCAATAGTTTAGTCGTTCGGCCTGTTATTGTAGTCCGTTGCGGTCCCACACAAGGACGATATACGAATTTTGCTTACGTGGTTTCCCCAACAAAATCCGTTTTACTCTTCTATTGTTCATCTCCACCACGTTTGAAGACTAATAACCCCTCATTTCTCCCTTCAACATCGCATGGGAAAACAGATTTGAGAAAAAGTACACGTTTTGTCTTCAGTAATCATATACCCTCATATTTATGAACTTTGAGCCATTTTAAGCTCCTTAAGCTTTCCTAAAAATTGTGAATATCCACCATTTTGAATCGCTTTTGACCAGTGCCGCACTTAGCAATAGGCTAACTAGGCAGTAGCTTAAGGCGGCAAATTTTGACATATACTAAAAATGAGATCATTTAAAATTAAAACAAATTCAACAATCCTACAATCCTTCATTAAAATTTAAAAAAAAAATCAGCATTATACAGTGCGGAAAAAATACAAACACTTACCCACCAAATACAATAAATTCTTGTAAATGGTTAGGTATAACATGCACAAATTGTTGGCCGCCAAACATCATGTACTTAAATTTTCAAAAACAAATTACTGGTCACCAAAAAAAGCTAAAATAAATTTTTTTTAGAAGTATGTTTCTGGGGAGGTTAGCCTATGGACGGCAAAAACTTAAATACGGCACTGCTTTTGACCCAAATTCAAGAACTCGTATTCTACTTTTTCACTAACCCCACATACAACGTTAGGCCCTATTTCGATTAAGTGCGGAAATAAGGAACGCTGAAGAAATTTTCATCACTCGAACCTTCCTCAAAAAAGCATTTCTTACTCGAACTCTCTTCCAAATTCACTTGGAAAGCTGAAATTTTGATATGTTGATCTCCTTTATTCACTCTTTCATATAAAATAAGGAATGAAAATTTTGAGGCGTTTGCCTCCTTCTCCACCTCTTCTAAAGTTTGAGTAAACCGCCATTTTGAGGTGGAACCCTTCAGTAAGATATGAACGATTTTCACCCACACCACTAGCGCTAAGAGTGAGGGGCAGAATGAAATAATATACTCGTATAAGTATTATATGTATAATTATATCATAATGGACATTGAACACTGTCTAATCAAAAACACTAAGTAATCTGTATTAGCAGTCCATACTATATCGTAAAAACCTTTGAGTATTAATATAGTAATATGGAGAGATAAAAGTGTAGTTCCATCAGGGTTTTGATAGATAGCGCAGCGCCAACTATGAATTGTGCACTTGGTGTGCACTTGCTGGGCAGTACCGTGTAAGATTGTACTATAGACACTGGACCTAGAGAAAGACACGCAACTGCAGGCCGAGAGGTAAGCCGGGAATAGCTAAAATTTGTGTAATGCCAGCTAAATCCACGGGTGCTCTCCGCAGCGCTGCAGTCGATTTTTTCGCTGTTTAATTGCTGATAATGAGTGATAAACAATATCAAAATATGAGTGATTTCCTAAGAAATATTCTGAAAACTAAAAATTTACTTAAAACTTGATTGTGTCTGGGTTTTTTTTGGAATAAATTCTCAACTTAGAATTATGGGCATTCCGACTGTGATGCTGTTTCATAATGGACGACAATCGTTGAAATTTAATCGACATTATAGACAGTGTCTTTAATCGACATCAGTACACGTTGGCTCATTTTACCAAATTTATTATGATTTATACAGGCATTCGAGTATATCTGGATTAATTTTTAAGCTAAAATATTGGGGGTACGTTACAGAATTATTAACAAAATGACGTCAATTAAGGCATACAAATTCAAAGTCTTATCACAAGATAATCACAAAATCACAACAAAAATTCGATTGCAGCGCTGCCAAGAGCACCCGTGGTAGAGTTTGGCATTACACAGCAATTTTCGGCAATATGGCTGCCAGTTGCGTGTCTTATCTTAGGTCCATTGTCTATAGATTGTACATTGTGATGGGTTTTCAGGTTTACTGCGTGACGTCAGAGATTAACGGAGAAAGAGGAGTGTTAAATGAGTATCAATCAGCACTTTCCGTTTCCGTCCGACCTCTAGTAAAGGGACGTTCAGGGTTGAGCGTTTTAAACAAAAATGTTTAAAACACGTGTTTAAAACGTGTTTTAAACGTGTAAAAAAAACAAAACAAAATTTTAAACAAAATTTTGTTTAAAATGTGTTTAAAACGTTTTTTTTTGTTTTAAACATGTTTTTTATTCTCCTCGTGTTTTTTTTTTTTAATTTCCGGTATTTAACCAAAGAAATACGATATATGAATAAGTTTACCAGAACTAGAACGCTAGAGACGAAGAATTTTCTCACTGCGGAGGCAACATCTAGAAAATCAAAATTTTCAATTTTCCAATTTTCAATTTTCATTTTTAATAATGCTTTATCATTTTGACCTTTCGTTAGTAGGTGTTTCTAATAACTTCAATGAAATAATTAAAACTTGTGAAACATTAATAATAATGGTTCTTCTTCAAGAGAGAGAAAGAGAGAAAAAAACTGTTTAAAACTAGTTTTAAACAACGTTTTAAACATGTTTTTTTTTTCATGAAGGTTTTTTGTTTTAAAACAGAAAACCTGTTTTAAAACAAAAAAAAAACAGTTTTTTGTTTTTTTTCAAAAAAAACGGTTTTTTAGCAACCCTGGGGACGTTGGTGTCTTGTTGGTGCACATCAAGTGTACAATTCGCATCTGATATAGCGCCCTCTATCAGGTCCCTTGATGCGTAATGCTAAGAGTATGGCCTTTATCTCTCTATATTACTATATTAATACTCAAAGGTAGAAGCCCTGACCTCATGGCAATATTCTTCTTTTCTTTTTCCCTCTCAGACTCTTATTAGTGGCGGTCTTGGATATACGTAAACGCCAGGCGGCAACCACTGTTTCAGAATAACTCGCCGATCAAAACAAGGTAAACGAAGATTTTCATTTGAATAATTTCTAAGATGAAGACAGTGACATACAAATCAAGCAGAAGGATAGCGAGATACCCTTGTAAGAAAAAGAACGACACAGACGAGTGAGAAAATCTTCAAAGAGCTGATTAACACCTCGAACACGTTATCCATCCACGTTAACGATACCGCTCGCGTCAGTAAAATGCCGTTCGCTACTCTTCGTTACGGTATCGCTGTTTTTAAATAATTTATTTTGTTTGGCACGCGGAAATTGATACGTCACAAAATGTAACGCCTCCTAAATTGTCTTTTTGGCGAGGATTTTGACTACAACGTGACACATTTCAAGCGTAATCCATTCATGTTTGCCAGCAAAGTACAAAATAATAACCTTATTTTATATCTCTTTCTCTTTTTTTCTCTCTTTTTTTTTCACCCGCTCAAGACGAGAATATCTAGTCTGACATTAAAAACAAATGCGCCGCGCAGCTTTCCGCTTTTCAAAAGCCGACTGTATAAAAAGAAAAGATTCGCTGCCCTGATACGCCGAAATCTCCACATCTCTGCAGCCTCTTCCAGAGAAATCGAAAAGATTTAAATGAAATTTTTCTCGGCAAAAATAAATGAAATTCTTCTGCCGTCGCGAATAGATTAATTTTCTGCAAATATTTTTCCAACACTAGAGGCGAAGAGCGGGCGTCGGGGGCGGGCGTGTACGCCCTTTTAATCCGACAAATTAACATATTTTATATCTCGTCCGATAAAAATACTCACTTCGACGTGAAACGCGAAACGAAGTACGGAAAAAACGAAAATTCGCCCCGTCTACGTTAACTCGAGCGAAATTTCCTCTTTTCCTCTCGTTCGACTTTAATTCGATTAACATACCGAAATACTTCGATAAAGATGCCGTCGCGACGCTGCTTTGCTTGAAATATTTTCATTTTTCTTCTGCACTCCTTCCCTCGACATATTTACACGGTAAAAATCTTACTGCTCTTAATAAGTATTAAGGTGTGATCTGTGGAAATGTCAAGGATGGGAAGAGTGTATCAAATGATTGATTTTGGGTTTAATTTCAGTGGTACCTCATTTAGATGATCGCATTTAGATTTGTGAAATGCTTACTTCGTGACTGGCTAATTTTTTCAAGAAGGGGGCACTTGAATGTTTGTTTAAATAAATAAATATCGAATGTTCAAAGTTAATACCTCGTAACCTCCGCAAAAAATCCAACAAAAACGACAAAAACGTTTAGGATGCATTAAAACTGAGATATTAGTAGATTTGTTTTTGTTTTTTTTTAATTAATATAAATGAAAAATGTATTGCAAAATGATGAAATTTCCACAATTTTCTTCACGAAAAAAAAGTTTTATCGTCTTTTCATCTTCCTCGTCGTTTTTATCACTTTTATTCCCTATAATACACCCAGCATAATGTATATGCTCCTTTAGTAATACTGGTTGATTACAATTCATATCACGTACTTGTACCTTTGTGCGGTGATTTTCGGTCATTACTATCCAAGTTATTGAGTAGTATCAAACTCGTTAAGGGTATTCTTTTATTTACATTTATAATAACAGAAATATTCATTTTATAGGTTAGTTCAAGCCTGTTACTTTTCCACGAATATTCGATACAAACAACTAAAGCTATTTTGAATTTCATTTATTAATGGTTTAAAAACGTACTCAGTACATATTGGAGACCAATACTGCCAACCACGAATTTCAAAAGATGCCACAAAAATCAGCTCACCATGCGCACAATTGTCCAGTTAGCTAAGGAAGATTGCTTCCTTATGCCTCATCGAGCCACCCTTCGAGTTCATTTTACATCCCGAAGGTAGATAATACAATAAAGCGTATTTACAAAACCATTCAACTACCGTAGGCTCAAAATTAGAGAAGTAAACGGCCTCGGGGATTCGTTGAAACATCGTATCATACATTTTCATTCGTCGACCGAGAGCAAAGCGCGCGGAAACGATGCAATATAATGCACATAATGAAAGAAGCTGCATCAAAGCAGCTCCGAGCGAGGCATACTGCGGGTAAAAAGTATAAATTCACGCTGCATTATTGCATTTCATATCTTTCCGGCTTAGGTAATCTTCAAAGTTAAACTGGAATTAACATGGAAAAAAGAGAAAAAAACTTTCCACGCTTTCTGCGCATAATAACGCCGAAGCGCCGGCTTCGAGGTAAAAATCATTTACTCTATGATTTACATATTCGAAAAACTATATTTCGTACCAGTTCGCTTTATAATGTGTGGCAGTGTTTCTCAAACAGGAGCCACTGTGCGAGCCACGTTCATGTATACTTTTTCGTATCGTCGGTCTGTGATTTATTATTCAACTACCGTCGACCCATCCATCATTTACAACTTTACTGATGGTTTAAATTAAATCTCGACTGCGGCTAAGTTGGGCGCGAAATTGTCGCACGTGTATTTGCCCAACGACCATGGGCACTAGGTACCGACTAAAAAAGGTACCAGAGCAAAACAGTTCTCTTCCATCGTTGTCCATGTGAACGTTAGCATACAATACTACAAAGTTGAGAATTCGAAGTAGGCACTATTGCTCTCTCTTGTGTACTTGTACACCAAATTTGTAGAAGTCACAGGTTATATTGATTATTATCTATTCAAACTAGTTCGTCTATTCGAGGAGAATATACGTGTTGTCTTTAAAACTTCAAATCCAAATCTAGCTAATGGTGAGAAGAAGGAATAACATAAAATTCAACATTCTATTGATTTCTTTCTATAACGTCAACTTATTCAATTAAACTCAATTACAATTTTCTATTTATCTTTCGTAAACGTTTATGTCAAGATGTTCATAAGAATTCAAAATTTTCAAATCAGTTATTAGTTAATAGTCAGCTTTTTGGCTGAGTGTACTCTGCGTTAATAATCACGCTTCCACTGTCTGCGGGTGGGTTTTGACTTTACCTTCCCCCCTTCGACGATGTAAATGTCATTGATAGTTTTGTACGATAAATTTCCTCTCAAGTCCGATTCAGTTCTTCACTTTATGTCATAATCATGCTTCATCATAATGTGAAACCATAATTGAACATTCTTGACCAAGCACTTTCTATCCCCACCAATATTACCTGAGAAAATGAATTTGGGAAATGATACACGTCTTGTGTTCAAATCGACTTCAATAATAACAGGACTCTTACATTTCACACTATCTACTTTTCCAAATTTGGTGTCAACCTACCATCTTTTACTCGAGTTATCGTCGGAGAATGAAAATACCGAACTTGTAGAGAATAAAATGTACCAATTATTCGACTCTTTACTTTCGAATTTATTTTTCCAGAAAACTATAAGCTTTCGTGAAAATTGTATGAGAATAAAAGTTGTCGAGCTTGAAATTTGCAACGACCTAATTACCATTTTTTTCCGACGTTTCATTCTCGAGATATTGAAAAAAGATATCAAAAAAAAAGTTTCAAAATTCAAAAGCTCAACTTCTGGTGAACTTTTACGAAAAATAGATGAGACCAAAATTGTAGAGAATAAAATTTCCTACAACTTCGTTCCCATACGATTTTTCTTCACGAGCCTTCACTCCCAAGATAACTCAAATCATATTAAAAATTAAAAGTCGAACAAACTTTTTCTATTTAATTTCTATTTAAAAAAAATTTTTAAATTCAACATCGAGGTAATAAACTAAAATTTTAATTTATTCTATTAATTTTAATTATCCTGTTATGCGGTAAAGTTCAGAGTGAATCCTTCACTAAAAAAGCTTCGCAGTTCAAAGCTCAAGTTTCGACGAACTTTCTAGAAAAATGGATCGAACCAAAGTTGTAGAGAATGAAATTTTGTACAACTTTGTCTCTATACAATTTTTTTCACACTCCTGTAAAAATCACTTGGTACATAATATTCGTGGTAAAAATGCTTGGTAAGTTTCAAACGAGATCTAAACAACTAGTGCCCGACTACTAGGCCAACATAGTCTTATATAAGCAGCTCGGTCCACCATAATGACGTGGTGATGTCAGTAAGAGGCTTATATAAGAGGTGACCAACTTGGAATAAGGGGCTTTTACACTAGAGTACATTTTTTTTCATTCACTTTACACCTCTTCATTCTCTAGATATTTGCAAAAAGGGGACTTTTAGCTCCACTTCGTATACCTATTTTTCAAATTTAAAGTCAATCTGTCCATATATACTCGAGTTATCGTCTGAGAACGAAAATTAAACAGAAAACAAAAAAACAAAAGCAAAACAGAAAATGGAGGGAGTAATAATGATTAAGAGGGGAGGGGGCAATATATTATGAAAGAAGTAATAGTTTTATTGAATAGCTGGAGTTGTGGACATTGTGGTTAAATCAACACATACTGCTATCACGACTTCCATATCATTACCATGAAATGCACCTTAGATGAGAGGGAGGACGCCATCCCATACCAGACTGTCCAATCTGAAATCTTGGGCATGACTAGGTACCGGATGTCGCGTAAATTGCAGGCATCTCTGAAACCAAGTAGTGATCGGTGAAGTGATTGAAAAATGGGTTTGCCACCGCTGTACGCCTTAGAACAAAATAAAATATCCATCTACGTCCCCATAGTAGCACAGCACCTTGGCTCATTTTAACATTTAAATTTATAAGTTCATTTCGACCCCGGAATTCCTCTACAAACCTGATAGCTATACCTGCATGGGTTTTCCTGTCTCAGTACAAAATATAGGTGTAACACTACCATTACGTGCAAGTATGAACGTACCTTAATGAAAACTCAGCTTCAACAATGCGACAATGCTGCTTACAGCTTTTTTTTCATTTCCTCCTTCCATTATTATATTTCTCTCGAGAAGAGTACACAAGTTCGAGTACTTTTTTAACAGACTTGAAGCGTGGGACGAAACTGGAAAATTAATTATTGCCGTATTGTTGACGGTTATGAGAATTTTCCGGGTGAGTTCTTTTTAATCATTAAATACTTACACTCGGTTGGCTCGAACTTCGTACCGGGTAGAAGATTGTTTACGCTGGAGCCCGCGTATATGGTATTTGGGCGCAATCGTCGCAACGCTGGTATTTCGTATTTTGAATTAAATATTAAAAACCACCACCACGTTTGCATGGCTCGACCTAATAAAGTAAACCGCGTGTAGGGCAAACATAAGTGCTACACGTCGACTCTCGAAGCCTTCGACGTATCCGAAGTTATACCCCGCAGGACTAAATTATTAGCTCGTACTTGGCTGAATAATCGTCTCGTTACAATAAAAACGGCGTATATGTCGCGAACTGTCGTATGATGGATTATATTATAAAAGCTCGCGCCCTACCGCGCCTGTCAAGTTTACGCCGAATTTCTCACGCATCTTTTCGAGCGAGGTGTAATTTTTAAACGACAGCGCTACCCCGTCTGCGTTCCAGCCTATTGGTAAATGAAGTATAAATAATATTCGCGAAAATTCCCAACACTCGTCATACTAGCGCCAACGCCGCTTATCGTAATACTTAAACGGGCGCGTAACGGAAACGAGCTTTATTTATTATACAAACGCCGAAGAAAATTTCCTTCCTTCGCGTCGCACGTTGTCATTATTATCGTCAACGACAACGCTACTTACGCTGTTACACCGGTATATATGGAACGCCATTAAGGCAATTACATCCGGCTTCGTATTATTAAAGCCGATGGTTCGTAAAGGTTTTAGCCATTTTTCGCGATAATTTTATCTCCGTCGCGGTATCCGTAATACATTTTAATAAGCCTCGTCTCTGCGCCTCTTCGTTTCTCTCGACAGTCGAGAATTTCGAATTCAAAACGCGCCAATCTCCGGCTGAATATTTAATTCTCGTATACTTTTTCCCGATACACTTTTACTTTTTGCTTTCGGTTCGTCGTCGCCGCCCTCATCGTATTTACATTTCAAAAGAGTCTGCCGTCTAAATTACCAATATACGTTCGAATCGGCGCCACGCTATTTCGCACTCAACGTCGCCCATTTGAAAGGCACCGGCGCGACCACCGCGCTACGTCGCACGAACGTTTTATCATTTCCTAACCGCCAGCGTACTAATTGACTTTCCGCGAATAAACGCCGCATCGTTCGTATAATTATGTACATCGTCTTTGTCAGCGAGTTTCTCCGTCTCGTTACCCGCCGCCGTCTCCTTTCTATCATTTTCTCGCAACTATGAATGCGGGTATTAGAATTTCGTATCGATGAATGTAGTCGACCGTGTATAAGCGATTACCTCGCCTACAATGTTTCACCAACTTTTGTTCCATTGAAATGAAAAAATTCTAAAATCTTTACCGCGAAATAATTTTCGTATTTGTAAGCATCACCGAGAAATAATAAACACGAGAATGATTTAAAATCAGTGAATTTCAAACAAGAAGGAAACAACGTCGATCGAACGACATGAATTTTCACATCTTTTTCTAGTCTTTTTTTATTCTTTCAAGAATTACATTTTTTTCGGGTCTTTTATTTCTCGAAAAGACGTTCGGCTCATTTTTTAAAATAATTTTTCATTTTTATTCTTATCAGCCAGTTAAATGAATACTCCGTAGGCGAACTAAATGTTTAAGTCTACTTTTGTCATTTCTTTTTTGCGTGCGTTTTCACATACAAAGAAAAAACAAATGATATAGAAGATGAAAAGTACTGCTTTCTAAAATAACGTACATGGAAAAAATCTCAATGCAGATTTTCTATTGTTCAATGTCAACATATGTAGTGTGTTTTATTTCAATACAAACTCCTCAGTTCTACCCATAGAGCTTATTATGTGACACTCATGTAAGATAGTTTGCCTATCATATTACTGAAAAGGATGAGATACAAAGATTTGAAATATATTCTTATACTTACCTTGATAATGAAAATGACAAATCTCAAAAATTGCTATTTTATCATTCAGGTCAAGTAAACATATACTGTTTGCGTCCAAATATAGGGTATCCAATGCATTATCACTGATAAAAAGTTAGTAGCAGTAAAAGGGGTGAATGGAGAAAAATGATGAAAAAGAATAAAAATGATAGAAAAAATTAGTTATCTTATATTTTGCAAACAATTTTGAACAATGCGGTACTAACTTTAAATTTTGAGAATTTTTATACATACCTCCATTCTACTACCCCCCCCCCAACATGGACTGGATGGACAGGGTGAGGAGAGTTAGAAATAGTTTTGGGAATGAAAATAAAATTTAAAGTTCAAAAGCTCAATTTTCTATTAGCCCTAATATAAAATTTAAAGAACTAAAGTTGTAGAGAATAAAATTTCCTACAACTTTATTCCCATACATGTTTTCTTCAAGATCCTTCATTCCCAAGATATTTGCTAAAAACTAAAAAAATCTTTTCAATGTTTGAAAGCTCTATTCTCAGTGAAGGCATCAACTTCAAAAATAATAAGACTCTTACACTTTATGCTATCTAAATATCCCCCAAATTTGAAGTAAATTATCATATTTTACTCCAATTATTAGACTCTTTACTTTGAATTCATTTTTCTAGAAAACTAGGAGCTTTTGTGAAAATGATATGAAAACCAAAATTGTCGAGTTTGAACTTTGCAATAACCTACTAGCTATTTATTTTCCTCTCCGACGCTTCTTTCTCGAGGTATTAAGAAAAACTTAAAAAAGCTTTAAATTTTAAAAGCTCAACTTTCGACGAACTTTCATAAAAAATGAATGGAACCAAAGTTGTATAAAATAAAATTCCTAACAACTTTGATTTCATATACTCTTCCATTACAATCCTTCATTCTCGAGATATTTGCAAAAAACTAACAAGGCTTTAAAGTTGAAAAGCTCGATTGTTAGCGGACCAATCGATTCAAAAACAATAAAGTTTTTAAGCTCCACCTCTTCTACATATACTCTAACTTTAGAGTCAATCCCTCAAAAAAAAAAAAAAAACATAGTGAACACAAAAGTGGATTTTACTTCAAATTAAAGTCTACTAAAAACGATAGAACGTAATTTGAGAGGGAGAGATTTCACATTATTGAATTTCAGGTCATTTGTAATCATATGACAAGTGCCGAACTTTTTGGTGGATATATTTTTCGTACTGAACGTAGCGCTGGCGGCTATGGATAAAAATGAGAAAATTTGATCAGAGTCCCTTTCGGTAAAATTACTTTTTCGTTCTTTCTCTGATTTACCGTAAAATTACAGAGTTGTTTCGAATTTTTAGAGAAATTGGAGAAAGAGAAAATTGCTCAAAATTCGTATTTGGACTCATGAAAAAGAAGTGCGTTTGAAGAAAAGTTGGAGCAAAAGAAGTTTTTTAATGAAGTTTTGAGTTTTGAATTTCTCGAATCTCCCATATCGCTTCATCAAATCGACATGGAAAGGTGAAACTTTGTACATGGAGTTGGTTGGGCACCAAAATATGACTCTTCAATTTTGTGTCAAAATGAATCAAAAATGAAAGATGGTCAAAATTTGAAAAAAGATGGAGAACCCTCAAATTGTTCAGATTTGATAAGTGAGCATTCATGTGGTCATTTGTGATAATTTTCAGGTTATTTAATGCATTTATTTTTTTTTTCATGTATGTTTTTTCAATCAAAGAGTAGTTTTGTAGTTGAGGGAAGCATAAAATACCACGAGTGTATCAACATTTGAACCCCTTCTTCTCTGAAGAACTCCTAATTTCACCACTGTTACCGCTCTTTTGTTCACTCCGTTTAAAATTGCGTACACAGATAGTCTGTAATAGGTACGGTTTTCAATAAAAACTCAGCTAAAAAGTGTTGTATTCGTTAGATCATTCGTATTTTTACACTATTAGATACCAGTGCGAATTTCAACGACATTACAAGCCCGCTTTTCTACACCGAATCGTTACTCACACATTACTTTCATCGCTCCATTACGCCAAATTACATCACCGCTCGTCATTTCGTTTCCGTCAAACACGTCGAGACATCCATAAAATTATTCAAACAACGCTACGTTACTCGCGAAACCTTTTTATCACTCGGTCTAAAGCATTTCGACGTGATGTCTAGTTTGTCGAGCTTAACGTAAATAATTCGATTACTTATTTTCACATTACATACATTCGTTAAATGGTTCTAGAAAGTAGCGAAATCGACGTACCAGTAATTCAAGATTAGTAAACGACTTATGGCTCAATATCGCAACGTAACGAGGTCGTAAAATTAGTATCTAGCGATTTTAAAAACGCATTTGGAAGATTTTTTCTTATTTCAACCTTCGTCGATGGGGTGGCGTATAAAATCAACGGACGAAAATTCTTTCGGCAACTCGTACGAAAATCTTTTAAAACATTTATCGTTTGTTTAAAAATTCACTTTTTATTGCCGCACCGTGTTATTTTTAACCGTTCGCTATCTTAATTACGTAAAAGCCCGGTTTAAGCTTTTACGTAAATATATACTTTGCTCACGCCGTTAAATTTACCCTTTGTTGACATAAACGATAATAGACGCATACAAAAGCTAGTCATATTTTATGCAAAAATGCCAGCGAAAAAATTCCTACACGACCAAAATTATAACAATCGCGGTTGTACCAAACTACCGGCCGAGCGTACCCACTTTGTAAATTTTCTCTTCATATAAAACTTTTTCCAACAGATGTTCGGTGGCCGCGCCACTACCGCGTGCAGGTACTTCTACGAAACTTTTGTTCCGTCGGTTTTTTTTTCCCTAGCTAGCGGACTCTTTACTCGTTCATTTGCAATAATTACACAAGGGTTGTGTCGTACGAAGGTGCAGCGAAACAAATTATATGAATTTTTTTGTTCAGAACCGCTATTCGGGTCAAATGCCGATAAAACAACAATTCCTCTTACTTTCGGATTTATGGGCTTTACACGCCTACGATTTTTCCTGTAAGCCCCGCGATACGCAGCTAACTAAATGCTTTATTTTTCGACAGGTGTTTCTATCCCGGGGAAACGTATAATGAATATAAATGTACGTTCAAATCTCATCGAACCGTTTCGTCCGAGCGACAACAATTACGATTGATGACACGTCCAAACTTTACCCAACTCCGTTAACTTCGGCCAAACTTCCGATGCAGCTGTTTTGATGTGAGTTTCAGGCGATGGGAATTTTTTTCTTATTGTACACGTAATGACCCTTTTATAGGACTAGTCGCACGACCGGTGGCGAAATTAAGGTCAATAGTGCGAATGCCGGGGATGCAATGAGAGGGTGATATTGCGGGTATTATATCTCTTCCAACTGGAGCACTAGGATTTTCCAAGCACATGCTCCCGTAGTCGTATAAAAGTTGCAGAACTAAAGAGCTATGAATAAGAAATAAGTGTGAATCAAGATGCGTAAATTGTTCGCCACGAATATCATTAAACTCTGAACACATATCATAAATTATGTAATCATTTCGCCTTAAATAATGAATAAGCGAAAACACCCTCGAAATGTTTGCATAAGCTGTTCGCCATAAATATCACAAAACGTTGATGTAGGATTAGTTGCATAACCAGTTTGCCGTAAACATCATGAAGTGACTGTGACTGATATGTATGATAAATTGCATAAACAGTTTGCTGTAAATATCATAAAGTGACTATGACTGATATGTAGATTACATTCCATAACAAGTTCGCTGAAAATATCATGAAATGCCTGTGACTGATACGTAAGATAAGTTGCATAACCAGTTTGCCATAAATATCATGAAGTGACTGTGACTGATATGTAAGATAAACTGCATAACTAGTTTGCCGTAAATATCATAAAGTGATGGTAACTAATATGTAAGATAAAATGCATAACTAGTTTGCCGTGAATATCATAAAGTGTCTGTGACTGATACGCGCGACTTGACGACTAACGTCTGCATCCTGAAATTGCCTGGCTCCTTGGATACATTTGTAATATTTTGTAAACTGCAACTTGCTTATATTTTTAAAAAAAGGAAATGAGTCTGATTGATTTTCGTAATGTCAAAATTTTACTAATAAACATATTCAAAACTGAAATTTCAAGATAAAAATAATTATTAAAAACCAAAATTTTGTAAGAAAAATTAAAAAAAAATAAAAAAATAAAATTCTAAACTTCATTTTGTCTAATGATTATAAATTTAATTTTCAAATTACCTGACGATGAAAAAGAAAAACTTTGTTTCAATATTGATGTTGTATTGATCTAAAATTTGTTTTTTAATATGTATTAATGGCTGTATGGAACATAGAACACAAAGCACATTTCATTTTCTTTTTACCCTCCAGCTGACCATGAAAATGAAATTTTTGCCAGTGTTAGGCTGCATCAGCTTTCCTCCTAAATCGTTTCTCACAATCATTGCAACAAAAATTACTTTATATCAAAACGAAATCCATTATTTTAATCTTCAGTACTCAGTAGTCGATAAATATTAAAACAGATTCATACTTCATTTATTATACCTGCTTTCCTTCCATTTTATGATTATGTATATTGTTGAGATGACGATTAAGATTGAATTTTTTAGCATTGACAACGTAGCTCATTAGCATTACTTTTATTATTTTTGACCATGGTATCATTGTTTCACTGTTAAATATTAAATTACAATCAAAAAATTCAAATGTATTGCTAAATGTAGAAAATATGATTGATAAGACCCAAGATGTATTACCAAAAACTAAATTTGAAAACACAAGTTAAACGAAAGTAAATGAATATATTACGAATGTACCCGAGGAGCCAGGTATTTTCAGGATACAAACGCTAGTGACACGAGAAACTCTGGAGGGTACGAGCTGAGTTTCCTTGTATCAAATTGAAATGAATATTCTTTTGGGAATCTTAGTAGTTTAATTAAAACTCAACTATTTAAATAGTATACTTAATTTTGCAGTGATCATATGAAACTAGATTCATGAAATCTGAACTCCTTAAGTCTTTTAGGTTTCTCAGGCTTTCCTCAAATGTTGACAACTCACCATATCAGATCCATTCTATTCCAAAGTCAAGAAGTCATATCCTTGATCCAAATATACCCTACATACAAATTTTAACCTCTTTAGGTAGATTTGGTGAGAAAATTTGGTTATGACTTGATTTCCCTCACAAAGGCCATTTTTCACTCAAATTTTATTCCAGATTCATTTTGAAAGTTGTTATTCGAATATGCTGGTAATTAGAGCCTGCTCTATCATACGATACCGTAATCGAGAATTTTATACATTTCATTTACCCTCTCCGTAGTTCAAGAATGATTAACCTTCTTCTTCTTCCTAACACCACCTTCAAAAGTGGATACAAAATAAAATATAATTCTTGGTATTACTAATCAGATAACTTTATATTCGTTAAATTTGAACAAACTGGGGCCTTTTCAAGCCCTTCTCAAGTTCTAAAACTTCCCCATTTTTCATTGATTTCGACTTAAATTCGAAGCCTTATGATTTATTAAGCTTTCTAAATGGATGTGGTGAAGAGGTATGGGAAATTCAGGAAATTTCATCAATTGAAAACTTCCTCAAAAAAAAGGTTTTTTTAGCTCTAATTCCAATACAAATATTTAATACGATGAAATTTAGTACTAACGTGAGTCGTCCTCGCCTCTCTTATTCATAACTACGAAACTGGTTATTATATTGATTAATTTTGATCATATTTCATCTCTAATCAGTCTGACTGGTATCTTTCTCTGTTTCAACATAAAAATTGCTTCTTCTCGTATTTTATAGAAATCTATTGTACATAAGTATACTCTATTATATCGATTGCAATAAAAAGCATTACAAAATATCACTTTTTCCCACTACCTACTTATTCTTCAACGAAAAAATCGCCATTTCGCCAATTACAACAAATTATTCTCTGCAAATCCTCTACATACTATATTTTTTCAACAATTTATAATTTTTTCATAATGTTGAAATTTCTCTCCTAGAATTTAACGCTTATCTCCACGTAAAAAGAAAAAAATATAACGGATGTTTGTTACGTCATTAATTATTTTCCGTGAACCGTTCCACAAACAGGAAAAACGCGTCGAAAAAATTATACCGCTATGTAGAAACGAGTAATTTGTTTTCTTATTTTATTAAATACCCTAGAGCAAATCAGCGCGACAAAAAAACTTTTTCCCCGTTCTTTTTTTTTTTAAATTAAAACCCTCGGAGATACTCGAATTCGGGCGTTCTCAATAGAGCAAACCTCTGCGGAACACCCGATGGTGTACCCATAGGGTATACGCTGTATACGCCGTATATTTTTAAGAAAAATTCATTCTTCTTATAAAATTTATTGAATGGACCAAAGTTGAAAGTTTTAATGATCAACTTCACATAATACTGCGGTTCAACAAACGTAATGATTCAGATGACCCTCACTGTAGAAAAATTAAAAAAGAATCTTCAAAAATAGTGGTAGAACTATTTTTTGAGGAAGTTTTTATGTTTCTTCATTTTTTGATAATTTATGCGATGACTGGTAATGACAACAATTTTGTGGTTATTTTCAATTTCATATCCTATAAAAAAACAAAGTGGAATGGGAAAAGGATCACGATTCATTTTCTCATAAGGTTGCTTGGTTTCAAATATTATGTATCAATTCAGCATGCACTCTTGGAAAAGTTCGCAGGAACATCCAATTCACTACATCGCGTCACGAAGGCTGCAAGAAGAATATAAACGTGGCTGAAATTAAGGACGAAAATTTACCAACTATTATAAGTAGGGTGATATTCATAATTTCAAAGCCGACGTATTTTACTCGCTAGCTCGGACAAAGCGGACGGGTCCTCAGGCCGGAGAACAATATGCAAGGCGAAAAGCGTACACAGACGACAGAGTTGATACCGGAGGCTTTACTCGCGACGGTAATAACAAACCACAAATTATACCATAATGCTGTTTGCTAGACATGGCATTGGGATTAGATGAGGATTAACAAAGATAAGGAAAGTTGGTGTTGCGTGTAACGGCGAACACAAAACGCAATTATTTGGCCGGAGACAAGAAATTTCGGATTTCTATTAGCCGACGTAAACTTCTGTTCGGCGTTTCCGTTTTTATATACGTTTTACGACCGACCGCAATTTCGATAATTTTTTCTTCCCATTAACCTTTTACGATGACGGGGCCCGTATACACCAAAAAGTGAAAGTAACCCGACGAATTCTTTCGTTCGCGTAACGCGGAGCGACGACGCGGAAAAAAGCAACCGACGGAGTTTTGCCAGTCAACTCGGGGATAAATTTAGATAGCCGGCAACTTGGAGAAAGGTTCATTTTCTAGTTGATTTGGCAAACGGGGGTGCGGCTATATTATAACATTATATTTTCCTTCTTGTTATCCGGCGGTAAAATTTAACTTTTAACGCCGAAATTGGGTTCGTCTTGTACCACCGATGTCGAAATCAAACGCTTAACTTCCGTCGCCGTTTTCGCCCTTCCTAATCCGAGGGCTCCCAAACACTATTAAAACAAGGTGTCGGCCGAATCTCCGACCCATACCCTTTTCACAAATCTATACCCGAACATCGAATGAAAAATTCCTTTTCATCGTTTCACGACGTAATCTCGACCTCGCGATTTGTTCGCATTTTCACCATTTCGTCACCGTGCAAAATAAATCTCAATACTTTCACCGACCTCCGATGCTTTCAATTATACCGTCGTCCATCTCGTTGTGTCACACCGTTGAATACTATATTCGTGTTGACGTGCTATCAAAAAAAATCATCGTCATCCGCCGCGCCTCGCTTACCACCTACAATCTTTCCCTTCTGTCTTATTCTTTTTTGTATTCTTCGCTTCGTTCGTTCTACTTTGGCCCATTTCGCTCCTTTTTTTCTTCTTCATTCTTTTTTATCAATAAAAAAAAATCTGCTAGTATACTGATCCTGGCAAATGTATCAGTGTAACTTTACGCTCCCGTTTATCCGTAATGTTCATCGATTTGAGATAAAATCAAAGGAAAAGACGGATTTATTTTTACTTTATGGTTTTTACTAGATTTTTTTCTTTTTCTTTTTCGTACCTCCGGGTCTTCGTCTGACCTTATATATTCCTTCACGGCTATACCGTTTATTTTCTAAAATGTATTTGAGCTTTGTATTTGGAAGCTCTAACTTCTTTCATCAGTATTTATCCCGTACTCGTTCACCTTTTCACGTTCATTTTCCTTAGCTGATTTCGCGCAGGTTTTTTCAGTTTTTTTGGCTAATAACTTCAAAAGAGTATATTTAGTACAATGAATCTAAACCATACAAGACATTTTCACGTGAAAAATTTCCAACGAAGAGTTTTTTTTTCATAAATATGCAGAGGGTAGCTCCGCTTAAAACATACTAGAAGCAATCATTCCTATAGGCTAGATTTTCACTTCCTGAACAGTCAATTTTGAAATACTTCGCTATCAATATACGTTCCTTTAACGTTCCTCCATGCCTATTGGGGCAGCGAAGAAACGAATTAATAATAATTAGACATGGTTAAGATATAACTATTCTCTATCTGCATATAGTAGCCCTGCCTTTCAGTGTCGATCTGATACTACATCTACTGATTAGGTCTGACCGGATCCAAACCCTCTTTTTCCAGAACTTTTTGAGTCCATTTTTAAAATCATTAAATTTGGAAGAGAGTAGGATAGCCTGGGGAAGAGTATTGAAAATTGTTAGCCCCACCCTGCCCCCCTTCTTCGAGTTTCAGTCTTCTTGAGTCCCCAACTGAAAGACTCTCTTCTTTTATAAATATAGCTTGCCAGGGTATATGAATTTGGGAGACTCCACGTGCCCTCGATTTAGAGTGCAGTTCAACTGACCCAACACCATTCTGGAAATATCCAATCCTCCTTAAGGCTTTCTTTTGAATAACTTCAATTTTTTTCAAGTAGTGCTTCGCAGCCCCTCCCCAGATAATGATCGCGTATCGCAGTACGGGCTCAAAAATTCCAAAATAAAATCATTTCAGGAGTTGCGCACTAATGTAGCTAGAAAGATGGTAAATGAGGTAAGCCAATCTAGAGAGTTTAGTTCTTAAGAACCCAGTCTGAGCATTCCCAAGTATTTGTACTCCTTCACCGGGTTAAGCAACTCACTTGCCTTACTTGCTCTATTATTAGGAATAATAATTTCATTTTTAAGTTCTAAAGTATCTTAATAACTAAAGGCTATTGACATAGATTTATATAATAATATTGATAAATAATTATAAAAATAAAATTAAAGAAATCAAATAAAAAAATTTCGGTGGATAAAAATTTTAATTTTATCATAAATATTCATAAAAAATTACTGTAATTTTAAAAAACTAAACATAATCAAAATCATTTTAAGTAAATTCATCCAAACATCTATCCAATCGAGTTATTTCCCTCCTTCACATTCAACCAAAACCACACAGTCCCTACTTTCGTTTGTGATCGAGTTTTTAAACCATCTAAATAAATTGACGCGGTCTCTAACGAAGCTGGGCACGAGTCGGGTAGAAAACCGAAAACCGAATACAAACTGTCACAATTTCCATGATTAAGTATTCACATGATTTCCGCAACCGAGCTCGGTTTAAATGTTTAGAAAACCTTTACACTCGGCGCCGTCGAGTTCTATAACGTTAAGACGGAAATTATTCCGAAAAAGGGTCAACCGAACGACTTGAAAATACGGTCGGCTATTTCGAAATTGTAACGACCGCGATTTCTAGCCAATGTCGAATTAAAATTTCTCACCGTACAACGGCACTGCGCGTTCGACCGGAACTCAAGTACAGGCTTTCTTTCCATTTTCGCATCTGTTACTTGGGCGCACTAACATCTTCGTGTAAATAATGTCATTCCAATATCCACTATTTTGCTATTTCATTCCATGTAGAGGGTCATTTTTATACTCTGGAGGAGAGGGGAGAGAACGAGTAGCACTAAAGAGAAACATTTTCCTACGGAATTCGTACCTAGTGAAAACTGACCTAGGAAGCCCAAAGCACCCTAGCTAACTCCGACATTATTTCCAATTTCTCCGTGCCATAACTATTCCTTCTTCAATACTGGAATACTGCACGGACTCCGGACTGCAGTATGGGTCAAAGCAACTGTGGTTGTGGGAGCGGGCTTTGCAACCCAAGAAATCCCAACTCTAATCATAAAAATTTATTCCATTCATCCCAAAACACACTCTGTTGCAGGGTTATCTATCCTTCCTGTAGAAATAACTAAAACCATGTTTACTCACAAGGTTTATTTTGATGCTAAAAAACATTCCTTTTGTAATCAATGAATCAAGATGCAACAATCGATGAATCGAGATGGAACAATCTTTTACATCAATACTAGAGCTAGCTTATAAGGATGGGAACATGCGATGACCGAAAATAAGAAAAAGAGAAAGTGGTTCAGGAATTCAGTTTAAAAGAGGGTGAGAACAAAAACTAGCGAGAAGGCATTGCAACAATAGACTGACGTAATTGGCTATTAGTATCGAAGGAAATGCACATGAAATCAAACAATTCCTTCAACAAATCTTTCTTCAACCCCTATCTATACCTTGGTTACGGGTATAAGTGGCAGCTCATTGTTATAAAAGTTAAAAGAAAAGCCCGTAAGGGTTTGTGAGTCCTGCTACATTGAATTCCTTATGTGCTCCATCTGAGGCCTTAGAATCAGGCAGGTAAGAAATGGAATGAGATATAATCCTAATAAAGTAAGTTGTATGGTTACACATAAGTTGGCGATCCAAAACGGGATCCTTATTGACTCAGGATTTAATATTGAATTGAGATCTATTCGTTTTTAGCTGAGTTTTTAACAAAACGATAGCTATTACAGCCTACCTGATTTGGGAAGGGAAGGTCGGGGGAGGGTGGGGTCTTCAAATCTTTGCGTTTCAGACCATTTGTAATCATCTGGCAAATGTCCAACTTTTTGGTATATATATTTTTTTCCCCACGCGTAGGGCCGGCGAGTATTCATAAAATTCGCTCAAAATTTGGTGAGGAACTCTTCTTGAAAATGCGCAGAAGTATTTTTTCTGTTTTTTCGAAAAATTTCAAAATGGCGGATCACTCAAATTTTGAGGGGGGCTGGAGAAGAGGCAAATAGCTCAAATTTTTCGTTTTTCTCATATGAAAGAGTGAGTCACGGACACCAACATATTTAAATTTCAGCTTCCTAAGTGCATTTTGAGGCGAGTTAGCAAAAACCTGTTTTTGAGGAAGTTGCGTTTTTTGTCACTCACTTTGCGCAGGCGGGTGTGGATAAAATTCGCTCAAAATTCGGTGAAGAACTCTTCTTGCAAATACGCAAAAATAGTTTTTTTGTTTTTTCGATAAATTTCAAAATGGCGGATCACTCAAATTTTGAGGGGGCTGGAGAAGAGGCAAATAGCTCAAATTTTTCGTTTTTGATTTCATATGAAAGAGTGAGTCACGGATACTAACATATCCAAATTTCAGCTTCTTAAGTGCATATTGAGAGGAGTTAGATCAAAAAACGGCTTTTTGAGGAAGTTTTGAGTCATAAAATGGACCCTCAAATAGTTATAATTTGAGAAATATGTGTTCGCATGATTATTTCATGGCAAGTAATACTACATTTGTGCCAAATTCAACTTCTTAAGTATTTTGGGAAAAGATAGGGCAGGGGTTTTCAGACTTGGTATTGGGTGTGGCCTGTAGTCATGAATGGTTAAGCAAGGTTATTAGTAAATCAAAACAAGCTCCAGTTAAAAACTCAGCTCCAGTAATGCGGCATGGCTGCGTACGTTTTTTTTAATTTAATTTTTGATAGAATATTTAGATATAATTTATATAATAATTTTTACTTTATATTCTTTTATTAATTTTAATTTATTTAATTTTATTTTTTATTTGTTGTTAGTTTTTTTTATATTAATTTTTTTATTTATTCGTGGATTTATAATTCGATTTCGAATTGATATAATATTTGAAATACTATTCTACTCATAACTGCACAGCAGTTTTTGTATTATCTAACTGACACTCCTATACATCACTGATACCTAGGTGATGATGAGTAATGGTACACAATGGGCTATAAATAGCCAAAGTGCACGGTGCTTGCACCACTCAATTAGACCTTAACCCGAATCTGAGAAAGACACATTAGCTTCTATAGCAAATTAATTCACTTAGTTCGATGGATGAAATCTCTAGAGACCATCGCATCGCATCTAATAAGACGACAGTTCACCTCCTAAACGTGCCCTAAGTTCACATCAGCTGCGGTTATACGGTCGCCAATTCGCCGACACATTCGAAATGGAAAGGTATAAACATAATTATAAACTTTTTAATCGTCTGGCAAAATTGTGTTCGCGACGATGCGACCTCTTCGCATCCTAAGTAAACCAAGTCCACCCGAGACCCATCCAGTGTTGGACTGGTGGAGCGAAGTTTCATTGAAATTAATGCACGTTGTACCCTCGTACTTGTAAGCTGAAACTTTTAATTTGGAAAAAATTACATTTACGAGTTTCCATCTGATATGGTAATCGGAGATTTTTCTTATGCATTGATATGAAGCATACAGCGTCGCGTATCCCCGAAGGTCTCGTTACGCCGAGCAGTTTTAAGCCTGGCGAAGCGAGATTAGAGTTGAGTTTACCGAGCATTAGAAAGCGGTAAAATTTTCAAATTCGTTATCGTACCAGAACTACGTCCATAAAATTAAAATTGCCGGTGCGATAATGGCAATTAACGCGAGCACAAAATAAACCATCAAACTATTACGCCGGTACACGTGCCTCGAAACAAACCTATGTCTATGAGTCGCGCAGATACTAGTCGCAGGTCTTGCCACCTCGTAATCGTTATTAATTCGATTATTTACCGAATACCGTCTTTCGCAAACAACGACGATAGCTCGACAGCCTACGATGAGACGGTTTCAAAGGTCGGATGGTTTCGCGACTGCGCTAATTAAAAATAAAGACACTTGAACGCGATACCGGCGTGTTCGTTTCAAATTCACGACTCGCGACACCGCATAGGTGAAATTTTCGCCGGCGTAATAAGCGCGTAAGCAGCGCGACGTCTCATCACCGAAGAAGAAAAACGTTTCGGTATTCATTAAAATTCTCGTTAGCACTCGTTTTACGGCAATTATTTTCGAGTACGTTTTGCCCGAGAGGACACTTGAATATTCGCAACAGGCTGTCGAGTTTTCCTTACGTAGGATAAAATTACGCGCCCCAGACGCCGCGCGCCTTTCCCATTAATCAATAAAACACGCCGCTTCGCTATTTTTCTCGCGTACTCTACCATTCGTCCTCCAATATTAGGCTCGTTTAAAAGCGTGTAAACATCGTCCTGCCCGTTAACGCGTTATAACGTTAGCCAGGGCTCTTCCTAATGTATTTCGACTTCGTTTCTCGCCTTTCTCAACCATGCTCTCCGGCAACGCGCCGAATAACATATTGTATTGAAAATTTTTATTCTGTAATAAGTAATTCAGTAAAAGAACGTGACCGGAATCGTAATACCGGCTTCGGCGAACAGCGAATTTCACTGAAAGGATATTCCGAAGGTCCTTAAAAAGAGTGAAGAAAATGTTTTGTCTTTTTATGACGAAAAGGGACATTTTATTATTCTAGAATTCGGCACACGTAGACAGCTGGGTGTGGCAGCATGCCGCATCCTGCCGCCGCTCGTCTTATTATTTTCATATTAACAGTTCTTTCGGGAACGAGCCGCCTCGTGGACCCAGCTTTACGACATACACGCCAAAAACCTACAGTTGATGCGTCATTTCCATAAAATTCTCTAATAAATGTTTTACTAATGTTTGCCTACTTTTTGAGGCCGTGCGCGCGCTTCGTTATCCAACATTTTCCCCCGAAAGGATGGAATTTTCGACGCCGTGTGATTTATACGTATGGTTCTATGTCGAGGAGGGTGCTGCTTCGAAAAATCGAGATGTTCGCGGGCGAGGCCGAGGTCGCTATAAGTTTTCCCAACAATTTGTCTTTTCTGTTTACCCCGCGCGGGGGATTTTTTCGCGCCGTACAGTCGTGCCTTTTGTTATTGATAGCGTTTGTATGGCCCCCGAAGCTTTTTCAAGATACTTTTACTTCGATACTATTGCTTCGAGACCATATTAGTTTTTATTTTTTAAATGATACGGTTCTGAAAATATTTAGAAACCCATCTCATAAGGAGAAATTGAGAGTCTAAATTGCAATTTATTCATTACTGGATGAGCTCGAATTAGGATGAATGATATTTTCTTATGGATTTTTTATTTTGGTGAAAGTCGTGAAGGTCCATTTTTTCACGTTTAATGTTTCCGCGTGAAAAAAAAATTCTTCAATTATAAAAAAAAAATGATAATTTATCAATATTTATTTCATATTTTAGATTTATTTCAAGTTTATTCAAAAATTTCCAAATTTTATAAATTTATTATGATTTTTTCTATTTAGTAAAGCCAGAGAATAAAACATTCATTGCACTCATTTGTTTATTGTCCCCTTTGTGCTCTATCTATTCAATGATACCACAAAATAGAAAATTTACTGCATATGTCTTTTTTACTGCCCTCTTTATTCAGTTGAAGCCACAAAAGAGAAAATTTATCGCATATGTCTTTCTTATTGTCCTCTTTGTACTTTATCTATTCAATGAAACCACAAAATACAAAATTTATTGCATAATTATGTTTTTTTTATTCCCCTCTTTGTTATCTATCTATTTAATGAAACCACACAATAGAAAATTTATTGCATATACTTTTGTATTACCCTCTCTGTGCTTTATTCATTCAATAAAACCACAGAATAGGAAATTTATCGCATGTGCTTTGTTATTGCCCTCTTTGTACTTAATTTATTCACTCAAACCACAGAATGGAAAATTTACTGTACATATTGTCATTGGCCTCTTCATGACCCATCTATTTAACGAAACAACGCAATAGAAAATTTTTGGATAAGCTTTTTTTATTGCCTTCCTCATGATCCATCTGTTCAATGAAACTACAGAATGAAAAATTTATTACATATGTTTTTTTTGTTGGTTCTCTTCATGCTTCAGTTTGATGAAACCACATAGTAAAAATGTATTGCACACATCTTTTTTGTGGTCTTCAAAAACCTATCACAACAGGTATTACCATTGGTATGGAATTGCGAGCAGTTATAAAAATTGCTCGCTTATCTGAATTTCTCTCTGATGGTACAGCTTTTAAGTAGAAGTTTCAGTATTTTGGTTAACGATACCTTGAACTTTTTTTAAAAGTTCATGAAGAGAGAATGGGAGCGAAACTTCAAAGGGAAATTAAAATGGAAGTTGGTCATTTATTTATGAAATATAAGTGGGAAAAATACGAGTCAAATTTCATTTTTTTAATCTTTTAAATTACGATTTATTTTCATTTTATTTTCTTTGAAATCAAAAATATTCAAAAATTTTCAGTAAATTGTACTTTCTTTAAATTCATGAAGAATTTCTTTTTTTCAATTTCCAAAACTATAAGTATGGTTTCTCAAAAATATAATTTTGAAACTTTTTATTTTTCGCTACTATTAACTCCTTTGGAATTTCATTTTTGAATTCAAACTTTTCGTATCTCATGTGTACATAAGTAAGAAAAGTATAAAGACCATTATGGGCAGTTGATTAATTGATTAATTTGTTTCTCAAGATTCTGATATGATCTAGTCTGAAGAATTTTTTACATTCAATTTTTGAAAATAATAAATTTCTTCTGAACATTAATTAATTTTCTTAAAAATGTTATTTTTCAGTTCTTCAAAAATTCATGTCGTAAGATTTTCCAATTTTCCAGTTTTTCGTTAATTCTTTTTTTATTGATAGAAAACTATTCCTTATTGTATCTACTCGAACATAGTATAAACATATTCAGTAAAAAGAAGTCGAGAATTCCAACCAAAACCCACCATCAGGGAAACTACGTGACTCAAGACAACCGGAATCTCGATCGGTTAAAAATACCGCCAGCGACGCGGAATTAACCTTGGCGGAGAATTTCTGGGAAGCTTACGTTTTCGTTGAAATCGTACCCTAATCGCGTTCCGTTATCATTTTAAAAGTCGGTAAAAGTTATTGATCTATGAAAAGATTATATTAACGTCTTGGAATGTTTTTCGGCGTAAAATTGCTTTATGGGGTGAATCCGAATTTAATCTCGCGTTGAAAACGTTACACGGCGAATGTTTTCAATCGATTTTCAACTATTGGTTTCTAAATTTGCCTGCTCTCGCGTCATTTTTCGCCCCCTCTTATCACCGTCCAAAGTAAATATGCGGTTTGCGGGTTGCCTTTTCTTTCGCGAACAACGTTTATTGAAACGTTTATACTACTTGTTGCATATTTAACGTACGAACAGGGCTGGTAAGGTATGAGGTGCGGTGAAATTTATCGTGATGAATTGTCGACCCGTCATTTTTCATTTGCACCATTACGCACTCACAACTCGCGCTTTTTCAGAAACTAAGTTCGGACGACGCGAAAGTAATTCTTTTTTTTTTGATAAATTCAATTACCCATAACGATACCAGCGGTTGATTAAATTATCCAGATATTTCTGATAATAATTTTAAAACTTTTTAGAGCCTGAACGTACCGAACTATATTGGGAAGGAAATTCATGAAGATGTCGCAGCCTCGTAAAATTATATTCCTAGCGTTGCGGATTAATTACGCATAAAATGATTCATTTTCGACGCTCGTCAGTCTACAGCATTGTGTATAGCTCTTTTTCTCGTAAATTTAGCTCGGCGACTCATGAAATTCTTAATTAAACCGACTACATGGCGCGAAGGCTCAGTCCGACGGTTAAATGGCCGCCATACGGCGTTGCTGGCTGTATAAAAGGGTGAATTTTTTTTCCACTTCGAAGTTCCGGAGAAAAACTTTCGTTTGATTTGTCTTCCATCGTAACGTCCTTTATTATCTTGTTAGTTTGGTTACTTGTTTTTTTTTTTGTTTTTATTTATTTATTAGGTCGTATTTTCTTGCCACAGTTTTCCTTTTTCCGGAAAATCGGCGCTATCAACTCTTTATCGCGACAATACGGAACAACGTTTTTCCTGAAATAAGCCTAGATGATTAAAATTTTTCTGTTTGCACGCGCCGAAGAATGCTCGAGCACGTAATGAATTGCCGGTATTTACTTTGTTTCGGTTTCGTTGTTTGAAAATCAACCCTTTGATTTACCCGCTTCCGCTCATTTTCTTCTTTAATCGTCTGAAAATTCAGGTACACCTGTGTACCACGACTGAAGAAGCTACTGAGGATCATCTTTGAAATCGCACATTCCATCTAGCGAAAATTACTTCCAAATACGAAATACAAATTCCAGAATACAGAGTTTGAAAGATGTTTCCTTCTTTGATGTTTAACTCGGCAATAACTTCCTCGAGGCATGCTTCTTTAGGCGCCTATCGTGATGAATTCTTGACCAACAATTTGAGCCACTTCGAACTTCACTGAAATGGCCAGCCTCAAAATGTTTCCTGTTCTAATGCCAGAATAATTTGGTAAACATTGCGCTCAGCTTCCAGCGGCAAAACGAAGCGTAAAATGCCACCCACTTAGGTTTCTCTGTAGATGTCTTTGAAGTGAAAAAAATCAAATCCCGCGTATTTTTTCTTTTCACCGCTATTTTTTCGCATTACACGAAAATACCTGTGAGGGGCATTTGCTCATTAAAATTTCATCTACATGTGAGTCATTATCGTTTGAGACGTAACCACGTCCGCGTGTATGTACACCGACGCCTTCATTCTCATCACGTATACATCGTACACCCAAAGCTGTACGTTAATTTTTCAACGCATACGGCAACGCTACGTCGCGTCCGCCTGCAATCTACGAAAATCGCACCTCTATGCAGATATTTACGATTTTTACAACGAAATAAAACGCGTTGTAAAATCCAAGTGCGCTTTACATCCTTGCTGACAGCTGTTATGCTTATAAAGACCTAAAGAAGCAGCCGAGTGGAAAACTTTGAATTTTTTACACTCTTGCGCCGTGTTTGAAAGTCTACTGGTGAATGAGGCGAAGGGAAGAGAGATGATCTCATTTTCTTTTTCTTTCAACCTGAGAATTCGAACCGAATCTTACAAATTGGCTGCTCAAAGGGAAAAATTGCCTAATATATTTAATACTTTCAAATTACCTTGAAACAAGAAACTAGTGGCATTACAGTATTCCCTTGTTTGCAATATTATGTTACAGGTTGGTTTGAAGCTATGTGAAGATCATTTTTTTGGGATCTTGGGTGCAATAACAGATGCGTTTCATGACTTTTGAAACATGAAAGAAAGAAAAGAAAATCAATCCATGTTTTCATTGAAAGGTTTATGCATAAACCAATACGCTAAGTTCGATTCATTTCATACCACAATGGGACAGATGAAGAATAAAATTATGGCATCTAAGCCCTCTTTCTGTCTATTCTTAAGCAGGACTCATTTTAGTGTACAGCTGTACACATTTTGTGCAGTTGGCAAAATTAGTTTGCAGATGATGGGAAAAGTATGTAGTTGAAATTTTTATACTTTAAAACATAAAGAAATGTAAGAGATGAAAATTCTCATGAGGCCAGCAAGGAAGCCAAAAAAATTTTGGGGACTCTCGCCTATTCTGGCCCCCCTTTATTTATGCCATTGTTTTCACTAGAATCTCAATTACAGTAATATAATATGCCTGATTTTTTTTAAATTAATGTTTATTATGACAAACGAAGTCTCATAGTTTTTCGACTTTCCACAAAGATAATCGCTAGAAGAGTTTCGAGTTTTTCTGAAATTGAAATGATCCAAAAACATCATCATCAAAAGAATCCAAGACCTTTTACAAGATGCAGCCAACAAATAAATCAATACTTTCTTTTTCTGGGTACCAAGCTAGTCCAGTATCTACAGAAACAATCTCGTTGATCACTGAGCTAAGCAGCGAGCCATGAGAATGGCACTTAAACTAGAGCTGGTGAAATATCGAAACCTATAGATAACTATCGATAACTCCAACTATCGATAGTTATTGATAATTTTTTTTATATGTTATTGACCTCATCGAAAGTTAAAAATTTTTATGCAGATGAAGCAAAGTTTTTATCTAAGATATTCAACTGGTCGCATTGTTGTTAGTTACTGCAAATTTACAAGTCTAAAAGTCAATAAAATCGATGAAAATTACGTTCACTCACTCTTAAGTCGGTGCTTTGGAAAATAAGTAGGTAAATGCGAAAAAGTTGATTTTAAAATGAAGAAATGAGAAAATTGGAAAAATGAATGCCAAGTGCCTTTAAATAAAGTCTCTAAAACAACATATCTCTCTATATATTAAAATGAAATGAAATCGGTTTTGAGATGCGCGCGCATCCTTGTTTTGAATAGCAGCTATAAAAGGTATATAAAGACAACAGGTATACAAAGGAGAACGAGGGTTGTAAATTTTAATAAAAGCCTTATACATGTGCTAGGATAAAGTCATAAAATTGTTTTGAATAGCAGGTATAAAAAGTATAAAGGATAGTGGGTATACAAAAGGAAATAAGGTGATAAATTTCAATAAAAGCTTTGTACATGGGCAAGGGTAAAGTTGTAAAATTATTTAGAATGGCTTAGTAGCGGTAACAAATAAAAATAAATTGGGTTGTGCAATTTAGAATGTAGGAGTACTTGACTGAGGAAATAACTTTTTTCCTTTAATTTTTATTGCGGGCCCCGAAGGAGAGAGGAAGCAATTCGAGCGAAACGAGAAATGCCATGGGGGTTGAGCCGCGAAGCGGCCAAGGGGCGGAGCCCCCTAGTGTATTATAATTTCAAATAATTTCGTAGCGTTATTTTTGAGAAAAATGCTACCAATGAAAACTATATTCTATTTTCAAACTATCGATAACTATCGATAGTTTTTTGGATATGTTGGACAGAAGAGTGGGAAAATTTTACGAATAACTATCTTCGAACTCATAAAGATAACACCAAATGCTGGGAATACAACCCGAATTGAAGGAAACAATTCGCCATTTCTATTCTAGGCCGTTAGCGTGTTGGCCACACTGCTCCAACACACAAATACCTATACAGAACTTCTGTAATTCGATTCTCACAGTAGATCATATCCTTTTAGAATGCCGTTCTCTAGAGCTCTTCAGGAAAAAAGTACAGCTACTAAGAGTAAAGCAGAAAATTTTTCGAGAACCAAAGAAAATTATTACATTCTAAAATTAATTGAATTATATAACGCATTTTAGACACTTACCTACTGTAATTATTTTTAGATCAGTTGCATAATAGCATAGTTGTTAATTTGCGACTTTAAAACATTATAAATATACTTAAATAAATATAAATAAATTATAAATATAAATTATTCTTTTTAAAATTCCCGTCGTCAACTGAAGTATAAAACCGTTCGGTGAACGTTTATTAGTTTTGAAATTTGACAACCCTATACGCGTACTTTGTACACCACCTCCATGTCATTATAGACGAACGAGTTGTTATTCATGTCCCGGAGTGCGTTTCAACTTTCAAGAGTCAACGAAAGGTTCCGGTCGACTTTTATTTTCCAGTATTTATTAGATAATGCGAGCGTAGAAAATGTTTTCTTTCTAATCCGTGTACCGAATACTCAAGCAGTATTTTAAGCCATTGGAATGCCAATGAGAAGCTCAAAATTCCCCACCCACGATTACCGAATAGCATAGATCACTGGATCGAATAGCTTACCCATCAACCGCCGAGAAAATTCCCATACCAAAAGTATTCTAATAATGAAAATCATCTCTAACAAATTCTCTATCCATACCGAAATTCGTTAAAATTCGTTGGTTGAGCCTCCGAGAAGAGTTCTAACGTCGTTATCAGTTCCGTATAATTTTCCGTCCAATCCGTTTGTCAACATTGAAAAGTTTCCTTGTCAATATTTACCCGCGTCATTCCGCTCTCATATACGCAGTTTCCTTTTGTCAGGAAAAAATTTCACATTATCGCTCACCGAGGTTTTTATTTTGCTCTTGTCATCTGTATACCCACCTCCGTGCGTTCACAATAAACCGAGTAAATCTGCACCCTGCTCCCCTCTACGGTAACTTTCGGTTCGAAACTAGGTAAACATTTTGATAAACATTTCACGCGTGATTTCGTGCGTCGAAAAGAAAAGTATTCGTTTATGTCGAGCCGAAGTGTTTTCATTTGAAATTGCTTCACGACAATGTCGCCTAGCAAGTCGCTTCAACGCTGCGATATGCGAAACGCGATTGAAAAGTCGTGTTTTATGTATCGGCATAAATCGAAGAAACCTTTTTGATGGTCTGTAATATTTTTCATCAGCTACTTGTTATATACATAGATGAACGGGAACGGGTGCTAGGCATGTGCTTTTATAGTGGTGACGATATTATTCACGTTGATTCCAAAGTTGTGAAGCATATCAGAGTTATTGAATGCGGACGAATCGAATATTTTTTCGAAGAATATTTCATATGGACAACTAATCATATATTACACAGCAGAATGACTTTTTCGATTATTCAGAATTTAATTCTAAAGTGAACATATGAAAAGATGAAAAATAGGTAAAAAGAGGCACATTCAAACGAAAATAAAATAAATAACAATATAAATATTGATAAATATTGTAAAAACGTGTTTAAAAAACATTACAATATTCCCAAAATTTCACTCGATTTTATAAAAAAAAACGTAAGCAGCCATGCCGCATTACTGGAGCTGAGTTTTTAATTGGAGCTTGTTTTGATTTACTAATAACCTTGCTTAACCGTTCATGACTACAGGCCACACCCAATACCAAGTCTGAAAACCCCTACCCTATCCTTTCCAAAAACATTTAAGAAGTTGAATTTGGCACAAATGTAGTATTTCTTGCCATGAAATAATCATGTGAACACATATTTCTCAAATTATAACTATTTGAGGGTCTCAAATTATCTTCAAATCTTGATAATCCGCCATTTTGGATCCATTTTGACTCAAATTTAGGGTTATATTCTGGTCACAAACTAATCCTACACACAAAGTTTGACCATTCTAGGCCGATTTGGTGATGAGATATGGAAGATTCATGAAATTTCCTGCAGCAATTTCCCCTCCAAAAGCCGTTTTTTGCTCTAACTCCCCTCCAAAATCACTGAGGAAGCTAAAATCAAAATACGTTTGTCACTTGGGCTCATTTTATCATATGACACAGCAATAAAAAATTTTCGACCCTCCTGTACCCCCACCACTATTTTAGGTTGATAACCCCGCCTTCCCCCTCCAACATCATGTATGGAAGTGAATTCGGGATATAGTATACAACTTATCCCCAATAACCATATGAATTCATATTAATTACATTTTTACCAACTTGAGGCTCCTCAAGCTCTACTCAAAATTTTGATAATCCGCCATTTTGAATCCATTTTGATCCAAATTCAAGAGGTCATATTGTGGTCACCAACTAACCTCACACACAAAATTTGACCTCTTTAACTTGATTTGGTGGGGAGATATGGAAGATTCAAGAAATTTCATGACTCAAAACTTCCTCAAAAAGCCGTTTTTTGATCTAACTCCTCTCAATATGCACTTAAGAAGCTGAAATTTGGATATGTTAGTATCCGTGACTCACTCTTTCATATGAAATCAAAAACGAAAAATTTGAGCTATTTGCCCCTTCTCCAGCCCCCTCAAAATTTGAGTGATCCGCCATTTTGAAATTTATCGAAAAAACAAAAAAACTATTTTTGCGCATTTTCAAGAAGAGTTCCTCAAAATTTTGAGCGAATTTTATGAATACTCGCCGGCGCTACGCGTGGGGAAAAAAATATATATACCAAAAAGTTGGACATTTGCCAGATGATTACAAATGGTCTGAAACGCAAAGATTTGAAGACCCCACCCTCCCCCGACCTTCCCTTCCCAAATCAGGTAGGCTGTAATAGCTATCGTTTTTACTAAAAACTCAGCTAAAAAAAAAAAATTCGAACTATTTCCGCCTCAAAGTTGCCCAGAGATAAATAGTGAAAACTATGAGGCATGAAGAGTAAGAAACTGCAACACAATACAATTTCTTAAACGTTCTACACGGGATTCTATATTATATGGATCCAACATACAATATTAATGTAGTATGGCTGAAGAAATTAAAAATGCTCGCTTTCTCAAGAGGTATTAGCGTATGGTACAAGTTATACAAAACTTATAAGACCGCAATTCATAACAAACCTTACCATCTAATAGACAAGCCCAACTACCTCTATAATTCTTTACAGGGCAATGCCCTCCAAGCAATTAAAGGTTTTAACAAAGTACTAGAGAATTACGAAACTATAATAGAATGTTATATAATAAATATGGCGACACAGAGAGATTAACAAATGCGTATTATTCAGATTTGTAAGAGCTGGCTTCCACCTAAACTTTAGCAAGTTAGGAGGAAAAGAATCTTGATGCCATTCACGAAGTTTTGTCAAACCTTTAGGCACTTGGAGGTATAGTTGACCATGATCACCCTCAACACATTCTGCTTGAAAATATTAAAATATTTCATGTCCAATCTAAACTCATAAAAGGTGCATTTTAGCTTACGGTCAACACCAATTTAGTAAATTCTCTCTCATTCCATTGTGAATATTGTTGAACATTTTCGGTGAAATTAAGTAGACATGCTATATTACTGGCAGTGGCGGCGATAGGGGGAAGCAGAGGAAGCAATGCTTACGGGCGCCGAAGGCTGGGGGCGCCATCACCATGCACCTCGCCTCGAAACAGTATTTTCATAATAGGCGCTTCGATTTTCGCCGGTATCGGAGAACTCTTAGTTGAAATTATTTTTTTTTATAACACATATGTTCCTAAAGAATGAAGGAAAATCACGAAACAGGTACAAAAATTTTTTTAGAGTGGGGCGCCCTCTTCAATTTTGCTTACGGACGCCAAAATCGTATCGCTGCCACTGATTACTGGAGATAAGTTTTGGAGCTGTTTCAGTTTCGCAAAAAACATTGCTAACCTCCAGAGGTGACTTTCATTATTAAAATACTTTTGGGTATGGAAATTTTCTCGGTGGTTGATGGGTGAGCTATTCGATCTAGTGATCTATGTTATTTGGTAATCGTGAGTGGGTAATTTTGACCTTCTCATTGGCATTCCGAGCATTCTGTACATGGATTAGACTACCAAGTCTGGAAACCCCTACTCTATCCCTTTCAAAACGACTAAAGAAGTAAGAGTCGAATAAAAAATAATACTTGCTCGATACTATAGAAAACAAGTAGTATACAATGAGCGAAGGTGCCAAGCTCATTATGTAAAAAACGACGTTTGCATTATTTTTTGATTGATGGGTTATACTTTTATACAATTTTAGTCTACTCTCGAGTCGTCCATTTTACCGCTTTTACTGGCGCTTTGTTTGCGTAAATGGGTGACAAAAGCCTCCTTGCTACAGCCTCACGCCACCAATGATCATGGAGAGAACACTGTTGTCTTAACAAAATAATATCCTTACAATACATATATCTGTCGCTTCTAATACCTTGCAGTATAGATGAATGTTCATCTATGCTTGCAGCAATAAGAATGGTACTGATAACTAACAGAATCCGTTTTAGATTGGTAAGAAGCGCTACACCAAAGCTTTGGTAATGGTGATAACGGTTATCATCATTTTGAAAATCTCTCTGAATAGAAATACTGGTAAACAAAGTTTAGAATGAGGAAAAACAACAAATAACAATGCGTATACAATTCTTCAACACTTCGTACGACCTTCATAGTTTCTACCTCCTTGATTCAATATTCCATCAGGTATTATCTGGCAACTTTCCTTTATATCATCTACATCGAATTCAGGTTCGGGAGAGTTTTCATTCCAATATTTTTCCATCTTCGACGTGATGAAAAAAAAAACATCTAGAAATATTATTTTGAAATTCTATGCGTTACGCCAAACTTGTACAAGGGGTAAAAAAGGTGAAAGGCGCTCAAACACGTTAAATCGTATGTGTTGACCCAGAAGTCTAGTTTCCTATGCATATGGCGTTGCGCCAACATTTTCATCAATTCGTCGATTTTTTATTTTCCCAAATTCATTCTTTTCACTTTTTTATTCTCCTGCTCTCAAAATTATAACGAAAGAATTTTTTCATATCGTCACTATTATTGCTTTTTGATATAAAATTGCTCTTAATTTAAAGAAGTAGAGATAGAATGAAAAAGAGAAAAATTTCAAAAATTTTCACAAATCACTTTTAAATTTCTGCGCGATGCCTTTTTATTTCGTTGCTAAAAAAATTCATATTGACGTGATAAAGTTATATTGAACGTTCAACCTAATACACATTTCGTCTTTGCTTTCATGAAAACCTCCTACGTGACATTTTTTTTGAAAATACGTTTTTGGGCTTGTTGGATTCGTCTTGGTGAGCTGTATGAGCTGCATCTTTTAAAAAAAAACTCCTACATGTTTACTTCACATTTTCATCATTAAAAGCCAATAATCAATGTCTCCTGCGTGAGTCAGCTGTATACAAAAGAATGATGTTGTTTTGTTCCCCTGTAAAATTTAGTTTTCAGTACATAAGAGGTTTTCATGAAAGCAACGACGATTTGTATAGTTTGCGATCATTATTGCGTTCTTTGACTCATACAATCATCCACGAAAATAGAAACCAAATAGCAGGTAATTCAATGAGAAAAAGCTGAACCATAAAATTTAAGTTTTAGTAGTTATTTTCAATTATACTCAGCGCTCGAACTAAATGCATTCTCGCCTCTCGTTCTCACTGTCACACATGACTTTGGCAATGTCGACACACCATCCATACCAAGTTTCCGCGTTTCTTCGACGACGTTATGAAATTACCACTCGACGTAATTTCGCGCATAAGCCGAACGCGACAGCTGGAAAAATAAAGCAAATATTTACGCTGCCGAGCAATCTACAAACAAGTTCCAAATTTAATGAAAATACCGAATGCGAAACGCGCCAAATCCGTTCGCGCATTTTCATATTTCGTCGACACATAAATCAACGTTAATTCAATCGACGACGTTCTCAACTCGTACGCGAGATATACGACTCGTCAATAAGATTGTATCAGAAAAACTCGATTCCGACGACAGCGTAAAAATACACGATACACACATACGAGTAGAATAAGAAAAATATATAACATGTTAATATATACGTTTTTAATAACGTACTCTTCTTTTTTTGGTTATATAGGAGCGAAGACATCGTCAGTTTTTCATTTCAACTCGAGACGAAATCGTATTGGCATTCGGTGAGTTTTAAATTTATCATCACAAAGTAATGCATTTTTTACGCGTTCACGGTACTTACACTTATAACGTTTAAGCGAAGGAAAAAATTTTTTCAACGTTTAATTAAGAAAGGGAGGATGCAAGATGCAAAGATACTAGAGTCGAGGAAATGCCACTCGGTACTCGTTCTCGGCACCATTTAACTTTTAAATTACTATAATTACCGAGTAATGAAGTCGAACTGAAGTCAACAATTACACGGTTCACGAGACATACATTAATCCTATTACAACGCTACCCTCATTATCTTCTCCTTTTATTTTTTTCTAGACAACAAAAATAACTTAACAAAGAAATACGCTAAAAAAACGCAACGTATATGCCATATTTCTCGCCGATAAAATTAATAGTATGTACTTATATTCCAATGATTGGTTAGCTTCGGCCTCGGCACGCAAGATCGTAAAATCCTACGTAAGTTCGCGTTAAGATAAAAAAGTTCAAAATAATCGAGCTTTATCTGAAACGGATAACCGTAAATGGAGTCGAGTTACGAATTTACTACGCGACGCGTCAGCGAAAAGTCGAAAAAAATAAATAACACGACGCAGCTGAACAACCACGAAGCGAATTTCTCCTTTGGGTTTCAAACATTTTTCAATATTTCCTAATTTATGATGGTTTCATGCTTGCAACGCCAAGGGTTTCCAAAATCTTGTACTCATTGTGTACGACCATAAATGTGAACTACTTTTATAAACCTTCGAATTCAAGCGCCTCCTCTGCATTCTTTTTTTACGCGAACGAGCTTTGTTTAATATTTATAAAATTCGACTCAGCGGGCTCAATTAGTACTAAATAACTTTTGAGAATTGTCTGCGAGTCGAGAGCTGTAAATATGAATAGTATACTTATCAAGTGGAACAGCTGCTTTAATGTATGGTATTAGTTGACCCATAATGCACAGAATGGAATAATATACAACCGACAAGTTGCCACAAATGACGTTTATAACTTTTCCAACGTAATCATTTCCATTCAGAGTTGAATTTTTTCCATCCTTTTCGCAACCCATAGGAATTTACTTTTGGGACAATGGCTGAGAATATTATAGCTATTTGAAGCAAACAATGTCTACATGGTACCCGCTAGAAGAGTAAGAAATACGTGAGAGAATGAGAACAGAGTATAAAAAATTATATAAAAATCGCCAGCCACTCCAAAAATTCAATATAGGAGAACCACCCGAGCTCTTCTGTAATTCTTTTTCTCTTTCATTCCTTTTAAAATGATGGACTATCGATTATCATATGTTAAAAATACATTTTTTAATGACGTCACAAAGGAACAGCACGTGCTCAGATTCTGCGAGTATATAACCAGGTTATGCCACTTCCACTGACCAACAAAGAATTGCACAAATTTTCCTACTGGTTTCCAAACAGCCAATGAAAAAATTCAGAAGTTGGTTGCTTTGACGTTAATAAAGAGGTTTTGCTCCTCATACTCTTTGGTGCTTGTAGAGTAAAAGCTGTCGATAAATGCGAGCTTTGCTGAAAGCACATTTTATTCTCTTTTCAAGAACATTATAAAACGTAATTATTAAGTCCAATCGAAAATTCTAGAATAAATCAAGACCTATTACAGGTTATTCTTTGAACCAACCGAAGAAAGGCTAAGTCAAGTTTGCCACTACAGCAACAGTGCTCGTCAACGTAAGGGGCAACCCAGCAACTAGCAACTAACAACCTGGCGAAAAACTGAGCGACTACCTAATTTGCTGTGAAGCGCCCCCACATAACAAAAGTAACGGCTAAACCTTGTACCCAAGGAGTGGGCAATTTTTCGCACTTGTAAAATATGACCATCGTCACCTATGCGTGCCTGTACGCTGAAGGCACGAATGAGGTCATTGAAATATTTATAAATACATAAATATAGGAAAATTATTAATTAATTTTTATTTGATAATTTTACCTTTTAATTATTTAATAAATTTTATTCTTATTAATTCATTAATTATTATTATAATTAATGTAATTTTAAATTCTTCCTCTTTAATGAAAATAAATTCATGTATAAAGAATCTTTATTTGATCAAGTGAATTCTAGATTTCCACTAAAATCACAATTGCATTATCGAATGATTCCCTCAAACTTAAGAATAAATTGTTTTTCTCCATTTATTCACAAGAATACCAAAGCACATTCTACATATAGTCTTGGTCGTGATAATCATCCATTGAAGATGTCTTGCTGTGGGGTCAAATCTGAGCCAGAAAATGATTTCTTCAGTGATGCTTTAATCCACTCTATCAACTGTGAATGACTACCATACAAGACAAATAACATGAAAGAGTGTAATGGTTTTTTTCTTATTTTTGAGCAGTTGTTTGCATTTTTAAAGGTTTCATATCATTCTTGGACATTACTTGTCTTTTTCTTATTTTTTTTAGTTCTATACTTTTACTTTTTGAGAATTTCTTTCTCATAAATTTTTTTTCGAACATTTTTTTCACCTTTGGAAACTTTGTTTATCTTTAAATGAACACCAACTCATTACACCTCCTACGAGGTATAAGGACTTTGTTCTCTTAATCAAAATGCTTTCAACTTGATACCATTTAGCTTAAAATATTATACATTGAATACAATAGGGCTGATAAATTAAAATAGCTGGATGTTTAAAAATTGACCAAAGCATTAATACTAAATGATTGATGATGTCAGCAGCGTTTAAAAATTACATAAAATATTTACAAAGTCCTTCCACACTTCACAATTTACGCCCGAATGTTCTCCACTCATTACATGGTCGCACCTGAGTTATATTGGATTAGAAATTTCTCCTTACTTAAACTAACATACACAAAAAATCCATCACACTATCCATAAAATACCCAGACGTCACGCAGCCTCAGGAAACTAATGTTCCGAAAGAAACAAATCTATCTCCCGTAAAAATAAAGACCAAAAAAAAAACCATTCCTACAAAACCGCTATCAAATAATGACAGGCTGTAGAAAATGTAATTTCGTACGGTTACTCGGCAAAAAATATACCTTATCAAATGGTACCGGATTTATCGGCCATTACCGAAAAATTCGCGTTCGCTAAATGTCAAAAGTTACGAAGCGAGCCCGTATAAACGTCACGCCAGAGAACGATCGTTTAACGTTAAACGTCGTTACATATACAACTGTACTTAACGACCGTATGTGAACACCGTAGGTACCTCAACGGTGAATCTTAACGACCAATATTCACGGCGAATTAATTACGCAATCGCTCGCACGTAATGGTTGACATTCGCGACAAATGAACCGGCTAACTCTACCTGTACGCATTTTCGCGTTAAACCAACAGGAGCAGGATGTCGTGCATGCAATAATTCCCCGGTGAACGAGCTTCATATAGGAGAATGTGTTGTTGCCCAATATTGTAAAAAATTACTCACTAGGGTGGAACAAATTTTATTTTTTTCAAAATCGATTCGGCTGTATGCGAATATTGTGTAAAAAAATTTCGGTTCATCGAGTTCATTTTTACTTCATCATGAACATATCAAGTTTTACAATTTCTCGCTTTGTTGAAAAAAAGTTTAAAAACTCAAACTTTTATTATTATAAAAATTATTAAAAAACCAACAAAGAAATAAAGAGATCACACACTTCAAATATACGTATTAGCTGCAAAACAAGTAAACGCCAGAAGATGAAAGCGTATTCGCATGAGCTCGCAATCTGCCAGTTGATTCGGTATTGCCAATACTTTAGGCCCTCCTTAATCATTTTTTCATACATAATCAAGCAGAACGGTCGTTCTGCGAGTCAAGTTCAAAACGCAACCAAATTGCCATGGAAACGAACGAAAGTGCGCGTACGTACGAGCGAACGGCCGACTATGCTTATATTCTGTGAACAGGAATTACTCTATAGCGTTTATGCAATTTTTACCGAAACTATTGGTCGTAATGGATATATGTTATAGCTTATTTTGAAGATCTCGCCAAGAGCTTCAAAATAAGCCATAGATAATTACTGTACGATAAAAACTCGCCGAGTTATTAACATCTGAAGTAAGCGATTATGACAAATTTTTGAAGTTAAGTAAACTCATTTTCTCGACAACTAATAGAGATGAAAACGTGAAATTTTGTATGCTTCATCTGCATGATGTAAATGAGTGCGTGTGAGGTTTTCGTCCAAATTGGCCCCCTTTTACTCCTCCTCCCCCCTCAAATGGGCCTTAAAAATTTTTAAAATGGAACGAAAACTATAAAAGGCACTTCTACAGCATGTTTTCAATAAGTGTACCAAATTTCAGTTCATTTGCTTCATTACACTATTCCCTATCCTTGAGCAAAGTTTGGAAAATTTTAGAATTTTTACAAGAGGGGAAAACGAAATAGGGGAACAGCATAAGGCACGAAAGGGGAAATTGAAATAGGGGAAATTCATAGACGTTGTTTCAATGGATCTGACTTTTCTCATTCAAGTAGGTAAGAAAGGATGAAATTAAATAGGGAACTCCTATTGCTGTTTGTGGTGTGGTAATTCAGTAGGTGAGTAGAATACAGTAAATATAATAATTTCGACTTTTCCTAAATTTCATTACATTTTCCAGAATGAACCTAAATCTCTCTATAGCTGCACGATGTGCAGAATTGTAGGAACATTTCCTCTGCGTATGGCGTTTATTGTTACCTACATCTTCACTTACCTATTTGTTATGAGTTCCGGAATATATAACAGGCCGTTATTTATAAATTAATTATTTGCACATTGGTTGAATGTGATTATTTAGTGAAATATTCATAACATCTGGTATCGTGAGTTAATTTTTCAAATTCATTTAAAAAAAAAATATGTATTCGTACAATAAACGACGGGATTCAAGACGAGATAGAATACAGGTAACAACATTTCTTATTACGTACTTCAGTACATGCTTTAAACACCTCGTTAATGGGTAGTCATGTATAAAATTTCTTCAACATGAGAAGCGGCATAGATGGTAAACGAGTAATTGAAGTGCGTATAATTGAGAGGAAATGTTTATTTGAATTAAAGTAAATAAAAGTAATCAATTGATAATATTTAAAATTAACAATTACTACTTTACGTAATACATATTATACATATTACAAATATGTGCGTTGAAATTGAAATCTAATTTTCCGGAATGAACCTAAATCTCTCTATAGCTGCACGATGTGCATAATTCTAGGAACATTTCCTCTGCGTATGGCGTTTATTGTAAAATAAGTATCGTGTTTTTCAAAAAAATTATAGTTGAATACTTAAGAAAAATATTATTCAAATAAACATTTCCTCTCAATCATACGCACTTCAATTACTCGTTTACCACCTATGCCGCTAAACATTTTATAGGAATTTCAACAAAATACGTGATGGTAGAATTACTTTCTTTAATTATTATTTTCCAAAAAAAAACCTATGATATCCGCAAAAAAAACTTCTAACAAGCAAAAACGTCAAGTTCAAAACATTTCTTAGTCACACCTATTAAAAAAAAAAAAATAAAAAAAAAAAAATTAAGGTAAAAAATAATATGATACAAGCCCACATATCAAGTTCCCCTCATTTCAACTTAGAACTTGACGGTCGTCAATAACGAAAACACAACGATTATCATGTACCTAAATATTATATTTTCATTTCACCAAACTTTAAAATTTAACTTGTAAGGGGATCTTATTACGACCGCAGATATGTTATTGTTACTTCTTTACTACCATTTAATAATGTTTAAACTCACCAATTACTACATTACATAACACATATTGCACCTACCTTTCGAATATGTGCGTTGCAATCGATATATATTTGAATTCAAGATTAAAATTAATTTAAATAGCAGTAATCAAAGGATAATATTTAAAATTGGCAACTACTACATTACGTAATATATATTGTACATATTACAAATATGTGCGTTGAAATTGATATCTATTTGAATTCACAATTATAATTATAACACATGAAAATACATAATAAAATAAAATAATTATAAAAAATTTATTAACACACATTCGCAACTTCTTGTTCATGACATCATTTCCATTCCATACATTCATTGCCTATTCGGTTGGGTTGTTATTAAATAAACATTGTTCCATCCTTTCTTTCCATGCTCATTATTTTTCATATCGTTTCCGTGTATCCATTTATTTTTTCTACGAAACATGGTTGTGTAGTGTCCAGCTGAACCATTTTCATTTGCGGTATGATTTTTGAACTTTTTATTCGTAACATCCTTTCCATTTACACATTTGTTGCCTATAGAGTAGTAATGCTATGAAATAAAGATTGTTCTATCCTTTAATTTCATGTTCAGTAATTTGGAAAAAAAATGTTAACTCACGTAACCAAATCATCCCCTACAGTAAATTCTGAATGTTAAAAAAAATTTTAATGAATTAAGTATTGAGGTAGTATATCTGCCCCAAAACATTGTATAGTCACATCAGTAGTGAAACATTTCAACTTGTAGCCAGCATACTTATAACAATCCTCCAGTGAATGACGACCGTCAAGTTCTAAGTTGAAATGAGGGGAACTTGATATGTGGGCTTGTATCATATTATTTTTTACCTTAATTTTTTTTTTTATTATTTTTTTTTTTTAATAGGTGTGACTAAGAAATGTTTTGAACTTGACGTTTTTGCTTGTTAGAAGTTTTTTTTGCGGATAGGATAATTTCGCAACTTATTATACCTCCGCATCGATATTCGAAAGTAGCGTAAGTCATTCCATCCCCTTCACATACCAAAAGCAAAACGTAATCGATTTTCATGAATTAGTAATTACGAAAACAAATTTACACTTTGAAACGCCATGCATAAAAATCCTATATCAAATTCACCCTGCGCCTTTCCATAGGCCATTAAATTCTCCCATATCTCGACGAGCGATAATTAAAAATATGTATCGCCAAATATGTTTAATATGGGCGGAAAATCCGATAGAATATTTTATCAGGTCCAAATTAAACGAGCGTACCTAATTTACGAGCTTATCAAGATAACGCTAACATGACTTGACCAACGGGGTTGCAATTTTTATTATAAACGGAGCTATTTCGTTGCCACGAAAGCAGGGAAATCAAACTGACGTTTAAAACTGTCCTGCCCTCATTGAAATACAAAAACTGCCGAATTAATGAATTTACACGGTCCACGAATCATTCTTTCCTATCGTTTGAAAAACAAGGCTCACATGTATGACAAAACTAATTTCCAATGGTTTGTTTTTAACACCTTTTGTAGTTGGAATAGAGGAATGAAAAAATTAAAATTCACGAGCAATTGAATAGCAAATATTTTGGGCAAAAATAAGAAACTGTCAATAATTCCTAATTCGCATTTTCATTAATTGGATTCTTGATAGGTATTTTTCATTTTCCTATTATATTTTTTATGATTTTAATACTACATCCAAAATACGATATCCACAAATGCATCATCGTCCAATCAAATTCAGAAAAAAGAAACGATTATGGTTCGCGTTACCACTCAGATTCAAGTGCGTTAAGATTAAATGAGAAAAAAATCTCCGATATTTTCATACATAGAGATCATTGCCTCACGACTTCACGAGTTCGGTTTTCGTCTGGTCCTTTTATATAACTCACCACCTCATGAACTCCATAGGAGCGTATTATTCGTTTACCATTTCCATTCTGCGTACTACATATGGGAACGAAATTGGCGTTTATTTCGTTTTCCAAGCTTTTTCATATTTTTATTCCTCATATTCGGTATATTTTTTACTATATGATGGTTCCCATTCTATTCGAGCTCGCGTTCCGTCTATCCTCCGCCTTCGTTTGCACGGAATAAAAATAAAATCGCGTTTGACCGTAGTCTTCGTTCGACGTCGACGTTACTTTGAAAAATGGTGACCGAGTATTTTACACGGTCGCGTTTATTTTGTATGCACGAAAATTTATTTACGCTTTTAAAAAAATCTATCGTAAATGTTCGATTTTTACTTCTCTGCGTATTGCAAGATTTTCAACTTGCACCGTATTCCTTTATACTTTTCACATCTTTAGTAAAAATGGAAACGAATAGGACTAGAAGATCTCCTTCAATGATAAGCGTAGTATATTATGTCGAAACAAGATTGACCAAAATTTGTCCATGGAGGTTATAAAATAAACATAGGCTACAACCTGGTTATCCCAGAGGAGAAAAATATGAAGGAGGAGTGCAAATGAGGCCTTGCCTTCTTTAGGACTACTTGTTTTGCAGCCTTATGATGGAGAGTAGTATATGATGCTCCCAATAAGGAATGAACCCTCATTTCGCATGGAAACCTCCACTTTGTAATAAGGGGGCGTCAAAGTTGTAACTTGAAAATATTTTTGGAACTACTGTTCAAAAAATCAATTTTTTTCAAATTGCCTGCATCGATTTCGTATGATTTGGGACATTGTGTAAGAAGATATTTTTTGATCTTGATCCATTTTGTGTAGATAAGGAGAGAAGAGGATTAATTTTTTAAATTTATAAAAATGTTTAAAACCTTCTTTCTTGAAGAAAGTTCCAGACATTTTTGCTAATACTTACAATTGAAATCTGTTCGAATAAAATCATTGGCAACGACATATTCAAGTAGGGTTCATAATGGTCGCACATTTACTATGGATGAATTCCCCGGTATAGTGGAGATGACCGTATTCAGTAATCAACATTTTTCTTCCCTCTGGTACAGCGGTAAACCCAAGTGTTTATATTTGTGAAATTTTACCAAGACCAGAACAAAAACTGTAGTCGTTAGAAGGGCTGAACTACGCCTCGGTATCGAAAATAAATTTCCAATAACCCAAGAGTGGGTAAGAGGCTCCGATCGGCACTCAGAAGCAGTCGGATCATCTTGTTGGGAAAGGCCTTAAGGGCACATCAAGTGAAGAACCCCAGGTCGACTAACCTAATGGTCCTAACCTTATTCAAAGAAAGAAAAAATCTATGACTATATTATGAAAAACTTCATTTAGGCCAACAGTATAACGCCGGCAAAAATTACAACACGTAAAAAATGATTAAAATAAAAATATGTTTAAGGGATGATCGAGATTTTAATTACTTAACATATAAGCTAGAAGACGCAACTTATCTTTGAAATACTCTCTTCTTCGTCGCTGGAACACGTAAATGCTTTTAATTTACATGGTGGAATTTTACCATACTGAACCACCAGAAAAAATAAAACAGTGCGTAAAAAGATCGCGAAATACTTTTACTGCTTCACGATAATTATTTTTTAATTTTTCATTCATGAATAATTATTAATTATTCGATAAAAATCGTCTTTAGAAAAATCATTATGTTCTTCGTTTACCATCCGCCCGAGGAATGACGGTTGTGCGAGAAGAATCTTGAATAATAATTTTGGTTTTTCTTTAAAAGATGACGTGGAATCGAAATTACTGTCTGGCCTTTGGCGTTTCCAGTTCGAGCCAGATGTGTTGGCGTCTGACCCCACACAACGTTAGGTATCTGGAACTACTTAGATAGGCTCGGACCTACCTAACATAACGTTATTGCGAAACCTTATGCCACAGGGCATTCATTTATTCGTTCACAGTGAATCTGAACATCCCATCAAAGACAAAAAAAATAATATTACAGCGAGTGCTAATAACAATTAGTACAAATTAAATAAAAAAAAAATGCTATAACAAGGAATATCAGTATTTTGAAGTATTTAGTATGTACTTTCCCATTTTACATTTTATCAACGTAAAGATGCGTAACGTTTAAAGAACTGAATAATAAAGAACTATCAAGTATTCTATAGTTTAAGAAATAAATTATATGCTGGGTGCACCTTACAAGTCATTAGTTGTGTCTTGTTGAAGAAATCTGCGAAAACATATAATGTATTCCAATACTGCCTTTTTCAATTCGTCTTCAGGATACACCTCATAACATTTTTGTTATACATATTTATGTAATTGCATAGTACAACAGTGACATCGGACAATCTTCGTTTTTATGCTGATGATGAAACCATTTTGACAATATTTTTTGGTAAGAAAAGCAAACATTAATTTCTGCAAATGTAATTTATCATTTCTTATCAGGGATTTCAAGAAATACAAAACAGAAAATGATAACGCTAATTTTGACCTCATTTTGATTAGCAGCTGCATAAAAGTACATTTGACTACACCAATGAAATTCATTTGGGATAAAAAATCAGGTGATTTTTCAGTTCCATTATAAACCAGCCAAAATTTTACGTTAGAAAATCTGTTTTTTTTTTTTTTTTTTTTTTTATCCATAGTGAATCAGCGGCCATAATAAACCCACCTTGATGGTTCTTTGCAAGTAAAACTTTATTTCCTCAAATGTTTATTTTTTAGTAATGATAATTTTCTATTCAGCCTTCATTCTTGCTTAATTTTTCAAAGATTCGGTGATTCGAAAAAATAATTTAAAATAATCATAACCCTCAATTTTTCATTTCTCAACATGTTACCCGTAAAAAACTTTTCTCAACTTCGGCCCTAACTCCACACTAATGCGACAAAAAAGAATAAGGCATTCGCTGAAAACTCTCTCGTTCATAATACCGACCACGCAATAGGATAATTGGCGAGGGCTAACCACCAAAATGATAATATCGTTCGGCTCGACATTCAGTTTTGGCGCTCTTTATCCCATCTACAAACTCTTTCATCTGGCATTCTGTTACATACAGAGTAAAGTTTCAATCAAATTCACCGGATGTAGTTTTTTCAGCTTGAAGTTTGCGTAGAAAATATGTGTGAAAAGTTTGGCAGCGTCGGGCATCGTGAACGCTATTAAACCATACCATCATGATGAAACTATCACCCTCTCAACGCTCCATTCCAAAATTTTCCATACAATTAAAAATGTTTATAAAAATAGCTCGGAGGCGGTAGCTAATGAAAGAGTAAAATCTTAATTACATATTGTTCCGTTGGTACATTTTTAATTAATTTTGCAAAGCTTCATTTCGTGACGAAATCAAATAAGATGAAAAACTAAACTTTTACAGTGTCAAAACATCGTTGAAAATGATATAACCTTCATTGATCTAAGTCTAGGTTATACTGATTAATATGAGCTGATCTGATCTCAAATCATGACATTGAAAAATGATAAATCGGATCATAATTATTAGTATTCACCAGTACATTTCAACATACACATATATACATACATATTGCATTTACAAAGAAAATCGGTACAAATAAAAAAAATTATAAGCAACCATGCCATCATGACTGGAGTTGAATTTTTAATTAAAGGCATATTTAGACTTCTAGATAATTCCATAAAAAAGTTAGGTTTAAAAGAAACCACTTTTGGTGCTCGCTGTTCACGAGTGAATACTCCATGTGAAATTCAAACCCTACAGAAAAACCATCAAGATAATAATCTTCAGATTAGATTTCAGATCAAATGATGAATATTTTCAATCTGATGAATATTCAATCAAAATTTTTCCATCACTCATGATTAAGAGGTAAAATTGCCTCAAAAAAGTTGAACGCGTTGAATAAGCAACGTAACGAAAATGACAAAGTTTAATTTCAGTATCGTATTTACATTAAATGTTATAACTGAGAGAAGAAAACACACCCAAAATAAAGACAACATCGAAAATCAAACAGATGAAAAGATAGAAACTGTTCCTTCAAAGAATTACTCTTTGCAAAAATTTTCTCGCCAAAAATTAACTAAACTAAAACAGGCAGAATAATTGAAAAACCATTGCGTTACTGTGTCAAGAAAAAATACGTCACATAGGCCAAATGCCTGAAACATGTATTTTTTCTCCTGGCCACAGGCACCTCAATTTTTATCTATAAAATTTTATAAAATCACAATCATTTTAAGTTGGAAGTCCAAGAAGTAAAGATTAAAAGTAGAGAAGCTCTAATCAAATCAATTATTTAGTTGTCACGGAGACATAAAACAGTGGAGAACATATTTTCACACAGCAACCACAATCGCCACCTCCATCAGCATGTGGCCCCACAACGGCAAATCTTGAGAGAGCACCCCCCAATAGGAGAAACAGAAAAGGCAGAGGAGCGTCACAAAGAGTCAAAGAGAAACTCATTTAAAGGATGATGGAGGGTACTCCTTAGAAAAACTTAATTTTTAATATCTTTTTATTATTATATCCACCATTTTTTTTTATTCTTGTTCATATCATGTGAGCAAGCAGATAAACAGTTCACATATGGTTTCAATTATTAATATGCACAACACCTCGCAACCAGATCGAACTATTTGAACAGGAATAAGTTCACAAAAAACATACTACGACGTCTCATATTTGATAGTGTTAGAGAGGTTTAAACCTCCGCAGGAGGCCACGTGTCGTGGCTATATGCCAAGAATTTTATAATGTTTTTAAGCTAGTTTTTAATGATTATATTGTCAAAAACTATACCAAAAATATTTGAAAAATACCAAAGTCTACCACTTTCCAAATTGTTTATAGAAACTTGAAAATTTCATCATGAGTTTTGTATTAATATATTTTTGAAGAAAATGTATTTGGTCAAAATCGAAGAGCACGGTGTTCGAAAGGTTTCCTTATAAGAATAGTAGTACTTGAGTAAAAATGCTTATATTGGCATCTGACCCTTTAATTTGAAATTTGTTCCAATAAAATCAAAAACTGCAACCTAAAAAAGTTCCCTACTAAGATAATTTTTTAAAGATCTAATTCATCTTTGATTTCAAACCAATACATAATGAGTCAACACCAATATCTCATTCCTAATTGGCATTTCGCACGTCGCCCACGCCATTTCCTCACTTCGTCGCCATTTCCTGAATTCGGTATTTCTTACTATCCCATCAGCATTGCGACGAAGCATGATTTATATTTAAAACATTTCGTTCTTTCTAAGTATCATTTCAACTGTACAACTTTTCACTGCCGATGCTAACTCGGCGCCGGCAAAGTTCAAAACTGTTTTTCAAATACAATTAACGCGCGGTAAATCTTCAAAATCGTAATATCGGTGAAAGTTGAACACTCGTAGGGAAACTTTTTGCGTACTATGACGATAATGAAAATTTACCAAAAATTTCTATAAAGCGCGAGTTCGTTTAAAATTATAAGCGTTAAATTCACCATGTAATAGAAGTGGTACCGTCATAACTATCGTCCGTGGTAACCATTGGTTGGATAAAAGAATGCTTAAATTATTCATAGCCTCGTTTACATTCAGTACCATTCGCTTATACGTATCCTATACACCATATTCATTTAATTAAATTACATTTTAAGCGAAATAAACAACAATAACTATAACAATAACTTTTTATCGTAATGGTAAAAAAAAAAAAATGAAAAAAGTTCTTCAATACACGCGTCGCTTGTTTTATCGAGAATAAAAATCCTAAGAAGGAAGAAACTCTCTTCCTTTAGCCACACTTCGACCATATGCAGTTAAGAAATGGCACAAAGTGGCGAACGAGTATATTTCGAGTGCATTATCGAACTTGCACTTGGAGTACAGCAATTCATGCTCTCGTATAATTCCTAACGCCTTCATCAAATTTTGAAGTGTCATTAGTATAATGAACTCTCATTCAAGGTGAAAAAATAATTAAATATTCGAAAGGCTAGAATACGGTAGGTGGTAACCAAGCATAAATATGGTTGGAATCGCTCGAGCCCAATGGAAACGTGAAACTCTAACTCGTCGGATCAATGTCCTGACAAGGAGATTCTTGCCTATACAACAAATCCGATTAAGTCTCTCGACGATCAAGTCCAAAGTCTAAAGGTATAATTAATTTTGCGTTAAAAGCTTCGACTAACGAGATCCGCCATACTCACGGTTATTTTACACGACGAGTGGCCTCGTAACGAGTTTTAAACGTTGGTTTAATTTTCTTATATCAGCTCTGCCGAGTTAATCAAAATTTCGGCCTGTCTAGACGCGATCTGCGATACTCGGCGAACTCGTGAATATCATTTCTGCGAGAGTACTACATAATAGAAATGCTTAAAAACGAAATCGTTAAATGTAATGACCGAACGCAAATAAATAACGTTACCCGGATAAGTATCTTAATGTTAGCAGATACAGCGTCGAAACACGTTGTAAACTTATGTTGCTGCAGTCGAAGAAGATATTTTTATTGTCGGTTATAAAAACCCAAACGGCGCGAGTTCGTTACCGAGACGATATGAACATAAAAGAAAATCGTCTCGTATTATTCGCGAGCCGCGTGCCACCCCTTCCACCTAGGAGAGCATCGGTAGCGCGCGTTTTTAAACCTAAATGCGCTTATTAGCCGAGTTTGAATTAGCCCGGGCTTTTATTGTAATCGTTATACCGGCCTAGTATTCCATTAGCGTTCGTTTTCGAATCACTTTTTCAAAGTGCAAAAACTTTTCTTTCGCGCCCGCGCTTAATTACCTTGATAAATTACCGCGGCGGTAAAGGCGCCACCGAAGGCGCGCCTTATCGCCGTCAAGTTTCACCAAACTGCGACGACTAAGCTGCCGTTTCACGCGATTATCGTTGCGCCGACTGTAGTACGATCTGTTTCTTTAAATGCTCTACTCCCTTTGACGAGAATTCAGAACTTCCGTGTAGCGATAGAACGTGACGATTTTCAAGTCCATAAGGAAACCGCGACAAATTACTAAAAAGAGCAAAGTCATTTAAATAAGGCAAAACTAAATTCCATTACTATACAAAAGTCTAGAGGGGAAATATGTCGATATTGACCAACCAAATTTTATATGTAAGTGCATTCATAAGACATCTCAGTCTCATACTTTTAAAGCTAAACTCCATCTGAGGAACACGTATGAATTTTCAAAATATGTCAAGGCACTACATTATCTGAATTCCAGTAACATAATATGTATATATACATATATATAATTTATAAAATACATACTAAGCGTACATGGATTGTCATTCAGCATAACATCATTTCCATTCTTCAACCACATCATACATATTAGCTTTGTTCGTTTACTCTACACTTTTTACACTAGTGTAGAATTGGTGTATGGCGGTGTGTGGCGGTGTACACCTTGGTGTGACGAGTGTACACCAACTTAGTTACACCGGTAATACACCGATTTTAAATCAGTGTAAAAAGTGTATACACCTGGTGTACACTACCTTTACACCAAGTCTAAACGAACGCTGACGTCCTTTACACTAGTGTACCAAATAGAAAACGAACACCATACTCCTACACTTTTTACACCGGTGTAAAAAGTGTAGGGTAAACGAACAAAGCTATTATGGAACATGAAATAACTATAATTATTCACAAAAAATGTAAAAAAAAACCACCAACTCTCAATCAACTTCATTTCAACATCAATAAACTAGAAGAGGTTATCCAGAAACCCGTTTTACGCGAAAAACGGAGAGTCACGTCCCTCTTTTCCCCACCGAAATTGTGACGTCACTCGGAAGAAGATTTTCAACTATACCTATGGCGTAAACATATTTTTTTACAGTTTTTTCATTTTTATGACGAAACCATGAACTTTATAAAAAAGTTGAAAAGGACTTAATTTTAAGAAAATAAAAAATGCTATCTGATGGTTTTTTTCTTTTTTTTTTTTAGTTAAAAATCAAGTGATTTACGAAATAAAATATTACTGTGTATGTGTTGTTTTTTTCTTTTTAAGCAAATAAATCGGATTTACAAAAATTTTGAAGACGACTTTATTGGAAAAAAATAAAAAATTCCATTTAGTAAAATGACGAAAGAAACTGTTGAAAAAAATACAGTTACTGCAATTTTTTCCATTTCATCTATAACTTTTAGATATGAAGCTTCATATTTATATGTACTATTTGTTAAAGGAAAAAGTCGACGAAAATTTTAAAAACTAATTATCTTTAAAGGAAAATGCGAAACATCACTTCGTGAAATGAAAAAAGAACTGCAATTTTTTGAATTTTCTTCCCTTTATTTGCAGGAATTATTTGTAACTCGTTCTCAAGAAGTTTTTTTTTTACTTTCATTTTTTTTTCACGAAAAATTCTGAATGAAGTTTATTACAATAAACTGAAAAAAACAATAAAAATTGAAATATACAATCATACAATTTTGGAAATGATTACGTTTCTTAAATTATGACGAAAAATCCGTTCATTAAGGGAAATATTTCAAATATGCAAAATCAATATAGGTGTCTTCAGAAAGGATTTTTTGATGAGAATATCGTTCTACAATCAATTTCTATCAGTTTGCGACAAAATTCGCTGAAAATTGAAAAGAACGCTCCTCAAGCAATAAAATTTTATCCTTGAACAATTAATCAAATTACAAAAATAATCAATTTGTAGAAATGTTATTTTTTATTTTTTTTTTCGACAAATTTCTAGCCACTATTTCGAAAAGTATATGTTTAGAAAACGTGAAAAATAGGCAAGTTTATAACTTGCAGATTATAAAATTCTTTGTTTCTGCTAAAAGAAAGTTTAAAATTTGCCACCCCAAAAATTTTATGGATGGAAATTGAGTTTTTTTTTTTGTTTTCAAATTTTTCAATAAATTATTATGCCTACTTCCTGTAGGATCCAAAGCTGCCGAAATAATAAAAAAAAGAACCCGGAGCTACACTTTCATAAATTTCCTAAAGATAAACCAATCTGCGATTCATGGGTACTAGCATGTCGCAGGAAAGATAAAATCAACACAACTTCAGGTCACTATCATTTCTTTTATTAAATAATAACTTGCATTCCAATAATTATAATCACAAAATGATTGTAGCGAGAATATGCTCAGAGCATTTTTTTCCTACTGATTATGAGCGAGATTTGAAGACCGAGCTTCTAGAACTGAAACAAATAGAAAAATTACGTAAAGTAGCTACTTAGATATAAGCATTTGTTATTCACTTACCTTAAAAAACTGTTATTGTCTGTTTCTTGAATAATCTTTTGTTCTCGTTCCTATTATTAATCATTAATACGAAAATTGGAAAATATAAAACAAAGGCATAAGAAACTGAAATAAAATTACAGAACTCTGATAAGAAATTGAACAAAATTACATACATTTCACTATATTCATCATCACACAAAACGTTGAATTTTCAAGGAATCACTTTCGTTTTTTTTTTAACGGATAGCTTCTCTTATCCTCTAAAAATACAGCAATATTAAAAATTCATTTACTTTACAAATTATTTACAAAAATTAAAAAACTGCAAAACTATACTGTTTATTTACATTATTCAATGCAAAATAAACGTACTAACGTGTTTACCTACATTTCGGCTTCTTCCGGGTGACGTCACAGAACAGTCGATGGGCGAAACCGAAAATAATTACCTACATACTGGTTTCTGGGTAACCTCTTCTAATAACAATTTTTGTTCACCACCAATTTTTTCGAAGCCACATACGTGCAGTTGCAGCGCTTTCGGTGATGGGCGAATGAACTACAAGGAAGAAAATTGAACTAAAACTTTCTTATGAATGCATCTTTGCATTTCAAACCATTTGTAATTATCTGGAAAATGCCCATCTTCTTGGTACAATATATATATTTACAACTATATATTCATGAAATGAATGGATTTTGAGCAATGCAAAATACCTTTCATTGACCATGATATCAATACCAACATCAATAAACTAGAAGAGGTAACCTAGAAACCCGTTTTACGCGAAGAACGGAGAGTCACGTCCCTCTTTTCACCACCGGAATTGTGAGTCACTCGGAAAAAGATTTTTAGCTACACGTATGGCGTAAACATATTTTTTTATGGTTTTTTCATTTTTGTGACGAAACCATGAACTTTATAAAAAAGTTGGAGAGGACTTAATTTAAAGAAAATAAAAAATGCTATCTGATGGTTTTCTTTCTTTTTTTTTTTTTAGTTGAAAATTAAGTGATTTACGAAATAAAAAATTACTAGAACTTTAAAAGGAAACACCCTATTGGCGATTAGCCCAATTCGACTCTTTGATAAAATTTTACAGTCTTTTTTTTTGATACATGAAGTAATAAGAAACGTAATCATTTCCAAAATTGTATGCACATTTCGATTTTTGTTTTTTTGATTTATTGTAATAAACTTCATTCAGAATTTTCCTGGAAAAAAAAATGAAAATAAAAAGAAATAACTTCTTGAGATCGAGCTACAATAAATAATTCCTCTAAATAAAGGGAAGAAAATATAAAAAACTGCAGTTCCTTTTTTCATTTCACGAAGTGGTGTTTCGTATTTTCCTTTAAAGATAACTAGTTTTTAAAATGTTCGTCAACTTTTTCCTTTAACAAACAGTACATATAAATTCGGCTGCGACACAAGAATCAGCATCTAAAACAAGGAAAGATGAAAGAACAATAAGCATCATGTATTTGTGTAAAATAGTGAATTTTTCTGTTATTTACTTACCTTAATAAAACTGTTTAACAGTAATATTAAAAATTCATTTACTTTACAAATGATTTATAAAAATCAAAAAACTGCAAAACTATAATGATTGTTTATATTATTCTATTCAATGCGAAATAAACGTACTAACGTGTTTACTGTTTACCTACAATTCGGCTTCTTCCGAGTGACGTTACAGAGCACTCAATGGGCGAAACAGAAAATAATTACCTACCTACTAGTTTCTGGGTAACCTCTTCTAGCTTATTGATGTTTACCAATTACCAATCAACTTTTGAACTCTGCTATTGCTATATACTAGAAGTACGCTCTTTGAAGATGAAGAAACTACGAAATTCAAATTACATATCATTTTGTTACGAATACCTACTCGAGATATGTTTATAAGAAGAATTACCCTACTTTTAAAATTAAATTATGAACATTCTGTCACTAGAAAATGGGCTCTCATAAGACACAGAGAGCCTATTTCCTTTGGGGCACTAGTTGGCTACAGCTGTTTTGCCAAGAGTTAGATCCGCTGCAGCTCCACCTACGTCTAGTTATCTATATTTATTACTAGTTTATTCATTAATTATTTTTGTTTCAAGTTTTTTAGTTGTAATTCTTTGTTGTTGTGTTGTTATACAAAATTTGCTCAATTCTATCTTGCGCTAGTTTGTTTGATTTTTAATTTCTACTTACATTCTTTTTCTTTATTTTGTTTTTTATATAATAATAATTTCCCGTCCACACGCACTATGCGCTATGAAGGGGGTCAGTGACTGTTTTGTTGCACCAGACGAGACCCAAAAATGCTCTTAAGTATCTCGGCGCCTAGTAAAACCAAAGTTAAACTACTCAAAATATAAAGTTACATCAACAACTTAAGAATAGATTATCTTGGAATTTCGGAAAACACCATCTCAATGGTAATTCCATTTCAACGAAAATTTTAAAATAATAAAAGAAAATTAAAATTCTCCGTTCATCCGAAGCCAAGACGCTATTATCGCGGCTAATAAATCCAGTCAACACTTTTGTCACCAACACATTCAGAAAACGCGACCATTTATCAAGTCGAACTGGGTGCCGGTACATAAAGTCGCAGAAAGAAAAAACACAAAACGACCGTTTGCGTCGCGTCGTTTCCTTCGCAACAGATGCATTTTAAATACGACCCGTAATTAAATCTGACAAATGTTGAAATTATTCAAGGTGTGTAATTAGTTTTTACGAAATTCCGAGGCGAGCTAAAGGCATTATAAAACGGTTAAAGTACCTACGCCTTATAGAAACGGACGCTTCGCCTCGTATTTCCGGTGCAAAAATAAAATTAAAACTTCCACTAAGTAATTTTTACAACAGGCGAAAACTTAAATCATCGCGTCGCTGTGCGCCTTTCTCTGTAGAGAGGAGTCCACGCGATACCATAAAAGTTACACGAATCGGCCGACATCCGACAGAAAAAGCGACGTTTGAAAAACATTTCTTTTATATGTCGTTTTCATCCAAGTCACCGACGATTTGAACACAAACGGTTGAACAAAAAAAGGTCGAAACACTCTTTCACGCAGAGAGTTCATCATCTCCGTCATACAAAATATTAAAAGACTCGGTCACCCAGTATACGTATCTTGAAGCTCTAGACGATTTTCGAAACACCCTGCATTCTTCTTAATTAATTTTAAGTGTTCTTCATACATATAAAAAAAGTATAAAGAAAGAAATCCCTTTTAATTTTTTACGTCTCATTATTAACTGCTAGCAGACGAACTTGAGGTTTTATTGTTTTTACCTTTGTTTTTATTACATCATTTTTAACACTTTGAACAAGGCTTTGCTTTTCCGTCGGTTTACGTGTTTTTTTTTACCACTGTTTCACCTTTCTTTTACCGTTTTCATTCGCTTCAAAAGCACGACAGCGATGACTTGTATAGTGTGACGAAATTTCGCATTCGCCTGCATGAAAATCTAGACTGGATTTTCGTCGTTTCGGCCTTTGCCGTCGGTGTCGTCACGTCCAAACGTGAATACGCTTAATTAGAAACCGCCGATACCTTTTCGGGTGTGAGTGGCGAGTGTAGGAAAAAGGGTACACGTATGGGCCGGCGTCGGATGCTGATTAACAAGCGTTAATATCGTGCGACTGAATTTAGCCGTAATTAAGGAGAAGTACTTTTAACGATAGCATTAATTGAGAATCCCTGATGTATACGAAGCTATTACAGGTGATTTAAGTATAAAACTTTATATTTAATGAAATTTCACCCGAGCGTACCCCATCGGTAATTGGCAGCAGTAAGGTTGTATTTTCTAACCGGTGTTACCGTTACACCCGCCACAACCTCCCACCACGTGCGAGGTAATCGCGGCAAATCCTGAAATTGTGTAAGCTCAAACCAACCGGGAATTTGCCATACGATAACATTTTAATCCCTTCTATCGTTCTACGTAGGTATAGATTTGTGTCGTTGCCACCGCCGCCGCCACCCTTGCCACTGGTTGTAACGGTACGCGTTCGGGCGGAAAAGTAAATTTAATTAATTGGGTCTTATCTCGGAAAATAGTAGTTATGCTTTCTCGTTCCCGATATTTTCTTCCGACCTGTATATTTTTTAACGCCTTCAACAAGCTCTCATATGCTGTCTACGTCGTTATAAAGCTATACGTATATGTATCCTTAAAAACAACACGAGTGTTTAGATCTACAACGTCAGTGGCACTCTTTTTAGACGCGGTTATCTTAGTACGAGTTTATATAACCGATAAACCTATGTTAGCGTACTTTTCTTTTATAATCTAACTTTCGTCCCTACCTACAGAAACATTTCATCGCAAGTGACAATATGAAAAGAAGAGAGAAAAAATTGATAAATTATAAAAGAATCGTTCAAATTTAATCTAGAATTAAAAAAAAAAATAATCTACAAAAAAAATTATACACAAAAATGAAATTTAAAAAAATTTGTAAAAACATCTTTCGTATTTCAAGTTGTAATATCTTGAAAACTTGAATCTTATAAAGAAAGATTCCCAAAATAGTCGGCACGAATTTTGATTGGGCTAAAATTAATGAAAGCAGATCACCACGGTATAACTTGACATGAAAATTTCAGTTGCCAATTACACTATGAGGTGGAAGGGAGGGGGGCACGAGACTCTAAATTTTAAAAAAACTATAAAAATGATAATGATAAAAACTACCAAAAACTATTGAGGCAGAAAACGATTGAAACAACTCTATACGAGAAATTAAAGAGTTTTACATCCGAATTGAGACGTTTCACTTGCTGAGAAAAGGCGAGGAGCATTGTTTGGAAAGACAGGGTATTTATTTTCTTTGAAAATGCTATATTTCGAGAGAAAATTTGTATGGTGAGCTAAAAATTCCAAAGTGACTTTTTCAGTGATTCTCAACCCACATAGATTCATACAGGTGACCAGTTTTGCCACATTAGCGATTTTTCCGCCAAATGCTCATAAAAATGATATAGCGGGCAGTGGTATTCCTAGCGATTTCAAATAAAAATTTCAGCTATAATTTAGTTATTTTGTGGTAATACTACTGAAAGATTTAAAAAAAAATGAAAACTTCGTATTTCAATTTTTCCTTAATTTCATCAGCGTTAAGAATGATATTTGATAATTATTATTGTTGTCCACGCTAGTGCTCAGGACTGGATTTAACTTTCTGCCGTCCCTAGGCAGAATAAAATTTGCCACCCCTCCCCCCCGAATTTTATGGTTTGTGTGAAAATTGAGTTATTGTTAGTAAGGCGACCTATTAAAAATTTGAATTTATTTTCATTGCATCTACAACATCGCACAATGAGAAAGAAGATTAAATTTTACAGGTAGGTAAACTTGGGATCTAGGTATGCTATCAACAATTTTTCTTCGTGCTTTTTTTCTGCAAAAGTTTTGATAATATTGTCAAATTCCATAATTATCTGACATTAACTCTGCTTCAATTGCCAAAATCACTTGACAAACTAAACGGTCCTAACTTGTAGTTAAGCTCAAATAGTCTTTTATGCGCTTCAAACAAGAAAACGAGCGTTCAGATTCACTTTTATCTTGAGAAAATAAAATTTTTAATGTAAGATGATGATGATGATGATGATGATAATAATAATAATAATAATCATCATCATCATCATCATCATCATCATAATTTATTATGAAAAAAATTGATAGGAAAAAAAAAGGAAAAACGTAATAGTTTTGTTTTCGGCTTTCCTGAGCAATTTTCATGTAAGGGCTCTTTCTGAATCAGCTTGATCACATTAAGTATTTTTATTTAAAAAAAAAAAAAATTGAGCCCCCTAAAATCTGCCGCCCTAAGCAGCTGCCTACACTGCCTGTATGTAAATACGGGCCTGCTAGTACTGCTATTTTGCAGTGATTTGCGGCAGAATGTGAACTTTTAATGTTTTTTCTCTTCTTTCTATGAAGCGCATAAATATATATACATGCATACACTTTTTTTGAGCATATTTTGTTCAAAAGTTTATTCTCATGAAGATCTTAATGTTCAGAGACGTACGGAAAGGGGTGAGGGGGGAGTTTCCCCCCCTTGGCTTTTGAAAAGTTGGTAAATTTGGAGTTTTAGCGTAAAGTTGGTAAATTTGACCACTTGTGCAGTATTATTACAGCTATTTTTACATCATTTTTTGAAGACTAACAAGAAGACTGTGACATCTTATTTAACATCCTATTCGCGAAGCAAAAAAAAAAAAAGTCAACAGTTGGTAAAATTTCATGGTATAAGTTGGCAATTTTTGGTTTTCTCCCCCCCCTTGAAGAATGTCCTCGGTACGCCCCTGTTAATGTTATTTGTAAAGTTTTTACCAAATTTGTTGCTGTCAAGACATATTGCTTTTCTAAGAATATTTCTATGATTAATGAATACATTACTTTCATGTGTAAGATTTTTAGTTTACCAAACGACCAAATCTGTTGAGCTCTTTTGTTTAGCGGGAATCCTAAGGATTATGAATTAGCTAAATTGCGAGTTTCAGCTCTTCTTCTTTGTCCATTTGGCGAAATTTTGTCTTCATCATGCGGCAACACTGCAAGTTACTGTTTCGCTTTTTTATTGGTCATACGTCATGTGTGTAACGAGCAATCATAAGGCAAGAATGTTACAAAATCTAGGATATTCTATTTCTACCTTTCTAAATAATATCGTTCAGTTCTCATTGTAGATGAACTGAACAACGAAATTCATTTATGATTTGAATCATCAGCTAATTCATGTTTTCATTTTACGAACAAGTGGCAGTAATCTACCACTTTCTGACTTGCTGATTGGTTGTTACACGCATGATGTACGACGAATCGGAAAGCGGACCAGTTACTTGAACTACTCTATACACATTTTCAGCCTATTCTGAGCACTACACCCTGTGATAGTCATTTTTATAGAAAAGTATGTGTTGATTGGATTCTGAGTTATGCTATGACATCATTGTTAAAGATAACAAAATTGCCAAGATTTCCTCAATATATGGTGAATAGAGTAATAACACCCACTATCACAGCTATGACTCGACTGAGTACTTACTATCTCATTTCAGAATTACTGTAATATATATTTTGTTAAAAATGAAAAGTTTTTTCCACAAAATGTGATATTTCAATTTCACTTGAGGATGAATTTTTCGCTGAGAATAGAAAGAGAAAAATGTTTTTGTTATTTTATTTGCCGATAACAGATGTCGCTTTCTTCTTAGTGTTATATCGAAACAGTAAGATAGAAAGAGAGAAATAAACACTAAAAATCACTTCCACATCGAATGTTATCGAGGTATATGGGAATAATAACGAGCTACTCGAATGTTCGACATACATTCGTTTTTTTGTTTTATTCTTTTTTTTATATTGCAGTTCGTGACTAATTTAAAAAAAAAAAAACTCGCATAACGTTACATCAAAATTCGTTATTCCACATCTCATTATATTATTTCGTCAGCGATGTCGAAAAAATCGTTCGTTACTTTTTGATGAGCTTATCAAGTCTTCGGCGAGACGACGAGTTATCAAAATGCAAAATACATGATTTGTGCTTTCTCTTCGTGAAACATCTTAAAATCTTTCCTTTTTTTTCAAATACAAAAAAAAAAGGAATAAGGTATAAATTTGAAATTTTTGTTATGTTTACACTGAAAGAGAACGCCCTTCATTATTTCACCTCTACTTTGATTATACCTTAAACATATGTGATAATAATTGCAAGGAAAAAAAAACGGGTGAGGAGTAACATTGCGATTTTGACCGAACAAACATCATTCGAAAGCGCCCCCATAGGGTATTCAAGCCCCGATTTTCCAGTTAATTTTCAGATGAAAATGATTAATAAAAAAAAGTTTTTACTTTTTTCTCGTTTTCTAAAGCTCCTCATAGGTCATTCACTTGAATATTATTCGATTAGTTGATTTTCACTCCTTCGATTTTTATAGTAAGCAAACTCAAACGTTAATACATATTTCAGGATTTTCCCATTTTGGGCTATAAGTAAGGTTATATCAAGACAAAGCACCGCGTATATTGTAATGAATCTCAGCTAACAAAATTAAGTCTTCACTCTTCTACATCCTACTTCTCCCAATCCAAGATAAAGCATTCTGCGATAGCTTTCATTTTATTCAAAATTCAGGTAAAAACGCCAAAAAATCCAATGAATAAACACGTCAAGCTTGAAAGAAAACTTCGCATCTAACACCCGAGCCCAATGACGAAAACGTTCCCCTTCAAAATAAACATTTCACTGTCTTCCTATCTGCCATCATCCAACTCAGACGAATACTTTGGTCGACTAACAAGTTGAATTCTCGGACGAGTAATTTCTTAAGAAAATTTCCAGCAATGATGGAACAGCGACCAGTAGGCAATTCGGAACTAAACAAATGAACTTATTTTCATCAAAACAGTTTGAAAACGTCCCAAACAGGTGTCGGATCGTTTTCCGCAATCCGCACGCTGTCAAAACCAAGTCTACGAAATATCTTTGCGCCGAAACAAAAACGTCGCCTTTAAACATTTTTCGTACGCTTTTACGCGCCGCCAAATGCCAACTAGCGCGACGGTGTTAATTTGGAAACTACGAAAAAATAAAATAAACTTCGTGTTTTCGCTTAATTTACATTTTTATTAACTTTAGTCGCTTTTAAATTTTAATTACAATTTTTAATCGAATACAAGAAGCGCGCGCTGTCGGAGTATACGAAACGCTTTACGATATGATTGGGTATAGTGCTCTGTCGTCATTGGTGTTTACTCTACCTATCCTCATGATTGATATCGTAATTTATTACATCGCTCGTTTCAGCGAGCAGTTTTTTTCACTTCATTTATTTTATTTGCAATTTATATAGATATATTCGCATTCGAACGTATGTACTGTATACGTTGGTATACGCGTTGAATTGATATACACCACTAACGAAAAAGATTTTGCTGAAACGATAATGAAAATTTTTTCATTATTAATGAGATTCACATACGTACTAGGTCTTTTTTTAATGGAAAAATAAATAATTGGTAAAACATACAAAACATTTGCGATACGACATAATTTTTTATAATTTACTGATAAGAAAATATACTTTCATAGTGTTCTCTATTCATATTTCCATTGATTAAAATTTCAACATTTAGATATAATAATTTAAACACGAAATGATGGATAAACCAGATCTAGGAGGAAAAATGCTGAATCTTTTTTTTTTCTTTCTGAAAAGTGGAAAGGCAGGAGGAAAGTAGCTAGTTGCCAAATGACCACGAGAAGTCATGAAAAGACACTACGGTGCTCAAACATGATGGAAACATCTACCAAAATGAAATGGAAGTTTTAAAAAATTACAAAAATTTGATTTTGAGTAATTTGAATTTTTTGCGTTCTTAAGTTACATTTTGCTATTTAAAGATTGAACAATTTTTTAGCTTACTACTTTTTCTTAGTTCCAATATTTTCAATTTATTTTTTTTTTCAAAGCACCAAATTCAAGGTATTTTCAAGAATAAATAATAAATGGATAATGTAAAGAAAACGTGTAACATATCGTCTAAATTTGAGGCAAAAAAAAATATTTCCGATGTCATGCACATAGGTATTTCCAAAGTATGAATTATTTCGATATAAAGTACTTAAATAAAGTCATTTTAAGGCAACGTGGAAATCCCTTGGGAGCATCCGTTTGATAAAAATCGAGTATATTTTGTGTTTTAAGTCTTATAGAAGTCAAATCAGACTCCAGGTGACTTTCTCTCATCATATTTCTCTTTTGGCTTTTGTAGCTTATATTTTACTCGAATTAACATTTAATTGTATCACCACTCATAACTAGTCTTGACTTTCATCTCATGGTACAATTACGAAGAATCCATTCGACAAACTTCATAGAGAGACGTACCGAGTCAAAGAAAATTTTACGCTAATGACAATCCTCACGGTGATTCAGAACCGAAACCAGCGTAAAAAATTATTACATCATCAAATACTTACACGACATAAGTACGAATTTATATCTGCCATTATCATTTCTTCTAGCTTTAATTAGAGCCGAGCTATACTTCCGTTTTTACGATTATATCCACTCACCTAGCAGCTATTGTAATTTATTCGTCGAGGTTTGACTGTAAAACTAGCAGTAAAAGCTTTCATTTCGACATAGCACGACACCCTCGCACCAGACTGATTAAAAACTTCTCGTCGACTCCTTTATTTACCCATTCACCATCGATTCGACGATAGTTAAAGTTCAAAATTAACAATACCGAGCCGACGAAAAAACCCACCATTGTTCGTATCGAGCTTTTCGCGACCTCTTGAAAAAAAATTCGATTCACGAAACTTCCCGACCACCGAGAGCGAATTAAATTTCGCTCTCTTAGATTTTCTTATATTCCGAAGATTGAATTAATTCAAACGGTATCATCTGCACCTTTAACTGGAAATTTTCCGAACGTTAAATATTCTATTTAAGAAATTTTATCGTTCTCGTCCGCCGAATACCGGCGAGAAAACCTACCTCGAAATTATCAACCGTCGATTACGCGTTTTGCATTTAAAATTGCCTATTTTAACCTCGACTCCTTTATACCAACGTCGTAAAATATGCAGATGCGGGTAATTTTTAAGATCGAAAAAGAAGAAAAAAAATCGCGCAGAAAATGTTTAAATTATCGGCTCCTTTATGACGGCGAGATAAAATTTATACAGATACGCTTTCGCCGCGCCGGCGACTTTCCCGTTGAGTGTTTTTTTTCTTCTTCTTTCGCCTCTTGTAACCTACTTTTGATTAGGTTATTTTGCAAATACCGTGAGCGGAATCTCGTTTACTTCGTCTCCTCTCCTCTTTCTTCGCTATTGAAATTACTCTGAATGAAATAAAAATCTTATTTCGCGTAAAAAGAAACATTTGAAAAGTTTATAAATCGAGTTAACTTCTCGTTCGAATTTCTCGCCGACTATTCAGTTTTCGAGAAAGCGAAAATTACCGATAAATTAGGAACTGATAATTAAACAAATTAAACAGACCTTTAATTGTTAAACGTATTAGCACAAATAAACGGCGATTTTTAACCCAATAAAAATTTCAAACATCGTTGGCTGGTTTGCAAATAACGTGATGTCGTCGATAGCATGAGCTTTACGCGTCTCATTTTGACGACAAGCCGAATTCAACGTAGAAGTACTATAGCGTCGCATAACCCAACGCATGTATATACAGTGTATCCGAAAACAAACACCGTGAGGTTTTAAAGATAACACCATTTGCTCGCTTTCATGACCTATTATTATGCTAATTTATGTCGGCTTTACTTTATACAAAGCGTCTGTTTTCTTGTTCATTTGCAACGAAATTAATTCGCCAGAATATAAACCTCCTCGTATTAGCTTTTATTATACCGAGAATTTATTAGCAAATTAAATAATTAACTCCGCGTAACATTAAACCACTCGTAAGCGAAAATAAAAAAGTTATGAAGTAATGCGTACATCTACCTATTAACGTACGACGAGTCGTTATCTGTCCACGTAATTGCCTATCGCAGTAAGTAAAGTATAAGATGCATTTCGTATTCATTAATTCATTATAGCCAGTCGCAGTGGCGGATTTAAGCGAAAAAGCGCAGGTTGGGAGCTTAAGAAATAATAAATCTGAAATAACAGAATCATTTTTGGAACTCAAAGATAAGGAAAAAAATACAGTCAAGTTTTGTTACCCTAACACACTCACATTACTTTCATACTGCCCCTCAAACAAGATAAAGTAAATGGTTAACCTTTTGTCGACTACTCATGATCGGCCTGATGATGATAATTCAGTAAAATTGCCAGAAATGGTCAATTTTTGTAATAAAAATAAAGGGGGTGTAGATGTCTTTAATAGAATGTGTAAAAATTACACAGTAACCAGAAAATCTCGAAAATGGCCTCTTAGTCTATGCTATGGTTTACTCAACATGGTAGGGATAGATTCACATATACTTCTAAAACAACGCATGAAAACAAAGTAAAATCGAAGAAATTTTTTAAAAACATCATCTCTAAAATTAGTACAGCCTTTGTTAGGAGAAAGACTTGAACTCCAAAAATTAGGAAAGACTTAAAATGTATCATTCAAAAAATATTACCAACTTCTGAAAGACCCTCTAGTATCTACACCAGAACCATCAGCTGATCAGAAATCCGTTGGCCGCTGCTACATCTACCAAACTTGTGGAAAAAAATATCAAGTTGAGAATGATGTGTGACACATGCAAACAATTTATATGCGCCGAACATCAAAATAAAACTATTTGTTGTAAATTCTGTTCGAAAATAAAATAATTATCCCGAGGAATTCTTAAAAATTATTCATTTCATTTAAAAAAAAATCAATTTGTTGAAATACATAATATACATGGTCATCAGACAATCAAATGGCAGAATATAATTAGCCATATGCATTCACTAAAGAAAACAGAATTATTCGGATGACAAATAAAATAAGCTTATCAGTACCATTTTCTTACTCCTCCAATGATTATGCAAATACACACATAATTTTCATATACTTTTATTATTATTTTTTTCTACAGGTTATGAGCCCAGGAATGATCAAAATAAATTAATCATATCTTTTTTGAACACTCATCCATGTATTTTTTATTTTAAAAAAATAGAAATTAAGAGACACAACAAAAACTTCAATTTTTTTTGGTGATATTTTTTGTTTAGTTCAAAAATGAGTTCGAATGACTTTAATGCTCTAAAACCTACATTTCAGATTTTAAATTTCGTCTCATTTTACATCTTGAGAATTTAGACCTTAAAATACCTTCTGCTGCCTAGCGAAAAAGAAACAACATTTGTCGGCTCCAAATCGCGAATCAAATCACAGATCAACAACTCCAATCACTTAAAGTGAACCTTACAGCTTGAGAGATGTGGATGACTCATTCAAACAGCTTCGAACGAGAAACAACTGTCAACAAAACAATTATTTTAATCTGTAAATTAACCACAATCAAAATGAAGGAAGGCGATGATATTAATGAACATATATAATTTCGATAATCTTATACGTGAGCGCAAAAACACTGGAATCATTTGAGACGATACTTATTGGCCATGTTTTTTACTTGGTATTTTGCCAAAATCATATTCTACACATAAGATTAGTACAGCTCTCTAAACATCATCAAATAATCTCAATATGGAAGAGATGAAAATTAAACTAGTGGATTTTTACCGGAAGAATAAATCTGAAGACGAAAATAATGCTAAGGGTTTGATAGTAATGTATACAACTCAAAATTATAGAACAACTAATTCGAGTTATTTTAAATCGCAGCGCGGACGTGGAAATTTTCATTATCGCATCGTGGATATAAAGCTTCTTTCTCACAAAATCAAAATTATCATCATTCGTCGTCGCAAAATCTAAACTACCGTCGTTCGACATCCCAGCATCAAAATTATAATCCTCATTCTCATTCTCACTCTTCCGGTTTTCGCAGAATTCGTGGATATAATCGCGGTCCACAGGGCTATCAAAATTACCAAAAATTTTCGATTGATAGAAGAAATAGAAAGGGCAATAATTCGCGTGCACGTTCACCTGAAAAAATTGAGATATCTTGAAAAGAGAGGTGACTAACGACGGAAATGCTGTGATGGTATCTAAAGCCTCATTCACACGTATCAAGTTTACTGGAGCAAGTTACTTGCTTCGGTGTACTTTCCTCTTACTTTCCATGTATGAATAAATTAGCAAGTCAACTTGTTCGCAACTTGTCCACCGTTGGTAAGAAGCAAGTAAAGTACGTACAATCGGTTCAACTTTGCTTGATACTCGCCTTCAAGTATCTGATCACGTGACTATTAAAACATCTTGTGATTGGATAATGCGCCAAGATTTTGGAAAAGTGTATTCTGTTTGTTCATTCTTTTTTGTCGATTTGATTTTCAAATAAAACATGATTAATTAAGGATAAACAGGACGGCAATACAATAATTAAATTCTTAGAAATTTAGAAATGTTTCGACATATTGTGGGACATATGATATATCCCACAAACATTATAAAAACAACTCAAAAAAATCTGGCAATGAAAGCTTTAATTTTATAATTAAAAGATAACGGCATGATAATTGATACGGATAACTTGAAAAAAAAATAAATAGTATTTCTGGCATAAATATTGACATGGTTTTACTGGGCACACGAAATAATAACTTCAGTGACTGAAAACTATCTCCAGACTTGTCACCAACAGAGTTAGCAATAAGCTAAGCTGAGTTCATCAACGAATGAAATCTACTAAATCATGACGAACTGTATTAGAAGGGTAGGTTTGATCAGCTCACATCACAGAATGCATTTATCAACAACCAAACTATAAAGGAGGTTAAACAATCAATCGAAACCAACACAACTAAGATTACAGAAGTCGCCAATTCAGTGGAAACCTTAGTAGAAGATATATGTGTAATGAAGGAGACAGTTTCAACAGAGGTGCAACGCTTGAATGAAATTTACAACCGTATTGAAAAGTACATACCGGGTGTCTATTCGATTCGGGTACCCTTAAGCGCAAAATTTCCTAAAATGGCTATTCAGTTAATTCGAATAACTTTAAATACGCGCTTGGTTGCCTCGTTAATAACATGAAAAATCTCAAAATTCTTAGCTTTGAATTATTATATTTCACAAATCTCATATAGTGTACCCATTTATGTAATAATTATAATTAACAACATTATGTTAGGGATTTTAGCGCTCTAGGGTACCCGAATCGAATAGACACCCGGTATAGTGCCCAACTACCTTGATTTTATTTTTCGTTGAAAACTGTAAGAAATGTTCCAAAATGACGAAATTTATCAATTTTCCGCAAAACAAACAGTGGAAATGGAAAAATGTAAATAGCTAAATATTTCAGGAATTGCCTACGACCCATAAAGTAATAGGTAAAGAACTCGAGTTTTCGACAAACAAAAGACTATATTCCAGTATTACATGTTCCCACATTCATTACCTTGTTTTATGAAAAATTTATAAAAATTTGTCATTTTGGAACATTTCTCAACGTTTTCAAAAATAAAAAATATATATATAAAAGAAATCAAGGTAGGAAAGTACCACACTTTTACCATTTTATTATCGGTTATTATTCACAATCAGACTGAACTATCCTCTACAAAAACCTTCCCCCTTTTGTACACTCCATCTTCGTGAATTCGAGATTCTTTCTAATGCAGGAAAATTTTCTTGGACAATTTGCTCCGACACAAAATCCACGACGACTCCGCCTCGGTCGTAACTCGAAGCTCGTTGAGAAAAAATCATAAAAATAATAATCCGGTTCGCGAACGACGCCAACGTGCCGGCTACTCTTACATATTTATCTCGCCATAACTTCTCGACTCGAGAGACGGGAAAATTTTGGCTTAAAACCGAGGCCATTTCTTCCGGTGAATTTGTTTTCTTTATGGAACTAATCCAAGAAATTCCGTGAAGCCGGTATTTTCGCGAAATGCTTGCGGGAGCGAGGCGGGAGCAACTGTTAGTATTTTGCGGTGACACGTCGAGTCGTCGATGTCGGCCAAATGCGCTTAATTTCGTGCTCGCCGGTTGGCCCGTATACTTTTGATGTAAAATTCATATCAATGTTCATTTATAAAAGGGTTTGCTTATACTAGCCTAAGACTGGTATCGGATTTAAGTAAATGCGAATGACAAGTAGGTAATAAATTTCGTTTAGACAAGCCTTGGGTGGAGTAAAACCTGCGGCCGTGGTGTCTTCGGTCGTTAGTTGACCAAGGAAACGTGGAATTATAACGAAGCCCCGCGTACGCCTCTTCATCGCGCACCTTCGTGTACAAGGCTTCCTATTACCTTCCGAGTGGAAATCTTATCGTCGACCGTCTTCTAACGACTACAAAAAAGCTTACCTCCGCGATCCATTATCTCGGACAAAATTGCTTTTAACCGACTGTTTTGACAGTTGATACGTATTATTTATTCATTAAAATCTTTTTTCCCTCTTCGCTCCTCACTCGCCACCGTTCCACGTACACGACTCTTACGTATCTTATTTTAAAACGGTTTTTCATCGCGTAAATAAAAAATTAGCGTCTGCGTGTCCATTTCGAGTTATATATGTCTTTTCTTTTCGTTTCTAGATGGTTTATATTTCGATGACAATTTCTCGTTTTCTTCTTAACTAAGTAATACGAATACGATTTCAACTTTTCTCATTCCCCAGTGTACTAGTATTAATGGAAAAACAGATCAAGATATCGTGGAAGCAAAACCACCAAATCTATTCCACATGCTCGTACGAAAACAAATACTCGAATTTTTTACTACATATAACTGATATAACCGGCAATTTCCACGATTAAACTTCGAATGCGCGTATCGCCGCAACACCGAAGCCAATGAAAATTACGCCCCAGCCGGATACCGGAACGATGTAATTAATGTTTTTTCATTAAGTTATTAATCATCAGCAATGTTTACTTTATTGGCTTCGACGATAAAAACACGTAAAAGGGATGTCGAAATATAAATTCCGCGCATTCGAATAATAAATTTGTCGCGAAAACTTTAAGTGGCGAAATGGGATTCTGCCTCGTTTCATATTTACACGCGTTCGTTAATTAATAAAAATATCGATTAAACGGACTCGCAGTGTTATTTCGCTCCTGCCTGTTCCAACATGTTTTCTCCGATTTGGCATCGTTGCGAATTAGGTTGATCGTTCGTCTTTATGTTTAACATACTTACTACCAGGTGGGGTCAAATTTGAACCCATGAATATCCTACGTTAAATACCAAATGGGGTAACATTACGTACAAAAGTACTAAAGTAGTAGCATATTTTTAAATTCTTGATTATAGCAACATTGTTTCTATAATGTTTGTGAAATTTATTCCAACTCATCTTTAACTTTATTATCTGACTATAGATATGTGCTGCTCACTCATAATCAATCGAATGATCTTTTCTCAAAGAATATGCAATATGTGAAGAGTACATTGATATTTGATAAATGCATAGATATTAATACATTAAAACACTCGCGAAATGGTTGTTGAAAACCAAAATCAAGCAAAAAGTAACTTTTCCATTTGAAAATACCATCCTCGAAACAGAAAAAGTAAGTTATTTATTGAATTATCGATTGCGTTTTGTAAAGGTTTGTTGTATGAAAAAAATTAAAAAATGATTCTATCATTATTATTTCAAAACTCAAGGTAAATCAGATTTTACTCTCATCCGTTTATTTTTTTTTATCTTCCCTCCCCCCAAAATATGATTATCATGTGAAACTAAATTTATGCTTTATATGTTAAATGTAGATTCTACTATATTTTAGGGATCCTGCTTTTTATACCATTGAAAGGTAACTAGCCAACTTTAGAAGGAAGATATGTATATTGTGCTAACATTGTAGAATTATTTATCAAAAAGTCAATACCACAGATCTCGAATAATGCTGGATCCTCATACCGGGTAACTACTTGATTCGAGCACCCAAGCGAAAAAATTAGCTAAAAGGTGAATAAATTCAAAACATATATGTATTTTTGACAATGAAAGTATAAATTAAAATTGTGTATTTTATTGATAAACACTTTTAAGCGTTAAATAAATATTATTTATGCCATTTATTGTTCTTAATATCATTCAAATATGTAATTTATTACAATGAGAGAAAGACTTTTGCGCTTGGGGTGCTCGAATCAAGTAGTCACCCGGTATATTAGTTTAAGATGATATTGTGAACGTTTTAAAGATTACACCAAATCTGGTATGAAGGCTGTAAAACTACTATTTTCTCCCCATTAGAAATTTGTCTTCTCGTACAAGTATACGTTAAAAGATAACTTTATTCGACGAAGTCAGAAAACAAGTCACAATTTGGCTGCTCTATACGCCAGTATACATAATCACAAGAAACAGGGTTGTTAGCTAAAAAAATAAAAATATTACGATATGATTATTGCAGGTTAGGTAAAGACTAAGATAAAAACACAAACAGTAGAATTAAGTAGGTATAAAAAAATCAAGTAGGTAAACAGTATAGTTGTAAATTTTGGCAGTAGAGAGCGCCTACATCTTCTTTAAATTTGAATTTTTTATATTCCTTTGTTGTGGTTTATACAAACATTCGTTGGCACAAACACACTTAATCAGAAGTTCTTCTTTCTGAATGAACAAATTAAGGTAAATCAACAATTACATAATATATTTGTAATATTTTGTTCCTTCATACTTACATCAACTTCAACGTCTTCAACTACATATTCTTCCATTTTTTTCAATTTATATTAATGAACGAAATAAATTAAAAATTTCAAACGTCGAACACATTATCATTCTCATAATCACTTTTCAAAATTTCAAACAACGAACTGTTATCGCATCGCATCGCATACATGTGTGATCAAACAGACACAGAATGTGACACGACTAGTCATGATGCGATGATTTTAAAGTATCGCTTGCGATGCATTGTAGTAGTGTGTTACGGGCCTTAAACTTATACATATACCACCGGCTAGCCGTAGCCGACGTCGGAACAAATCTTGGTTATTGCTGATACATCAACGACAACCGTTTGACACCCGACAGTCCAACCAAGTATGAAAGTGTTCATAAAAATAGCATGTTTCAAACGGGTAAACGATGTACGTGTGAAAAGGCCCTTAGGCATTGATGTAACATAACAGTATTTCAAGCTATCACAAAAGGGAATTTCATGCTCAGTCTATATAGGTTCTTTCGAACGCACGGTATGTGTAATAAGTGAGTTTTCATGGAACTTGAAAAATAAAATACAATATGCCAAGACGCCATATTAATGAAAAAGGATAAAAAATAGTACGTCAAAGAAGAGTAACAAAAAAGAAAGTGCATTGAAGTGAAGTGAAGTGAACAAATTCAACGTATTAAAAATCCAAACAATTTTACTCACTATTGCTTATTTAAAATTTTGTAAACGCTTTAATTTACCAATACTAGCTTCACATTCTTTCAACAAAGAATTTCTCTCGTTTAATTGCGGTTATCCAATTAATTTTCGTCGAGCAATCTTCTTTTAATACTTTTCATTTGTGTCTTTTCCACAACTTAAAATTACAATTTTTTTATCAAGAAACTGCAGAGCTGCTCTTTGTTCCTATGCTACGTTTGTTTTAAAATCAAGATCTTCACCTGAATATTTGCAATGATATTTTTTCTTTTTTCAAATAAATTTTGATTTGTTGATACCTTTTTTTGGACAGCAAAGCTCAAATATTTTTTGTTGATTTTCGTTTCCAACTCAATGAAATAGAAGACAAAAAAGGCATACGTGTATTTGTAAAGCAGTAGAAGTTCCTCGATGAAGGAAATTACTCCGCTTACACCTACTGCTTTACATATCCCTTCATCGGTGGAATCCATACGCACAACCTACACATAATATTTAAACGGAGGCGTAATTCCAAATAGAATAACCAGCCTATACTAACATTTATAACCATTCCTACGCTATTAAAACTTTATCACCGGAAACAACTACAATTATTGGTTTTTGTTTCGGCAACACGAACAACAACGTAAAACTAATCAAAACCACAATCGAGTATCGCAGGTAACCTTACTACCAAAGTATTTAATTAACATGTGAGAAATTTTCATTCTCGTATGCATATTCGCAGATCGAAACACAACTTACAGACGCGAACTTCCAAAAACGGTCGCGTTATTTTCGCAAAAGCGAACGTTAATACAGTGTTTTTACTCCCTCACGCCGTTCGCCTTCGCTGTCTCAAGCAATTACTTCTCGTTGAATCCGTTCTTACATGCACTCCGCTTTGATTTTCTTCTCGGACGAACATAGCAAAATTTATTTTTCCACCTCATAGAAAAATATCCTCGCGTCAATCGACGTAAAACGAATATTTCAAATATGCTTAACGCGATGCGCCAACCGAATCTCAAACACAAACTATTCGCTTCTTTGAGAAATTCCCTTATATCGGGTCGATATACTATGTAAGTACAACCACCGACTAACAAATGACGCGATTTATCGTCACTAGCCATATCGGGCGCCCGCGGATTACATTATATAGCCAGATTTCATCGCCTTTACGTACTTATTCGATCTCGAGACGCGAGTTAAATGGCGTATAATGAAGTGGCCTCGTTTTAAACATAACGCTACACGTCCGAGTTTCATTTTCGATAAACGCTATATGAATTTTTATTCGCCTTCGTTTACATTTGAATACGCTCGCCCGATAGAGTTGTCATATCGGTAAAATTTTTGCGTTCTAACCGGAACGAATATTTTTCATTATTTCGTTCGGACGCTCAAGTCAGGATTATGTAGTTATCAAATGCGCAAGAGAAAGAGGAAATGCATTTTTATGCGCATATTTGTGTATTTGGAAATGTTTACAGAAATATAGCATCAAATGTATTAGATATAGGGTTATCCAACAATCTACGTAGTTTGCAAATGCACTGTCAAAGTTAAGCTCATACTTGGAATCTACACAGAAAAACTGTTTTAGTCTTCGATATAACAACTAAGCCAAATATCCCAGGCCCGGCCCTCTCTTTAACACGAATAAAAAAAGACTATTACTCGATACAACACTTACATCGAGGCCATTAGCAATGTTATTTGAATACGCTACAATTAGGATACGCGAAATAAACTTACCTGAATCAAAAAGTTTCATAAAGAAAGATCAAGCGTAGATCACAGGCGTTTTGGGAACAGAATTGAACCTAAAAAACTTAAATGTTAAAAATATATTTTATCTAACTTAGTTTATTATTATTAAGTATGTAAAAACTGATACTTAGAATCTACACAGAAAAACTGTTTTAGTCTTCCATATAACAAATAAGCCAAATATCCTCAATTACACCCAACAAAAAAATTTCACCTAAAAATCTGCCAAAGAAGTTAAAGGAAGCGTAAATTATGCCTGGAAATTTTCTCCACATGCATGTTAATGTAGTTCGCGAATTATGCACAAACATTCCATCGAGTCAGAACACTGGAAAAACTTACCCGTCATCTATCTCGAAAATAAACCCACATCAAAACGACACAGCCCTTAAACTATACCGCCAAAGGTCCACGTCAACTAAACCCGCAGTTCCTTCGGGACTTGGCCAATGTCAAAAGATACACTGGCAAAAACGGTTTCATATTTTTGACAGCTCACTTCGACGTATACACTTCACGCGATCCTTTTCTTCATTCTTATTGTCTAGGGTCTTTTTGCAGTACTTGAGTGAAGAGCAACGAAAAGCACCGTCACTATATCCAAAATATACTTCAATATGAATATTCATTTTTTATCTCTTAAAATAAGCATACACTGTAACAAAAACAACGCACACATCTAAAAAAAGAGAACATAATCGTGCAATTTTAATCGTTTACCGCATATAACAGATAAGAGCAGTGAACCGATTGTATCGCGTAAAAATCTATCGCGGAAGCGAATACGCTCTTCTATATGAGCTTCGAGATTAATGACAAACGTGACAATTTGAAGCGACGCAATAATACATGCGGATTAAATATTAATTAAGAAAACGTGTATACGTACAACGTAAATTAAGCTGTCGTGTCTCAACTAAACGTATGATTGGGATGTTTGAGATTATACTTGGCAAGTTTTAATATTTCGTCGACGTCGAGTAAATTTGATTGCTCGTCTAAGACGGAATATAAATTTATACTTATAATCATATTCGATCAAGTTTAATATTTAGCCAATTCTTTAATATTCAAATACTCGAATTTTATTAATAGGATATTTTTATTCTTTGTATGTTTCAGGTAAGCTTTACTTATACAGTATGAAGAGAAGTGGAGCGCATTCCAACTTATCTGCCTTTGAATATTATCAAATGAGAAATTTAGGTGAAGTTTAGATTAAAATGAATTTTAAATCCTAACATTAATCAATAAGTAGGCATACGAAAATTAGTTTCATTTAGAAATTTCAAGAATTCAAAATAGATACTTGGCCAATAAGTCAAATTTGGGCTCAAAAAGGCCAATATCTAGAATTCTGACTAAATTACGGATATCTTCAACTTCAACTTATAATACAAAATGCAACTAATTTAAACCCAAAAATAGTAAATATGGTGAATGTAAGAAGACTGAAAAACCATATTGGTTTTGGTTTTAGTTTTGGGTTCAAGAACCTTAAACACTGATTTGCATACCAATCAGAACATATTAAGGGTTGTTAAAACAAACGTTATAATATTAAACAGAATGACTGGACACTTACAATATTTTTTTAATAGAAGGTTACCAAAAGAGAAATCTAGTATCTCATTTATATTCTCATTCTCAGCCAATACTATCCGAGATCGTTTACTCAGCGAAGAATGCTTTCTTCTAAACGTAGATTAGAACAACAAAATTCCAAACAACGTAAGATGACCCATAACGAATGTTTTCAATCTCAATAAATATCACTCAAGTCTATCCTTGAAGAGTATCAAGAGCAGGGCCATGCAGAGAAAATCCGGACCCAGGAGGAGAAGTCATAAGAGCAAAAAAACACTCTCCCCCGACCTTCCCTTCCCTTTCCAAATCAGGTAGGCTGTAATAGTTATCATTTTCAAGTTAAAAACTCAGCTAAAAAAAAAATTTGTGAAGGTAGTAAAGACAGATTTTTATCACCGATGCGTCAAGGCGTCAAGTCGCAGGGCCCTCGAAAAACTCTTGGGGGGAACACTCCTTCCCCTGCTTAGGCCTGATGAAGATGCGAGTTTGAGTTTTCTTCCAATACAGTACATTTTCTGACCACAATTTTACAGGGAAAATTTTTTATATTTCTGCCAATCATGATTCTAGCACAAATTCCGGACTGTAACTTTTTTTTTTTAAATTCGTTCGGTTTTTTTATTTGAGTTTTAGAAGCATTTGCTTTTTTGAAGTTTTTTAAAGAGGATATATATTTACCAAAAAACTTCATTAATACTCCGAAAGAATGTACAGATGACATCACATGAGTATAAAATATGCTTATATTGAAAAAAAGTACCAAAATAAGTGTACTTGATACATTTAAGAGAAATATTTTTGAGCTTAAAACTACAAATTCTATGGGAAAACCTTCATAGTGGGGAAATGTTCTAGGCGCTGAATACATATCGAATATCTTAAATTTTGATTGAAAATGGCGATAATTTAAATCTCGAATTGGAAACAGCGAAAAGAAGATAAAAATGTGCGTAAAAAAATTGCTCATATTTCTGCCCTGTGGATATAACACGAACTCATTTTCAACAATTTTTCATCATAACCGCAGCCAGAGTGTAACACGTATCCCATCAAAAGCAAAATCATGTTACGTCACGAAAAGTTAACATCAAGTCTCTAGGCATAGTTCCATAAATGCTAAAAACAAATTCAAATAATACCGAAGAGTCGTCAAAAGTTTCTTAATTTCACAACTTCTCTTTCCCACCCTCCTAGAAAACTCACAATGCTATGAATTCGATCAGTATATCTACCTAGTAAAAAATCATCGGCTGCTGCATTTTACGTAATTACTTCGGCGAAACGCGTAGAAATACGTAATGAATGTATGCCACGGCGCGAACTTAGTTCGTTACCTTAAAGTTATATAGTTTGACTTATGAGTTGGAGGAAAGTTTTCGCTGTATTCAACCGATTCAGTTATATTTCTCGCCACCTTTTTAAAAAGGTCTATACCATTCTTTAAAGTCCCGTGATAGTTAAAAAAACGCGCTATTGCACGCGGCCAAAAGCTGCGCTCAATATATTCGCGTTGAATTATGCTTCCGCTAACTGCCTTAACTCACTTAGTGGAAAATTTTTAGCATTTTCTAAGAACGTATTACCGAGCTCTCGTTGATATACGATTTTTCGCGCTCTCTGCGTTTTTCCTTCTTTAACCTTTAAATTAAAAGATGTATTGTTTTATCTCTTTTTCTTCGGCGCCACCACCGCCTCCGTTCGACTTTCTATGCTTCGTTTCGTCGGTCTATTATTACTTTTTTCCACTCTCTTTTGGCGAGATTTTCACCGACGGTTTTTTTCTCTTGTTTTTATTCTCTTCGTATACTTTAATTTTATTACATAAAAAATACTTCGGTGTAGTTTCCAAAGCTTTCGCGGACGCCACTTCGCAAAAATCCCCGTCCGACTCAACCAAAGTCCAGTAGGTGACAGCGATGATGATCCAGATTACTATCCATCACCACCGAAACGGCAACGAAGACTTTTAAGGGATAGGAAGTGGCGTAGTGGGAACGGATTCTTCTCCAAGAGTAGCAGCTCCTGTAGCTGGTGCAGATCCTGCGGTAGCTTCTCCGGCAGCTTCTCCAGCAATGGCAGCGTATCCTCCAGCTCAGCATTGCTGTTATCTATTGGTCAGAGTTAGAGCTGTGTTCGGAGAAAACGTTTTTCTGGTGTTTGAAAGGAGGAGGTATGCAAACCACGATGTGTTGATAAATGATCAAAGAACCTAGAATTTTTTCTATGAGTGCCATTACCTGGAGGTTTCCTCCTTGGGTGCGACTAATCGTCACATAACCTGGAGGTTTCCTCCAAAGGTGCGACTAATCGTCACATAACCTGGAGGTTTCCTCCATGGATGCGACTAATCCTCATATAACCTAGAGGTTTCCTTCTATTGTGCGAGTATAGGCAGTTTAAAGAGGATATATATTTACCAAAAAACTTCATTAATACTCCGAAAGAATGTACAGATGACATCACATGAGTATAAAATATGCTTATATTGAAAAAAGTACCAAAATAAGTGTACTTGATACATTTAAGAGAAATATTTTTGAGCTTAAAACTACAAATTCTGTGGGAAAACATTCATAGTGGGGAAATGTTCTAGGCGCTGAATACATATCGAATATCTTAAATTTTGATTGAAAATGGCGATAATTTAAATCTCGAATTGGAAGCAGCGAAAAGAAGATAAAAATGTGCGTAAAAAAATTGCTCATATTTCTGCCCTGTGGATATAACACGAACTCATTTTCAACAATTTTTCATCATAACCGCAGCTAGAGTGTAACACGTATCCCATCAAAAGCAAAATCATGTCACGTCACGAAAAGTTAACATCAAGTCTCTAGGCATAGTTCCATAAATGCTAAAAACAAATTCAAATAATACCGAAGAGTCGTCAAAAGTTTCTTAATTTCACAACTTCTCTTTCCCACCCTCCTAGAAAACTCACAATAGCTATGAATTCGATCAGTATATCTACCTAGTAAAAAATCATCGGCTGCTGCATTTTACGTAATTACTTCGGCGAAACGCGTAGAAATACGTAATGAATGTATGCCACGGCGCGAACTTAGTTCGTTACCTTAAAAGTTATATAGTTTGACTTATGAGTTGGAGGAAAGTTTTCGCTGTATTCAACCGATTCAGTTATATTTCTCGCCACCTTTTTAAAAAGGTCTATACCATTCTTTAAAGTCCCGTGATAGTTAAAAAAACGCGCTATTGCACGCGGCCAAAAGCTGCGCTCAATATATTCGCGTTGAATTATGCTTCCGCTAACTGCCTTAACTCACTTAGTGGAAAATTTTTAGCATTTTCTAAGAACGTATTACCGAGCTCTCGTTGATATACGATTTTTCGCGCTCTCTGCGTTTTTCCTTCTTTTAACCTTTAAATTAAAAGATGTATTGTTTTTATCTCTTTTTCTTCGGCGCCACCACCGCCTCCATTCGACTTTCTATGCTTCGTTTCGTCGGTCTATTATTACTTTTTTCCACTCTCTTTTGGCGAGATTTTCACCGACGGTTTTTTTTCTCTTGTTTTTTATTCTCTTCGTATACTTTAATTTTATTACATTAAAAAAATACTTCGGTGTAGTTTCCAAAGCTTTCGCGGACGCCACTTCGCAAAAATCCCCGTCCGATTTATGTCTCGTCTATCGGGAGCCGCCGGCATTTTCTCTCCGGCGCCACGGAATTCAGCTTTGAAACTATTCGAAGAACGTTATTTCGCTCTAACACTCGTACGCGCTTGCATGAGAAGCATTGAAGAAAATTTCATTGACCTTATTTCTCTTTTTTCTTTCTTTTTTTCCTTCTTCTTCATTTCTATACGCTCGTGACGACGTTGCGAATATAAAGTGACGTTGATTTATGTAGTTTATTTGAAACCGCAAAAAAAGAAAAATATGTTCAACTTTATACCATCAAGCAAGTTTTTCGCCTGATATGATAATTAAAATAGATACAGTTTTCAAAGTTTTCGTCAAACTCGAGATTCGTCGATATAATCAGACGAATGGTGAATTTAAACACGTTCGAGGTTTTTTTTCGACTTCGTAAACACAAGATGCTTCTGAAAAATTTTCGTATCCCCATGGTAACTCGAGTTTCGGCAAAAAAATGCGCTTTATTTTTAACAAATACAAATCGAATTTCGATAAAAAATAATTCCTTCAAACATCCGTATTCTACTTATATTTTTCAACAAAACAACGATGACGTTAAGTTTCATCAATATTTATTTAGATACATCGAAATAAGAAGAAGAATCATAAGCAGTCATACTGTATTGCTGCGAGTGAGTTTTTAATGAAGTCATCTTTAGAACTTGTAGATAGTGTTGTTCATCTCCTTACCGAGGCTTAAAACGTCACCAAAACAGCAGAAAATTTGAATTCAGAATGGTAGAACTTCTGGATCACAGTGGCATAAGAATTCAATGAGCCCTGATTTGATTTCCCCTCCAAAACCGTTTTTCGCTCCATTCAAATTTATTTTGGAAGCTGAAACATGAAAATGGCAATAACTCTATCACACTCTGATATACTTATGAATAAGAAATCACAATGGAAAAGTTTTGAATTTTCAGGTATAGTGTATTTTTGTTTTCCAGTAATTACCTGAGCCTATATTCTTCAAATTTTAGCAAACTTAGGCTTCTCAAGTTGTGCTTTGACTCAAATTTAAGGGCTAATACTGCAATCTCGTACTAAATCTATGCACTAAGTATTGGAGCTTTTGGTGACTTTGAGTATGAATTATGTAAGAACAATCTTCATTTGAATACCTAGGAAGACGAGTGTTGGCTCATATTAACAAATAATTCACAACCAGTTTTGGGCATCCAAAAAGGAAATTGTCAAAAATCTTCTAGATTATCATCAGAAGATTCGTTCGACTTTGATTCAAAGAATCAAACCTGCCTTCCCTAACACAAACAATTACCGTTATTACTACCTATTACCCACATACAAACCAAATCAATTTTACAATAATATACAGCCGCTAAAAATTATACTTGGCGTGCTGATTAAAAAGTAATTGATTAGACGAATCAACAAAACATTCCTTTCGAGATTACAAACAGCAAAATTACGAATCATTATAAATTTATAATTATTACGAAAATCACATACGATTTGTTTATTCGCAAATGAAAATGATCAATTCGTTCATTATAATCAAGTTTCGTTAATTCTTCAAAAACTAAAGATTTCTTAGATATTTCCATCCACTCGCATTTGATTACATTCGCTTAGTCTCTAGAGAAAAAAACTAACATTTACAAATTCATTCAAAATCAATCCGTTCTCCTAGTTTTTTTTAATTTCTCATTATGTCTGGAGACAAACACGAAGCGTTTTGATAACATTATTTTGGAATTAGAAATTTTTTCACATGTTTTTCAAATATATCACGTAAGTAGGTACGGTATTCTTCCATGAATTTCAGCTATGCAGCTAATGTTAATTTATTAATTGCTTTTTTAGTACCAAAATCCAATTGTGACATTTTCTGGTTCCATAAGGTATTCAGGAATATTTTCAAACACAAAGATGTTTTTTGTTAAACATCGAGCCCCAACATCTTTCAAAACAGTTCGAAGTTCTTCATACAAAAAAGGCATAAGCATGGAATCGCTTTGGAAGCGTACTAAAAAACGGTAGAACTCGTTTTAAATTGATAAAAGGAAATTGAGTTTAGCTTCGAGAAGTTCATACTTCAACGCTTTAGAAATTATTTTATAATTACGTCGGGTCTTCGATGGGTTATTTTTACGACATCGACATACTTCTTGAGGTTCGGTAAAACTTCAAGAATTCTTTTTATAACATTTGTTTTCTCAAGCTATGAAAAATAACGAAACGCAGAGGAATGAAGCAGTGCGATATTTACTACATCTTTTTCCAAGAGGAACAATTTTAAATAAAAATTGATTTTAAAAAATTCAAATAAAGTATTAATTTCAAAATTCTGAAAGGAGGAAAAAAAGGAAAACTTTTTAGTTTGAATGGGAAAAAAAAGAAAACAAAGCAGGACTTTTTGCTTAAATGCAAGTCAATAGTAGGATAGCAGAATGCGCAAACTGAAAGCACGACTTTATAAGGACAAACAGAACTAGCAGGAACGTTAGATACCCTAACTCTGCTTATCATAGGTCTCAACACCAAATATGCAGAAATGTAGACATTAGCATGCACATTCGGCCGCTGATTACATAATTTTATGCATACATAATTTCAGCGAATATTATTAGGCCACAATTGGACAACACGATGTTGCCAATAGTGCAAATGGACAGCCTGTAAGTCTAGGGACGATATAAGACCTTCAAGAGGATTTATTAATGAAATGCTGGAGAAGTATATCACATGAAATTGTGCAGAAAATGAGTATGGACTAGCAAAACAATCTATGATAGTTTGATACTATGATGTTCAACATTAGGACTCTCTTCACTGGAACATGCCTCTATATGAATATATAGTATTTGTACCGCCATGAATCTGAGACCCAGGATATGTTACAAACAACCCGAGACCAATTCTTATTTAAAGAGCTAGAGTAACAGAAATTAGCATTTTAGAAATCACTGAAATATAACTTTTTTGGTGAACTTGGAGGGGTAAGGAAAACCTTGAATTAAGTTAAGCTATAAAAGGTATGGAGCGGTAATTCGAGACCCGCTTCAGATTTCTCACCATCCATCTGAGACCCGAAGTGGGTCTCAATAGGATAGCACCATATACCGGGTCTCGTATCGTTAAAATTTGTACATGAAACATACACAAATAGATATGATACTAACAATCCGAGACCCATGCAAAAATTCGCCAAACGACTCCTAGATATGCAACTTGCAAAGAAATGACATCTAACATGGTAAAACAATCCGAGATCCGAAACGGGCCTTCGGTTGTCAAAATGGATCTCTGATTGATATTACAATATCCAACATTAGGACTCCCTTTTCCGTAGTACACCTCTATACATATATATATAGCTATTACAGACCATCTGAAATCCATCCTCTATTCGAAGAACTAGAAGTGTATATTTAAGCTTTTTGAGTATCATTCACATACAACTCTTTGAGAACTTCTTGAAGGGTAGAAAAAACTCAAATCAAGTCACATAATAAGTACAGAACGGTAATTCGAAATAGCTAATATCTGTTACTACCTATCTAAGACCCTAGATGTGTCTTGGAAGAATAGCACCATATACTGGGTTTCACATTGTTGGCGAGCACACATACGTATATATGTATGTTTCGTGATACTTAGGAAACATTCGGAGGCCCACGAAGAAAATAACTCATCCAACTTCCTGTGATAATCACTACCAAGGACATTAATAAATACGCGTAAAACGTTTTAGGACTCAATCGGATCTTCAAAAGATGGTAAGGTTTTCAGAAATGAGCTTTGTCATACGCCAAATTGCCTTTCCTTCCTAAATTGGGTAAATTGTAATAGCTATCTTTTTTTATCAAAAACTCAGCTGAAAGCCACATTGGCGTACTCTTTCGCGCAATTTTCGATAAATGGAATAAAGTTAGATCTTGAAAAGCGTATTCTGTTTCCCCGTCTTACAAAACGCGTACCCGTATCGGTTTGCTGATTCCTGCATACTAGTCGAGTTTTAATATTTCGCATTCGTAATAGGTTTTATAATCTCGAGTAAATCTGCTGTTTTATCTATTGTGTCTGCTGTAAAAGGTACATAAAAGCAATGTAATGCTTTTCCCTTAACCGCTTATATACAATTGCATCCTATCTGAAATAATTAATCACGTAACCCGACGCGACTAAATCGAACAAGAAACAAGAAAACTTTACCAGAATTCGCGCCGTTTCACGTGTCGAAAAAAAAAGCTACGTAGAAACGAGCATAGATACGATATAAAGTACAAATTAGCTCGAGCAACAACCTTCTTAACGAGAAAATATAGTCGTATTTATTCTTCGCGTATTCGCGCTCGCTGTGCACCGATCTCGTAAAGAATACTAAGTACGGTTAATATGGAGGCGCGCGCGCGTACACACCAAGTTTCTCTTTTCGAGGGAAAAACTTATACCGCGATATTTTTCCTCATTTTTTCCCCTTTCGCTGTTGTTGTTTGCCTGTATTTTTACGCGGGTCAGCGTTTTGTGATTTATAACACCTCGGCATTTTACTTATACTATGTTCGGTTTCCGTTATTCGTTGTATCGGCGACACGGAATTTTTTTCTTTTTTCCCGCACGCAGAAACCGCGCGCCAATATCGATGGCACCTCCAGATAGATTTATTATCGCGAACCGTGTTCTCGTTGAATTTATCAAAATGGTCCATTTTCGCTGTCGTATTTCTGTAGGCGTTTTCATACAGCTTATTCGTTGCATTACCGTCGATTCGAAATATTGCCAATCTCTCATTTTGTTGAAGGAGTTGTGAATTTTCTTCTCTATTTTCTTCTTCTGTATTGATATACAAAAATCTTGAAAATCCGCAGTACTTTCTTTCATTGCTGGCGAAAAAGCAGGACGATTTTGCGCTCTTGAAATGACTGCCATTTGCCGCCTCGGCATGAAAAATATAAGAATCTAAATTTTATTTCATCCATTTCATTGACACGAAAAATTTAGAGACGAACCCAGACATAACCTTCAATAATTTTTCCCCCAAAAATGTTTATTATTGCGTCGAACAAAATTTTAGAAATTCTGTACGATCCTCTTCGTGTTAACCATAGTTCCTATTATATTCTTGACTAGCCCCCAACTTCTCCCCGCAACCTTTTTTTGATATTATACGTAAAAGAAAATTCGAATGATATCACATTCGTTTTTACCAGTTCAAGGTTTGACACTATTAATTATATTTATACACAAAAATTAGAAGTGAAAGTGGCGAAGTTAATACAATTCCATCAGTTACATTAAAGTGGAGATTTCAAATTTAGGGTTGTCAAAATATCAAGAATTATCGATAATTATCGATAAGTTTTACTATCGATAACTATCGATAATCAATCTCGATCAACAGAAATTTTACGTTATCGATAAGCGGAAATCTGTGATTTTTTTCGTTTCTTCAGCTAAATAGTAACGTGCAAAAAGCCAAAAAGTTGAAATTGACAACAAAAGTTGATTTTTTCCCTCGAAATTTGCCAAAAAGCGTAAAATTAGAAATAAAATTAATAAGATTGTATTTGTGAAAAAAAAACCACGTCCAAGAATTTTTTATTATTACTAATGAATGAAAATGAATGATTAATTAATGGATATGATGGATATATAATGTTTTGATGTTGATTTTATTTTTATCGCATACCTTTCATGTTATTTGTTCGTTTTTTTAATGTTTTGAATGGGTTTTACGTTTAATAAAACCATTTTTCGAGCAAACTAAAAACTTTTACACCCCCCTCTCCCAACAAAAAAGTCGGAAATTATGGGTAACTATCGATAATTATCGATAACTTTCAAAGTTTATCGATAGTTATCGATGAGCGATTTTCCAGATTTTTGACAACCCTATCAAATTGCAGACCAGGGTATACTGATTTTATTTTTTTTAAAATTGATAGTGACACGGGCGGGGTGAGAAAAGTTGTAAAAAGATCCAATAGCGCTCAAGAAATTTCAGACGTTTAGGTCTTCATTTACAATAAAATTTCCATAATAAACTCAAAGCATACTAAACTTATACACAGCTTCTGTAATTTTATCAACGAGCCCCCCAATTTACGCGCCAGTTTCATGATTTAGAACCTACTGACACTGAACACCTCTTTCACTGTCTAAACCTGAAACTAAGATTTCACTTCAACATCTCTGAAGATACACTAATAATCCAGATTCACAGACAAAAATACAAAACTCCTCCTCCTTATAAATCAAGTTCAGCTAATCAACTTAATATAGACTCCCGACTCCCTCTAACTCGTCCACACGAGTCGTAAACGTCTTAGTAGTTATACATATACGCGCCTAGTAATAAAACAAAAGAAAAATCTTCTCTATGGCAAAAAATCAGAATGATATTTTGTTTCCCATCGTATTTTCAAACTGCGATACTGCATCAGAAATTTTCCAAAAAGGAAAAGTAATTCTTTAAGAAAAAATGTTGAAAAATTCAAATATAAAAAAAAAATCAGAATACTACTCAACGAAGGAGACTTATCAAAAAGAGAGAAATTATTTAAAAAATGAAAAAAAAAAAAAAACAAAGAAAACGATTCTCAGAGCAAAAACATTCAAAAAATAAAATAAAAATTTATAAAATTGAAAATTGAAAAAAAAATGAAGAAAACAATAATTTTTTTTAATTTTTAGAAAATTACATTGAAATACATAATTTGACATTTTCAACATTATGGACTGTGTGGTAAGAAAATCACATACCTTTACATTGAAGGAGCTGATGAGTTTTTTCGATTTTCTCAAATTTCATAATACAGAAACTGAAATATGCAATTATAACTAATTCTAAAAAAATTTCACTTTTCAAGAGTCATGTTTTTTTTTCTTGTTAATATCTAGGAATTTGAATATCGAATTGTAGCGATTGGTTTCATCGACGCAATCATGAAAATCATGAAAAATTGCATAACATTATTTTATAATGGGTATAAATATGTTCAAGTATTTTCTTTAGGACAATCGAGGTTCAGAAATTTTCTACGTTCCAATATTTGATTTATTTGGTCGGGTTACCGAAAAGGATAGATGAAAAATTACTCATCTTCAACTACGAAAGAATTATGAAATTTTCATACATTTTTCTCACTTCGATCTTCAGTTTTTCGAGAACACCATTATGGTGATTTATTTCATTGATTATAAAAAAAAAGATGACGTAAAAAATTGCCTATCTTGATTTTTGAAGGCGTAATATTTTTTTCCTATTTTCCCTTCTTCAGTATCCAAGATATCCATAATCAGAAGATATTACAATGAAAACGTGAAATATCTGGCTATCCTAGACACCCTACACACATTACGTGCTCTTTCAGTAGCCGACATATTATACTCACCTCCTGTAACAAGAAAAGGTCGAACGCGAAAATTGCCTATCATCGATTTTAAGGGCGCAACAAATTATACTTCATCTCCTTACGTATTCGAATTTTTTTTAAGACAACCGCGGTAACTTTATTCAGCTTCGTTTACCAAAAGTGTTGTATGAAAAAATAGCCTATCATCAATTTGGCAGGAGCTTCGCGTTTGTTTCTCCGCAGATGCGGTGTGAAAATTTGAAAATCCGACTGCACTATCTTATCGCGCATTTACTACGAGTAATACTCGCCCGGCAGATCATAGAAAAAAAATTGCCTACCATCAATTTCGCCAACGAGCTCAGTACGTTATTCCATTTCCCTTACGCACTCGATGAAGAAGGGGGCGAGGGGACATTATACTCGGCGCATTAGTAGCCTCATTTAAACGGGTGAATGTTCGCAACCGTGTAACAGATAAGTTCACGACGCGGCGCCATTCAGCTCATACACACGCGCCTTCCGTTTTAGGCGAAACAACACGCCGCTCGGTTCTCATTAACGCGGTTTTGTACGTTAGATACGCGGATTTGCATCGAAAAAGAACATTAAACGTAATCATTTACACAAATGTAAGACTTAGCCGCGATTAAAGTTCGCGCAGCTCGTAACTTTTTCGCCCTGCTCGGTACGTTCTGGCGTATGCGTTAGGCAGACGGTTGCGGGGTAAAACGCGTTCTTCCGAACCGATGAAATTCTCGAGATTTAATTCGACGACGCGCCGCGAACGAGGTTACATGTTTCGGGTGTCGCGATGACGAGTGGAAGAAGTGAAGTTATCCGGATGGCGCGTTTAGATATCGAAGTAATAAGTCGCGTGCTGAAAGAACAAACGGATCGGTGAAGAAATGTCTTTATTTTTTGATAGAAGACCCAAGCGATGCTTCGAACCAGTCATATAAGAAAGAGCGAACCCTCTAAAAAAAAACTGTATTTATCAATCAGAAAAACAAAATCATAAGCCTCGAGGCTACAGAAGCGAATATCAAAAGGTCGAAGATAAACAGCAAAGGAAAACAATATAAAAAGCACAAGGAAAGGTCTTTCCAGTCAAACTAAATATGTTAATAATGCTTTGAACTTTGAAGACTTGCCTCAGATTGCATCCATCTGCTTCAAAAACTAATAACATCATTAGACCTAAGCTACTCTCTTAATTTAATTTCGGGTTTCTTGATTCGGAAATAATCAGAGCAGTAATAAAGTAAAGATTCATTATCAACAACAAACAGTACTACATTTAATTCACCCCTCAACTCCTACATTTTATTCATAGGATAAGGAGGAATCGTTATTAATATTTTTTTGTGCGTAAAAAACAGTAAGAAGCCTAAACATATAAATATGGAAGAAAAACATACTCAATTTGAGGCCAAAATTCAGACAGTAAGATTCACGATTCCTGCATTGGTTAATACATAGGAAATATCGAACACCTGCAGAATAATCTATGCTTTATTTCATTTTGTGGAACACATGAGCATTATGACTTTCAAGTAAGTAACTGGTAAAAGATATTCAACCATAATAATATGAAAATCTGCAGTAGTAGTAGTAGTGTAGGTGATAAGAAAGGGAGATTGAGGATTGGATAATTTGATTTGGAGAGAGGATGTTAACAAAATTATTACAAATAAATTTAAATTGTTCAACACTTTCTCATCTGCCTCATCATAGCTGATAAAGCTACGTCGGCGATGAGGGTAAGAAACTGAATAGGTAACTCAATAGTGCATCTGTGATGCTTCTCGAGTTATCTTAGTGGATCTAGTGGGTTCGGCGCCGAGCTTTTCGCGAAACTCGGATTAAAATACGGACAGATCGTTGAATCGCTGATAAATTTTTACGCAGCGCCAACTGTGGTTGGTGATTTCACGCTCTACAAAATGTACGTTTATATTTGTTTCTAATGTTGGCAGTTCTGTTAACACTTCGTAGTGTGCATGTGATAAAAAGAGAGATTGAAGGTGAGATAATTTAATTTAGAGAGAGTGTGTGGAAAAAATTATCAAGAAATTCCCAACTTTTATCTTTTACCTTGAAAAAAAAAAAAAAAAAAAAAAAGGCAGGAGGAAAATCAGCGCTACAATATAACATCAAACTATATTTCTTCTAGTGGTATGATAAAAAAGGAAAAACAGAAGGACTGAGAATAGGATGAGAGGACGTGGACAAAATTATCATCAATAAATTCAAAAAAAAATGTGTTTTTTTTTTTAGCTGAGCTTTTGATAAAAACAATAGATATTGAAGTAAACCTGATTTAGGAGGAGGTCGGGAAGGGTGGAGTCCTCAAATCTTTGCACTGCAGACCATTTGTAGTCATGTGGCAAATGTTCATGTTTTTGGAATACATACATACATTTTTCTTCAACGCTTGGCGTCAGCAGGTATTCATGAAATTCACTCAAAACTTGTTGAGAGACTCTTCCTAAAAATTCGAAAAAGGTACTTTTTTGTTTCCTTAATATACCTTTAAATAACGAATCACTCAAACTTTGAGAGGGGCTGGAAGAGAGGCAAATAGCTCAATTTTTTCATCTTTGATCTCATATGAAAGAGTAAGTTACACACACCAACATATTCAAATTTCACCTACCTAAGTGCATTTGGAGGGGAGTTAAGGAAAAAACGGTTTTTTGAGGAAGTTTGGAGTCATGAAATTGCTCAAATCTTCCATATCTCTTCACCAAATCGACCTAGAAAGGTCAAACTTTGTATATGAGTCTAATTGATGACCAGAATATGAACTCTTCAATTTGGGTCAAAATGGATCCAAAATGGCAGCTTATCAAATTGAGTAGAGCTTGAGGAGCCTCTAATTTGCAAAAATGTAATTAACATGAACTCATACGAATTTCAGTGATAAGAAGTATACTACATCCTAAATTCACATCCATGCATGATGTTGGAGAAAAGGAGGGGTTATCGATTTCAAAATATGGTAGGGGCACATTTGAGTTTTTTTTATTTCTTTTTCTTGAAGGTTTGTATTTCTGTTTGCGCTTAGTAGAAATGTAGGTGATAGGAAAAAACATTGAGAGTAGATGAGAAGGTGGAAAGCAAAACGCAGTAACTCCATTTTTCACTTTTTTGGGAAAACACAAAAATGTCCAACACAACATTGTTGTGTTTTATGGCATTATGCAAACTTCTCCTACAGTTTTAAGGCGTTTAAAATCACGAAAGCGGTCTGCTGATGGTACGCTGAATTCCTCCTTGAATTATGCTAACTCGAAAAAGTGAAAAATGGAGATGCATTTTGCTTTCCACCTCCTCAATTGTTTCATTTAGAAAGATAATGTGGACAAAATTATCATCATTGAATTCCAACACATTTTTGTAATTTTTCACCTTCGACTAAAACACTATAAAAATCAATTACACAATGTAATATCAAGTAAATTTTTGAAGCGATGCTGGTAATGCTGGTGATAGAAGAGGGGGATTGAGGATAAAACGCTTTCATTTAGAGAGAGGATGTGAATAAGCTAACTCCTATTTAACAGTTAATACAACCGTTTACTTTATTTTCGGTATTTATTCTTACGACCGACATCCGTAACGTTAATAAACTTGAAAACTCGTTTACTATAAGATCAACTTTTCTCCCAAGAGTTTGACACCGAGAGCTAAGTCATCTCACTATCGTGGTTTCCAAACGGTTAAACCAAACCGAGGGTGAAACTAGCCTCGTTAAACTCGTTACCTTTACCGTTGTCTTTTTCCTTCGTCCTAATTAATCACCGTGTACCGGCAAATCGCGTCCTCGTTCTCGCGCCAACTACCTTTTACGGGCATTTTATGACCTCAAGATGGTAAATATAACTCCCACGTCCTATAATCGAGCGAATAAAAAGGATAAAAATGAAACTACGTATATTTGCACCACATTAGCTATAGGACAGAACTTCGAAAGGAGACTATATCAAGCACTCTTTCCCGATCGTAATCACTTACTAACCCCAAGACCCTTATTTACTCCATCTCTTATTTATGTAATAGTAAAACGAAACGAATCGTTCGCGAACCACCACTACGCTCGTTTATTCCATTCAACAACAACTTGTCTTCTGCGTCCGGCTTTAACCTGAATAAACACAAACACAAACTAATTGTAACTTACTGTGTTTCTTAATTAAAACGATATATCTCGACGACGCTTTGCAGGCGACATTTTTTTGCGCTACGTTGTTTTTTTACACTTTCCACTCCTTCATCTCGCTTATTCGAAAAAGAAACACCTACAAAAAACACCAACTGACGGAACTTTCTAATTAAACATTATAGTGTTTAGTTTCACCCCTTTCGTTCTCCATTACTATAAGTGTTTGATTTCTTTTATGAACGCCCAAATATCTACACTGTATACGATATCGCGGAGAATACGATGTTTCTCGTGTTTCCCTTCTTTTTCCAAAAACGATAGCGTATGGTTTTAATTCAATTTCTTACGCTCGAAGAAATGCGTCGCCCACAACGTGTGTATCTTTGTAGGAAAAACTCAATTAAGCAGTTTGCCGATGGTATAAGAGGATAAGCCAATCTCGCGATTATGCATTTGGCATCGGTGCGCGCAGAGAGATACGCATGGTAGATTTTATTTTTATAACGTGGAATTGGCGTCAAGAGAAGGTTTTGAGGTTGTTCTACACATACATATGATAAGGCATTAGTTGAACGAAATCTTAAATCTTATTTTTTGAACAAAAATTTCTGATTTAATTATTAAAACTTATATTTATTATAATCCTTAATGAAACAAAAAAAAAACGTAAGCAGCTATGCTGTATTATTGGAGTTGAGTTTTCAACCGGGACTTGTTCAGGTTTGCAAATAACAAGGCCACATCCAATACCAAGTCTGAAAACCACTACTTTATCCCTTCCAAAACCACTTAAGAAGTTGAATTCAGAACTGTATTATTTCTGGCCATGTAATAATCATATGAGCACATATTTTTTAAATTATAAGCACTAGAAGCTCCTCAATTTATCCCTAAATTTTTACAATCCACCATTTTGGATCCATTTCCACTCAAATTCAAGAGGTCATATTCTGATCATTAACTGATTCCACATAGGAAGTTTGACTTTTCTAGATCGATTTGGTGAGACGATATGGAAGATTCATGAAATTTCCTACAGTCATTAGTTAATTACCCCTCAAAAAGCTGTTTTTTGTTCTAAATCCCACCACATTTACTTGGGAAGCTAAAATTGTAACAGGTTAGTCACTTGGACTCGTTTCATTATATGACACCGCAATAAAAAATTTTCGACATCTCGTACACCTACCACATTTTAAGGTCCGATAACACCTCCTTCTCCTCTCTAACATATGTATGTAGGTAAATTGGGGATATAGTATATGGCTTATCCACAATAACCATATGAGTTCATATTAATTACATTTTTACTAATTTGAGGCTCCTCAAGCTCTACTCAAATTTTGATTATCTGCCATTTTTAATCCATTTTGACCCAAATTGAAGAGGTCATATTCTGGTCATCAATTAGACTCATATACAAAGTTTGACCTTTCATAGTTGATTTAGTGAAGAAATATGGAAGATTCAAGCAATTTCATGACTCTAAACTTCCTCAAAAAACCGTTTTTTGCTTAACTCCCCTCCAAATACACTTAGGTAGCTGACATTTGCATATGTTAGTGTTCGTGAATCACTCTTTCATGTGAAATCAAAAATAAAACATTTGAGCTATTTGCCTTTTCTCCAACCCTCTTCAAAATTTGAGTGATCGGGCATTTGGTGGTATGTCAGGAAAATAAAAAATATCTTTTTCGCATTTTCAAGAAAAGTCTCTCAACAAATTTTGAGCGAATTTCATAAATACCCGCCAGTGCTACACGTGGAGGAAAAGTATATATATCGAGTGACTACTTGATTCCAGCACCCCAAGCGCAAAAATCTTTCACTTATAGAAATAAATTATATTTTAAATGATATTAGCATGAATGAGTGGCATAAATAAAATTTATTTAATGCCTTAAGGCGTCTTCATCAATGAAATGCAAAATTTAAACGTATACTCTTGTTGTTAAAAATACGCATAATGTATTGAATTTATTCACCTTTCAGCTAATTTTGTCGCTTGGGTGCTGGAATCAAGTGGTCTACCGGTATACTAAAAAGTCAAAGATCTGATGACCTCACCTTCCCCGACTTCCCTTCCCAAATCAAATAGGCTGTAATAGCTGTTGTTTTCAAGTTGAAGAATTCAACTAAAAATTTTGATGAGCATCAATTAATACGCAAAAATGGTAATTCATTAGCGTTGATAATCGTACTTTGAAGATTTCTTGAGATGTAATCAATAGAAAAGGATGATTTTTGGACATGTAGTTAATTGAAGTGGGCTTAAAATCGTCAAAGAGTCCTTTTTTCAATTTCATGCTTAAAATGAAATAATATGATTACTATATTTGCCACTAGGTAATGTTATTTTGAAACATGAAATTTGAAAGAACTCTTTGGTGATTTTATGTTTACTTCAATTAACATCATATACACAATTCATTCTTCACAACTTCATTATTATAAAAAGTACCTACATTACTTACAGGTTTGCTCCTGATGAAAAAAAAAAAATGACCTGCTATTTACTCTAAACTCATATCTCTCAATAACCTTGAAACATTCTACGAATCTCTATACCATCTCTGTTAAAACGCACAAATTCCATCGGCTAAAAATAATCCTTGAAGTTTCCTCTACTCATACAGTAATATTTTCTACGTTTGAGTGTGTCTGGTAAACTTATGATGCTAATCAAAAATAAGTTCCTTTATTTCGACGTAGTAGCGGAAAAAATACGTATCGAATAAATTCGAATAAAATCTACGAACGACATTCATGTAGGGAAAAATTCCCTCTAAAGGATATCTTTTCGCGAAATAATGACTATCAATTTTTTTCCCAACTCGAACATATAATTTAACAAGAACCAACTTTTTTTACGGTCCCTTGTCAAATTATGAAAGCTTTTATACGTATTTTAAACAACGCGTACGTCAAATCGAAAGGAAACACGGCTCGTTTTACCATTCTAAACGCTGACGGCGATCTGTACAGTCGCGGGTGATTTTTTTACCCTGGTGTTTCCAAAAGAATGAAAAATTAACCTGTTGATGGATCTGGTTGAACAATCTAAAAGCCCAAAGTAACGATTCCAAATCTCGCGCGGTTTTCTCCAAATGCCCACCTAGCACGAAATAATACGACGACCTAATTCGGTCGACGTAGCACTTGCGCGGCGGGTAGTTCAGGTAGCTTATTTGCCGGTTATTTCGCTTTCCCTATTTGGAGGGGTATTTTTTCACGGCGACATCCGAGTATAATTCGGTAGAGTCTCGTTAACGATATTAAAATTAAGTATTTACGTAAACGGCGAAACACAGGGGCAGCAATTGAGTTGCCAACCAATTGAAACTGTGCCAACAACGCCCTCGTTAACTTTTCTTATGGCATGCCGAGTACACCTCGAGGTACCAACGCTGCGAATACTCTCACTAAGAAGCACTACGCTCGTATACATGGAATTTGGACTATTCGTTTGAAATTATACCTCCACTCGCCTAACTACACGTCTTACAGCTTTATAGGCTATTTACGGCGTGTAATCGTGCTAACATTCGAATACCTTACTCGTAGCACCGAATATGCGAGTGCGACGCTAATGTGCAATACTATTACATCCAGAGCTTTTCCACAACCATCTAGAGCTTCCTATCTTAAATCTTAACGCGTAAATTGCCGATGCTGGTATAAGCTTAAGGTTAACCCAGCTGTGCTTTTCTTTTGTGTTTTAAACATTTAAAGTGATGCTTTTTTGGATGAACTAAAGGGAGAAAGTAATAATATGACGCGAAAAGGGAAATGTTTATACGACTTATTTTCGTTAATGGTTACGAACTCGATGCGAAATTTCCAACTACAATATTTCCCCAAATAATTCAACATTTATCGTACCCGGAAAAAAGTTTCATCTCATGACAAATACCTCGGCCATTTATTTTCGTGTTAAGATCAAACAAGATTTATTCATTCTATCACAAAAGCAACTCATATACATAAGCGTGCTTTCCATTCATATGAAAAAATTTTTTTTCGATTTCTTTGAGTAACCCCACCTCTCCTCCAAAAATAAACTTCTCAAAATTTTGGGTGCATTTATAAAAATTTAAGGTGGCATAGACAGCTTGAATTTTCAATATCATATGACAATATGCAATTGTGCAGCCTTACTGAATGAATATTAATACAATTATTCATAATTGAAAGAAAACATAGATATACAGTATAATTTGAGCCCACTTTCCCCTGTGAGGGCTCACGCGTTTTACATTAATTCATTATGGATACAGAATATTATCGGCACCACACTCTGTGGGGGCGCCTCTTTAAGTATTAATAAGTAATATGGAGGGGTAAAAATCATACTCTTAGCATTACGCATCAAGGAACCTGATAGAGGGCGCTATATCAGATGCGAGTTGCACACTTGATGTACAGCAACGTCCCTTTACTAGAGGTCGGACGGAAACGGAAAGTGCTCATTGGTACTCATTCGACACTCCTATTTCCCCACTAATCTCTAACATCACGCGGCAGACCTGAAAACGCGTCGTAACTGGTTGTAACGTACAATTTTGCACTGTACTGTACAACTCATAGTTGGTGCAGCGCTATCTATCAAAACCCTGATGGAACTACACTTTTATCTCCCCACAATATATATAAAGCTACAAGAAAAAAAATAACAACAAAAATAGGGCCAAAAATATGTTGTTCCAATCGCCCAGCCTCTCTTAATGGGCGGATTTCGAAAATTTTTTTTTTAATCGCAAAAATTACGCAGATACGTCATCAAACAAAAAAAATTGAAAATTTTAATCAGAGAGTTGAAAAAACCAATTTTTCTCTTTTTTTATTCCATAAAAATTAACGCGTTCGTTACGCGTTGCGGTATTCCACTCCACTTGCTTGATTGTGGGCGTGGCATCTGGCGTGCAGCGTTGGTTCGTCTGTTACACGACACATATCATTAGTGATGGCAATAATCGATCAAATTTTTTATCGATAATTATCGATAACTCAGAATTTTTATCGATAATTATCGATAATAATTTTGATAAATATACTTAAATAAGGGATGAAAACACTTTGCATTTTATGCGGAATAATAATTATGTTATGTGAATATTGTGAACTAGTGAAGAGATGATTATGTTTTGTACCTTGTGTTCAGTTATTTTTAAATTTTTTGCGATTTACTTTTGATTTCAACATTCTATAATGAAAAATATTTGACAAGACACTAAATAAAATGCTCTAAAAAGGAAACCTTTCCTAAAATCGTTATAATGCAGAGAAAAAATTAAAAAAGAGAAAAAAACCCGAGTTATCGATAACTTTATCGATAATCGTTGAGAACAATTTGTATCGATAATTATCAATAAGTTATCGATAGTTTACCATCACTACATATCATCATTCGTGTTATGTTGTTCGGAGGAGTCACATCAAATAGGCAATCCGAGCGAAGCGAGGAATGCCGCGGGGTTGGGCCTGAAGAGGCCAGTGGGCGAAGCCCTCCAGTATAACTATATTAATACGCAAAGGGGCACCCTCGTGGTTTCAATGAAACACCTCCTAACAGCAATATAGCATGGCGACGAATAGGGGTCTGAAACACGATTCTAGCTAGTAATGGATGGTTTTACATAAAAAAAAAAAAAAAAAAAAATGCCATTGGTTAATATTCACATATTGTTAGTCGGGAAAATTTTAATTTTTTTCGAATACATAATTAATTTTTTGCCTTGTTCTTTTGTTATGGATAATGCATATCTCATTGTATTTGGTCTTTTTTTTTTTATCCTCCTCGATTACTTAAATAAGAATACCTAATTGTTGTTTCGTATATCGCCCTCGAATGAATATTGCTTAAACCGCTTTCTGTCGTCCGCGAGCGAATATTGTTCATATTGCTTTCTGTCGTCCGCGAATGACTTTTGTTGATGCCGTTCTGTTGTCCGCGAATGATATTGTTGCTTCGACGCGTAGAATTTCAGAATTTTAGGCTACTCATAATAAGTGGAAAAGTATCTCAAATTGCTTGTTGTTTTCTTATTGTATATTTACATATTTTGTTTTTCTCTACTTCCTCTTTTTTTTTTATTATTCAATGTGTACTAATTAATTCAACATAGTCAGGAGGAAGGGATGGTCATGAGGGGAAGGAGTATGTGGAAACCTTGGACTGTCCACGGAGTTCGATGGTTTTAATCGTCGATATTATGTATCACCTTAAATTGTTGATTACAAGCTGTCCAAAAATTGAATATCGTAATGTTTAAGAATTCAGTCTGATATTAAACGGTGTTAGATATGTTACAAATCATATTTCGTTATTTATTTTTTCATAAGTATGCATTAATGATGATTGATTACCTAATCTTGCTTCAAGAAGGCACTCATCAAGCATATTTTTAGCTGAATTTTCGACTTAAAAACGTTAGACCCTGATCTAGGATCTAATCTATGATAATTTTTCACACGATCTTGCGACAGATCACTACTTTTGAAAACATTACAGTTACTTGCAAGCTTTGTTGTAAATGAGAAGAAAATAGCTGCGTACATAATACTTATCCGATGGCGCTGCCTGAACGAGGAATAGAACATGGATTTATTTGCAGTATACACGGATGCTAGGCTCGTATTTTTTTATTATCGTTAGAATCGCAGTTTTTATATCCACTGTGAACCCTCTTTCCCTCCATTACGCAGTCAAAGTGAAAGATTAAATTGATAGCAGTTCGTTAAATGGCATAGGAAGGCGTCGATGCTAAGCTTTATAGATTATATAGGTAATGTTTGGTTAGATTGCTTCTTTGCCAGCACGCCGAGCTAATCAAGAGAACTATCGAAGGTATTGCGAGGATATATTAACCTCTTTTGGGAGCCGTTTTAAAGCGATGGTCCATTATACGCGTTATTGCTAAATCTGCCCGTTACTTTCTTATATCCGTAGGTATAAATTCGCCATTGCCAACCGAATATCCATTACGTTAATCGTAATTAACCAACGACCTATAGCCTTTACTTCGAATGTAATATTTTCCAACATAAATCAATCGGTAATTGTGGAAAAAACTCTCAACCTTGTGACGTTCGACGACCGATACACGCGCCAAACCATTGGCATGGTGAACAAATCGACATCTCACCATATTTTTTTCGCTGTTAACGTTTAATTTAGCGTGAACTCCAAGCGCTGCTGTTTCGAAAGAAGCGTATAACGTAGAACCACCGACGCGGTCGCCTAACGAAAAATGTATCGAGAGCTGCTTTCTAATTGAACCGATAAACGACGCCGTTGTATTAACCGAATCATAAATCAGCTCGTATACTTCATCGTTCGCGAAATCATACCGACGTAAGTACACGGTTAGCCGATGACGCGAGGGGTTGATTTAATGGTGTTTGAAATCGCGCTGCGGAGCGGCGTCTTGAAAAATGTATCTGATTCCGCTTGGTCGACAATGAAATTTTTTCCCTTTTTACGGGGCGCGTCCATCATAAATTTCACCACCAATCGACTGGGTCGTCTTTACGTGTCGTTTCGATTTCGATATGGTACGAGATTTAAAACTCATCTCTATCGGGTATTCGATGATCACGCGAACACGCCTAGCCCGTTTTCAATTGCCACTCCGACCACGCTGCGTTATCGCCTATCATAACCGTCGGCGGTATCACCAAACATTATTACTCAGTGCTCGATGTTTTCGCGTCGTTAATTCCGATACGAAAATATGCCGACGTCGTCGTTTCATCCACAAAATCTACACCAGTATATGGGATGGTAGGCGACAAAAATGTTATCGCTATAACGCCCTTCCACTCTAGGTCGTCTCGTTGATATTTTAAAATCCACCCCTTCAATCGAAAACTAATTTATCATTTCGACGAATTGGTAATACGGATCAACGTTGTCAACGAATTCGCTTACGAGCGCTTTAAAAATATTCGCGTGTATTTTACGTACTATTTTTATTTTTCACTCTTTCTCTCTCTTATTCCGCCTCTCTTCCGTACTTTTGTTAAGCTTATAAAACAATATTTTACGATACACGTTTTATTTCATTTTTTTTCCACGCTACACTATACGACGCCGAGGCAAGAATATAGGACGCGAATCTTTATATAAGCTTGTTACCGTAGAAAAGCGTAAGATTTATATTTTTAACTTTCAGCAAAATAAACATATTGATATCAATTTATTCAGTAACTTTTTACTTTAAAACTTTTCGCCAGAAGTTGGCTCGTTGTTTCGTACAAACAATTGAAAAAGTTTCGCCCCTGCCCCGACAAAAAAGCATAGACCTGGTTGACGCTAACTTCGGTATTATCTGCTGAAATGGGATACTTAACCTTTAAAAGTGATTTATAAAGTGTTCCGTATTTAACGTGAGAACGCCGTCGTCGCTCGTCTACGCGACTTATATTTCGCACGAGAGCTTGAACATGGCAACGGGGATTATGAAAAAACGAGTCGAAGACCGAATAATCGTTCATTGCGGCCGAATCGCGAAACCTAACGCACAAACTAATACTCAAGTGGAAATAAGATATTTTCAGCAATACGATGACACTTTGAAATTCGAATCGTTTTAGGCGTCGAATTATCCGATAGAATAAAAGTAAGAGTAAAATACTTTCACCTCTGAGCGAACAAAGAGTGAGCATCGTAGAAATAGATGAATGATAAGTACAACATAAATGCACAGATTGGTGCTGCTTTTTCCTAAACACAATAGTGAAAGGTATTATGCGGTCTTGTTCGTTGATGCCCGGGTCAGCAAACTAGAAGACCCAAGCAGGGATGGCATTTTACACGAAAAAAAACTTTTTCTACATTTACACGTCAAATAAGTGTAGAATATGTAGAATATGTAGAATAAATGTAGAATATGTAGAATATGTAAAATAAATGTAGAATATAGCTGAAAGCCAAAAAAAACAGTTTTGGATTTTTTTGGAGTGAAAACGTGAAATGAAAGAATGATTGTCTGAATGAAGTTCGAAGGTGATTTTTGTTTCAATTTTTAAAATATGACAAGAGAAAAAAGCGATTTATTTGATGCGCTCAATTACCGTCTGGTAATATGCCAGAAGAAGTATGCTGTACTTTGTTTATTATGTAACAAACAGCTGGCGAATACAGCCGAAGTCAGGTTGAAAACTCACCGGTAAGTAATCATAATTACATCAAAGTTCCATTTCATTTTATTTTATAATAAACCTATTTCATTTTTCATTTTTTTATTTAATTAGAAATAGGTGTCGACTACCTCCGCCGGAACCGCAAGCCGCTCAAGCGCTTCCGCTTCAGTCTAATAATAACAATGAAAAAAATCAAAACAAAAGAAGCCTTTCCTCAACATCCTTTGATCCTAATCCTGAACAAAGCCGAACTTTTGAGAACAACGAAAATGATGTGATTCCAACACAGATTGAAACATATGAGTATATTATTAGACCTAATGGAGACTGTGTACTTTGTACTCTTAAAGAACTTGAAAATAATGTGAGTAATTTTATCAAGATGGAATTACGTCATTTTATCAGTATATCGAAAATCGAGGTGTATTCAAGACTTTGAGAGAAAAGAATATTGTTAAGCCAGATGTGTTCTGGAAAAGTGTTTCCTTGAATCATAACAATTTATCAAAATTTGCATTAAAACTGGTTAATATTCCGGCTTCTACAGCTATTTTAGAAGGTGTCTTTAACCAGTGGTCCTATGTTCATAATAAAACTAGAAACAGACTTTCCTTTGATCGATCAAAAAAACTTCTGTACGTTTATCACAGTTTAAAAATTTTGGATAATAAATGTGAGGATTTTTAATTTAGTTTTAGGTAGATGTTAGCATATTCCTATATATAATTTTTTTTAATTACTTGATTATTAATTCGGTTTTAGATTTTAGATAGATGTTACTCTGTTTTGTGTTTTTTTAAATTACGTGATTACAAATACAAATCCGGTTTAGATAGATGTTACTCTATTTTGTTTTTTTTTTTTAAATTACGTGATTACAAATCCGGTTTAGATAGATGTTACTCTATTTTGTGTTTTTTTTTTATTATGTTTTTATAAAAAAAATAACAAATTGCGATATTGATCTTTTTTTTTAATTTTTGTTTCATTTTTGAAAATGCGTGAAATTTTCATCTATAAAGACAGAGTAAAGACTTATTCTACATTTATTCTACATATTCTACATATTCTACATCGCTAGGGCACTTATTCTACGCATGTAGAATGAGTGTATATTCTACATGTAAAGGTAAAATGTTATTCTACATGCCAACCCTGGACCCAAGTACAATGCAATACGTCATATGTATACTTAACATTATGTGAACAAAAATGCTTATCGTTCCAAATCATTTAAACTTTCATGTGTTCATTTCCAGAAATTCGATCCTACTAAGAAATAGATAGAAACTAGAAACATAAGCAAAAACTAGATAAAGGATAGGGTAGCTATAACACACCTGTAGGTGAAATAAAAATGGATATTTTTTTTCAGACTGAAGAATCCAATATAATATCAATAACACTATTCGATAAATTTCAGGTTATGTCTTGTTTATGAAATGTTTACTATATGACGCGATAGAGGAGTACTAGGAAATCACGGTTCCATGGTCATACCTCATAAACAACATTAGATATTTGTAGTTACACCAAAAAAAAAAAAAAACGTTCGTTTTCCTCAATTCAATATGTGAAAAACTGTAAGAAAAAAAATGACAACGTCCATTTCTCTCAAAAATATACATTTTCTTCCAAGAAATAACCTTTGGCCAAATTCAAGAAGAATATTTTAAATTACGGTACAATATTGTCAGTTTTACGATACAGAAAAAAAAATGAAATAAAATATAAAATTCCTTTATCCGCGTAAATTCTCTTCTCGCCGAATTTCTCTATCATTCCGTGTTAAATCTCAAACGCCAGAATACCTTGCAGCAAAATTTCCAGCTTTCAGCGAAAATATTTATAGAACTTTTTAAAGATAAGACATTAGGCAGTACCAGAATACAGCGCGTCATTCTGAATTTAATTTAAAAGTTTCCAACATTCGCGGAACTCGTATTGTATAGCGCATCGAGATTATATAAGAAATTTCTTCCACAAGCATAGGCCCCCGAGTCGTCAAATACGCTATATTTTTTCCTTATGAAGAATGAAAAAATATTTTCATTACCTCTTCGAATTATTTCCACCATTCTTCGCCTTTATCAGCGTCAACGCGCCGTTTAAATCGTCATTCGTCATTTGATGATATCTCGAAATACGCAAACGCCGAAACATTTCGTTTTATTCGTTCAGACTGCGGAAGCGAGACGGTTTCTATATAATCTTAGTCAACTGTGAATATGAACTAAATTCTATGAGATGATGTAGAGCAGCAGTATTCACAAATCGCGATTAAAATTCAAAATGAATGATGAATGAACACGAAGATACGACGAATAAATCAATAACACTTAGTAGGTACAACGTCGAGGACGCGTAATATTTGTCGAAAATCTTCTAGATTATCATCAGAAGATTCGTTCGACTTTGATTCAAAGAATCAAACCTGCCTTCCCCAAAACAAATTACAAATCAATTTACCGTTATTACTACCTATTACCTACACCTAAACCCAAACCAATTTACGATAATACACAGCCGCTAAAATACTCAGCGTGCTGATTAAAAAAGAAAGACCGAATTTAAAAATAAACAGATAAGATTTTTAATGAACAACGGTCACGATTACAAATATTCACGATGGCAGAAGAAGAAAATAACAGAAAGATGTCCATAGAAAACGGAGAGGAATGTATAAATATTACAGTGAGTCACTATTAAAATTAACAAAACTCGTTAGATTTCTTTTCACTTTTTCACATACATTACTAATTACGTAGTTATCGATCTCATAGTGACATTACGCGGTTTTTCCAAAACATAACTTTCTGTTTCTCACCTAATTAAATAAAAACCTTATTTAAAATTAAATTCAAACAATATATTAAATTTGGCATAAATTAAATTTAAAATACATGACAAATTTACCCCTATTACAATATAAATGTTATATCTCTCTTTATTACCATTTCGGTCGTGTACATCAATAGACTAAATCTATTTTTTTGTACACGACTCACTCACTAGTTCGTCAATCGACGAACTAACAAACGTTTTATTCATTTTTTAGGTGAAGTTGTTCCAAAGGATTCAACAAAAGAGAATTGAACATTGAAGTGAGACCAATTTTTTTTATAGACGTAGGCTCTAGAAAATAAGCTTTGGAAAAATCTCGCCCGAGACTTTTAAAACCATTTTCTCGGGCGTATTTCATTTTTATCGCGTTATCGATATCGATATTACGCGAATTTCATACACGTATTCGTCCTGTCAAGTATTGTCCATGGAATAGGAAAATGGCGCGAAAACAGATTTCGCGACGACGACGATATTTCTTCTTATCTCGGTTGCATCGCGAATTAGGCTCGCCTCGAGGCTCGCATAATCGTTTCCACAGCTGAAATAACGTAGCGATGATTTTTTTCCTTCTCAGTCTTCCAACGAAGAAAAATAAAACGACGAAACCCCCAGAGTACATACGCCTCGAAGATTCGCCTTCGTCTCCTTGCACCGAGAAAATACACGTCTGAATTTTTTCGTTCGTCAATTATATCCGAGCACCGGAAAAAAAACAGACTCAAGAAGAAGGCAACTACGTAAACGCGAATACGATAACGAAACTGTATTCGTGCGTAATTGAATTTTTAGTAGAATTCTCTCCGACGAGCGAATATGAGACTCGAGCCAAATAACCCAAATAACTCGAAATTTCAATGATCTCTTGGCCGACGAAATGCACGAAAAGAAAATACTCCGCGGAAAAATGTATACATGAGAACATCAGCCCAAATACGAGCCTCGTATTTTTCAATATTATTTCATTTTAGTCGCCAAAAAAAGCAGTCGCTTGGTGATACTCGATTCTCGAGACTTATACGCTCCTACCACCGAAACATGCTGTCCGCTGGTAATTAAAAATAAATAACGTTTTATACTTAACGAGCGTGTACCAAGGAAAGACGAAAAGATCTTAAATTAAGCTCCCTTTTTCTGCTTACATTCAAACACGAATGAAAAAAATTCAATGATCTTACCTGCCAGCTTAATCGCTTTCTCATCTCTTTCAAGTCCACCTGCAAAAATAACCAAAAGAATACGAATAAATATATCGACTTTAGCCGGCGGGAATTTAAATATAAATCTTTACGAAAATTATATTTAAAAATATAATAACCGTTGCTTTCAACATGGGCGATATTTCACCATTTGGTTTTTTTTTCGACAAACTTGTTTTACAAAAACGAAAAAGATTAAGAACACGAAATAAGAAGAAACAAAATACAGGCTTAAGATAAGCAAAAAAAAGCAGTAACGAGTTCTTAGAATAGATTAAAATTTTTTCTCAGTGAAATTAAAACGTCTCGAGTTTAAAACATCGGTAATCACCGAGCGTTTTTATTCCAATTCTCGAAAGTTGACCGAATTTCGCGATAAAAAATTTCCCCTTTTTATTTTTTATTTTATTTTATTTTCCTCAAAAACAGAAAAGCATAACTTTAAATACGCTGCGATATCGTTCTGTATCGTTCTAGCGAGGCATTAAGATTTTAAAAATATCTTCAAAAAAAGAATTTATCCTATTCCAACGATAAGACTCAACTACCATACCATCGAGAAAACAGACAGAATAAAATTAACGTTACTTCAGGACTACAATAAGAACATTTTTTTCCTCAAATATGAACGGGAACCGACACTGTATACGATATTAGTAAACTGAAATAAATCATTTGGAAATTTAATTCTCGAAAACGAAACACGCTTCATACCTGAAACACGCCAATTACCGTAAATAAACTCCCGAGTACCTAATCTTTGAATGACTACGCCTCGTATAAGAAAATCCGACGCAAGGGTCGACGTCAATCGACCGTAAGTTCCGGATATTGTTTTCTATCTGTTATAAATTTTTATTTATCTCGTCTTTCGACGTTCGACCCAAGGAAAAAGGCAGCTCGCTATGTTCGATAAAATGTTCTTCGAATTTTATTCTTGAAATGGAAAAACGACGGTTACCTTTTTTCTTCGTACGTCGGAAAGGGAGTCGTACCAAGAATACGAAACAGATGAATAATGAACCTTGGTAAAAAATGTTTCACGTTATGGGTGGGCAGGATCGAGAATATGCGATTACATGAATTTATTTTTTGCAGGAATTCTCGCCACCTAATAACTCGTGATGAGTTCATAGCATTGTCGTTATTAATATACTGGATCGGTAAAGGACCCTAATAAATTTAGGTTAACCTATACTGTATCCACAGTCTCTAATGGTTCCTATACTCCGACAAATGAAATCATTTCATTCGCTGCTATCATTTTCGAAGTTAATATTATCGGCTAAGTGAAACGCTGTAATTATATTCGTCTCGTACGAAGTATGAGGAAAATTATGCGTAATTACATATTGTATTGCAATCATCTGAATGATTCTGTCTCTTATAGGAGTAATTTACAGGTATCGTGTTATCGTAATGAAATTAATCGATTAGATATGATCAGTAACGCATTCCAGGTTTGTCGAACCCTTTCTCGAGCCCCATTAAACATGGCGATTTTTAGTTCACTAAAACATTTTCAAACGCTAGAGGTATTTTATGATTGATTCCAGTGATTAAGGACTAAGGCCAATTTTAATGATAACCGAAAAGCCATTACCGAAATATTTTTTTCATTAATACATTTTCAGTACATGCTTCTGGTAACACTGAAAACTAGACCTCGTTTGAATTAGCTTTCAGAACTCAGTTTTGATGATGGCTTTCCGGCCATCATTTGTTTTTGCGTTAATATTCACCAAATTTGAGCTGTCTGAGGATCATAAAGCATTTTTTAAATTCTGATCATTAGTCACGTCAGATCCACCTTGACTCAAATTCGACAGTTCATATATCAATCTTTAACCAGTCTTCATACAAAATATCAGCAATGAGATGGAAACTTCAAGAAATTTTACGTCTTAAAATTTCTCAATAAGCCATTTTTCGCTCCAACTTCTCAACAAATTCACTTAAAAAGCTAAAATTTGAATACATCAGCGTTTTTATTTTACGAGACTTTTTTCAGGTCACCTTGAAACTCAAATCGTAATTTTAGCAGAATTCAAAATCTGGAAAAAGAAACTTTTTGTTCTGATCGAGTTAAAGAAAATCGTTTATCTTCTTTATTTTCAAATTTCAAAAGTTTTCATAAGAAATTTACAAAGAACTTTAGCATAAAAAATGTCACTTTTTTAGAATTATCAATATTGGTCCTCACATATATAACATTTAGTACCTGCAAAGTTTGGTTATAGAAAAAAAAAAAAAAAAAAAAAAAAAAACGTATATGCGAAATAAACCTAAGAACTACATCATTTTCTTCAATTTCGAACTTTTTAAATTGTATTTTATTATTTTTTCCAAAACAAAGCTTGAGGATATTTCAATGGACATAAATCGATAGCGCGCAACTGTCCCAAAAACAGCTGGATAGCGCGCAAGGGTAAGGTTGTGGACAGCTTATTGATAGCTCGCAGAGTATGTTGATTGCGCGCCTCCTTCAACACTCTGAACACTATCATCCCATTTTAAGTTAAAAATGAGTGAACAGCACAATAGTATTTCAGTATACGAAAGAATGAGACTTTTCTATGTCAGGAGCTGGTCCATGGCTATGATTGACAAATTTTTTACTATTTAAGAGAATAGTGCCGCTACCATCTGTGTGGATTCGTGCTAAGAACCCGCGAACTGTACACCTCCATGAAATTCCAATTTCAATTTTACGATCTTCGCGATATTTGAATCCGTTGATCACTTTTAGGGGTTTACCCCCCTCACTCACCATATTTTCCATCATAATTACAATTTAAACAAACAATGTTTAGGAAATAGAAATAATTTTTTGGAATTAATGACGAGAAACAGACTGCTAGAACTGACTAGATGCACAAATAACGAAACTATGGATGCGCTTAATCGATGATATGTATGTGTATAAACTGGCGCTCTATTGACATTGCCAGAAAATGAAGATAAACGCGCTATCAATAGCCCCCTTATCTTCGTTTTCTGTTAAGGCGCGCTATCGAAAAACTCGCATTTCAATTTTGCTCAGCCAATCACAACATCTGAATTCTGAGCAAATAATACGACCCTAATGAGCCCTACATAGGGCCTTTAGCATTCCGTATTTTTATATAATACAACTTAGTATGAATTAAGAATGAATTTACGAACATAATTTCTAATATAATTTTTCATGAAAGGCTTATTTCAAAAAAAAAAGATGTTTCAAATTTTATTTGTAACCTTGTTTTCTAATTATTTAAAATTTTTCATTTTTATGTATTTATGTATTTTTCACAAATAACAGAAAAAAGTAAATATATTTGTATCTAGATGACTGAAAATATTGAATGATAAGCTAGGAAATTTCTAATAAAAACTGAAGCTTAATTAGCGATATTTTTTCCTCCTTTTTAAAATTTTTCCAAAAATTTGTGGTATACACTTTTTGCCTACCTTCATTTTTGAAGGAGCTACAATGATTTGGATTTTTTCCAAAATTCTTAGAAAAATTTAAAATCATAGTAGCTCCTTCAAAAATAAAGACAGGCAAAAAGTGCATACCACAAATTTTTTGCAATTTTTTTTTCTATCATCCTAGATACTTAAACCAGTCGTTTCACTTAAATTTTCAAAAATATTGTATGTTTTACTTCCACGTACATGTGGTTGCATACGTTGAACAGTTGAACACATAATGGCACTGAGACGAGGCACAAGCAGCTATCCTCGGGCTAAGCTATATGTTGGTACTAGTCTCCAATCCTGGTTCCATACTACCTATGGCGGGTTAGGAGAAACTTGCTTCTTCGCTGCTTCTTCTGGACTGTGCAGTATTAAGTAGTTCGCACGAACACATGGACACTATCATCATTCGGAGAAGCTGAAATTTTGAAAAAAATAACACTAAAAAGAAAGGTAGTCATTTATCCCATCATCTCAGTTTCACACGCTCCACCATCAAAGAAAAATTTCAAAATCTCCAAAAGGTTTCCCAGGTTGGTCACTGAATCGATCATTAAAATAAGTAGGACAAAAAATTTCAACAACCACAAGTGGTTTTATTAATAAAATCCAAACAGAGTTAAATCTCTTCATTCTATAATCTGATCTGATATATGCGACTCCTACACAAGAACGTGATGATCCATAAAAACTGCGCAACCAAACAAAAGGCAAAAATACGCTACACACTATACACACAACCTACCGTAAAAAGGAAGATCTTTTCTTTCAGGCGCCATTAATAACACGTATACGGATCCAGTATGGGGGAATTTGTAAAATGAGTATTCTGCACGAAAATATGGAAATACTCGAAAGAGGAAGAATAAGTGCGTACGTTGTAACGTTTGTTTAATCCCTTGTTATGAATTAAAAACGTTGAAATTTCCAACAAATTATACGGTAACAGGGTGTTACATAAAACACGTTTTCGCCTTCTTTTCACCCTCTCATGAATCCACCAAAGCGTGCGATTTCATCGCCTACACGAATAATAACGTGTACGCATTATTCAGCGAGGTTTCGAAAAATAGTATTTGATGAGAAAATGATACTCAGACGTTGAAAAAAATTAATATGGCCTCCGCACTAAATTATTTTTCATGTGCGTGTTCGTTCATACAATAGTGGAACGTTAAGAAAAGAACAGACAACAATAGAAGGGGAAAAACTATTACGAAGAAATTATTTCAACGACGCCGCATATTTCGTGCTACACAAATTCATTTATCGTGTTATCTTCTCGTAAACGAAGTCTCGTCTCCTGTTATGTCGACATTTTTCTCGTGATGTTTACTGTAACTCAATTGTCTTTATCAATGAGAACACAAAATATCAAATCATCGAAAAAGCATCTGAGCTGTTGACATTATATAGAATGATACAGTCACCTATATATAAGCAATTTCATTGGTGACATCAGACATTTTAACATTTTCCATTTCTCTCGCGAGGGAACCACCGAACTAGGACGCCCAGATTGCAAGGAGGAGAATTTCGTTTGGAAATACATATATCACTCTAATACACTTGAACCAAAATTTTAGTAATTGCCCCTTAAGAAACGAAGAGATATCAACATTTCAAGTTTTGAAAGTTTCAACTTTTGATTCTCACCTTGAAAACCAAAATATTAAAATTAGTAAACCTATGCCATATTTTCAGATGAAGATACATAACAAAAATCCTCTCACCCTCTCTACACTCCCCCTCCCCCGAAAGACATATATAATGAGCTGCAATAAACCATGACTTATTGAACTTGTAACAATAAATTACGTAGAGAATCCGATATTCCATTGAGTCAAGATAACAGGAACAATAACTATTCGATATGCTACAATTTTATAGAATTTATTCCTCTTGAACGACTGTAATGAGATAAGTGTGACGTCAGTTTCAAGAGCTCTATAATGGAGAGAAATCTCTCATAACTCCAAAGGCTTTACCATTAGTATAGTGGAACAGATAGTTATAACAAATATCGTTGCTTATAAACTACCAAGTGTGCAATTAGTAACAAATACTTCCATTGAGAATAACCTATTAAGATTAATTCACCAAATTACCCGGTTTTCTAACTAGATGAAAAGGTCAAACGTATACACGGCAATAAGCACGTGAAATAACGTGCAAATATAAATGATAATAAAATCTCCACCATTTTGAAACGCAAATAAGAAGCAAAACGAGCGTTTTTTTATTTTCTATTTGGGAGCCTGCGTCGCCCCTTCGAGCCGCATGAAACTCGTTGTTTTACGATTTTAAAGGGATAAAAAAATTCGTTCAGGTTCAACACAGCTGCGATGTTTCTATCGTCAAAGCATAGAGATCTTCTTTAAAATTTTTTCTCCACTTAGAGAATCATATTACTAGATTCACAAAGAAAGGAGGTAATCAAAATCTTGGAATTTCACATTGTGAGAAAAAATGTTCGCAAAAACAAAACAGCAAAATTGTTCTTGTTATTTCTAGTCATCCATTTTTTTTATCTTTATTTAATTTTCAAAGAATACGATAGAAGAAAAATATTAATATTTAGTACGTACCTTGAACCTATCGAAACGAGTCGCAGATGAAATCGAATTTTTCAATCTTTTTATACTAGTTTGAGAAAAAAAATAGTAGATTTCTCCTCTGTCTGTCAAATTAGGAATTAATAACATGTACACAATGATGATATGAGAAACAAATAAAGATTTCTGTCTTCACATTAACATTTATTTATCATCTCAGTATATGAGTGAAATAAAGAAAAAACGAAAATAAAGAGAAATATATCATTTTGATTTGAAATTTTCATAAATTAAATTCCATATTTCGCGAAAATATTCCTTTTCAAATAAACGCCTTCAACAATGTAATACAATTTCATCTGTACGAAAAAGAAAAATACGCTCAAACGGCTGTTTTCTATTTAATAAAGCTCGAAAAAACTGTTCTTTTTGTCGGCTCTTTTCAAAACATCAATAAGAACATTTTCAATTTGGAATGTTTGGAGTGTTGCGCCTTATGCTGAACACTCTCAAAGGTCGTACTTTTTCGCTCCATATTACCGTGTTATTTTCGAAGCAAAAAGCGATGCTATTTTGAAATGATTAGTGTGGTGATTCAATACCGTAAGAGTAACGGTATAGTTGACTTGGTATTATAAATTTTAACAACGTTAATAAGGGACCGTGACGAACAAAGACTACAGGTAATGTTCATTTGTAATATTTCATGTGTAAGGGCGAACACATGTCCACGGTTACATTGTAAGAACGTTTTTTTTTCTCGTTTCTTTTTTTCTTTCTTTCTCCCTGTTTCTCCACCGGCTAAAACGACAAAAGCTTTCAAAAACTTTATGAAAGTTTAGTATATAGTAGTTTATAAAGAATACACTGATATATTATAAAAGTTGACAGGTTTCAGAAATTGTAAAGAAAACACGTCGACTATACAGATACCATTCTATGAACGAGTTTTCACTAAGACTTTTCGAACGTTGATGAGGAAGGGCGCTCATCGAAAATTTCGTTGTAACAAAAAGCAGCTCAGACTAATGGCTGAAAAGATACGCTAACACATCAACTATACTCGCCAAACAATAAAATGCTCGGTTTGCTCATAACGTCTGAAGTTATTCATTTTTAAAGCTTACCCACCTTTTATACAGGCAAGGAAACGTAAGCTATGTGCGATACTTATTTTGTTAATATGATAACTCTCGTTGGACATACATTGAATGCATTTTTGACTTGGAAAAGTTGAAATAATAACGCGAATACGTAATGAATTATTAATACCGGAATATGCGATGACAAAAGTTCTCTTCGAATCACAAACACAACTACGTTGAACACAAAACAAAGTCTATTAAATGTTCCTTGTTCGCATTTTACTATTCCTCATAGAAACAATCGGAATAATTACATTTTACGATGCATATACATATTTATATCAACTGTAGAGCCATCCGCGAAACTAGACCCTCCTGATACGCACTTCACTGCCATATTTTTTACTTATAATTATAGAAATGAGAACGTGGTAGCCATATGTTTTTTGGTTAGAAAAAATTCAATGAATTAAAGTTTTCTTTCAAGTAATATATTAAGGGCCGTATGCAAGAACGATACTTAAGTTAGCTTAAGTACTTAACGTTCATTTCTTTCCGCCATGCCTATTGTTTAGTAATTCTTAAGTATCCAATTTCGACTACTTAAGCAAATGCTTAAGTTAAGTATCGTTCCTGCATACGGCCCTAAGTATGAAGGCGGGTTACACTAGGGTTACACCATGTCCCACTGGCCACCAAAATATAATCCACGTTTTTCATTGGTTAATAAAATCCAACCGTATAAATCATAACTCAGCTGTTAATGACGTCAAAAAGGAGAAGCTTCAATGCAATTGTTCCATTTTGCACAAAAACCAATGGTTTCAAACACATTCCATCATTTATCTACCAAATATGTGGGTCAACGGTCGATAGAGGGAAAAGAAATCAAAAAATTTAATAACACATCTTCTTTTTGACGTCATAAGAGTCGGATTTTTTAACACAAGCTCAAATGGTGCAACCTGTTATTGATATTTGTATAACTTGGGGTTTTCTTTATTGGGTATTTGGACTTTATACGAGCTGCCTAACCTGCTCCTTCCTCTTATCACACTTGTGGGCAAAACATATGTTATTCATATAGAAATTTTACAATTTTTGCTATATTTTCTTCCTGTATTGGGCTAAATTTTAATATTTACGATTGTGAATACATGTTGTGTTATTGGTTGCTCCAAAAGGCATACTCCTGATAGTGGAATACAGTTTTTTAGTTTTTCCAAGTTACTGTCGTCGATTTACATTCGGAATTAATTTTGCAAAGACGACTTTTTTTACTTTACGAGCGATTGAAGCCTCCATTTAAAAAAGCACCATAGTCCAAATTTAGGAATTTTTTTTTATTGCATTTTTTAATGCAAAATTTCACGAAAAAAACAGGAAAAATATTTATTTTTGCATTACAATTAAAATTTAGCCTTTTTTTTTCATTTTTAAATCAAAGGTTTTCAATGATTTTATTTAAAAAACAACCTAGCTGCCAATCTAAGGGCACACATATCAGCCTCCCCTCTGCTTCCCGCTCACAGTGCATTAAAATCGTCTTCAACTGCAGATTTTCTCTTCGCTCATTATACGTCAAATATGTATCATGGAATCAATAAGCTTACCACCAATTCCCACCACATCACACCACTTGAGCATCCTACCATCTTGGCTAAACCTTGACTTATCAATCGACCTATCTCTATCACAACTTGCAAAATACACTCCGAACTATATAATTTCCTCCACTTTCACTGAAATGATCTCTAAATACCCTGGATATGCTATCTTTTTTACTGATGGCTCTAAAAGTAAGGAAGGTACGGGATGTGCAGTATATGGAGATCATCCTGATTTTGGTAGGCTGCGCTTTTCATTACCACCTGCGTTCACCATACTTTCAGCTAAACTGTTTGCGATAAAATTATGTCTCGACGCTGCAATATACATATATCCAAAAATTCTCATTTGCTCAGACTCTCTCACCACCATTACCTGCTTGAAAAATTTCATGATAAGAACCAACACCCTATAGCTATGGAGACTGACACCCTCCTCGCAAGGACCTCCAATCAAATACAGTTTGTATAGGTGCCTGCACACAGAGGCATAACTGGAAATGAAGTTGCAGATACTGCGGCAAAGCAAGCTTCCACCATTTTTCCAGACTTCAAAACCTTCATTAAACATAAAGTTTCAAAAAAATGGTCCAACATCTTGTCACGTACTCCTACGTCTAATAAACTGCGATATGTTAAAACAGATACGCTTTCCTGGCGCACTTCAATGCGTGATTCTAGAAGAGAGGAGGTTCTTCTATGTAGACTCAGAATAGGTCACACTCATGTCACTCATTCCTACCTGCTTTCACGTACCCTACCTCCATCATGCGACCAGTACACACTTCCATAATCTGTGAGCCATATTTTACAGGATTGCCCCCAATACATCTCTTCACGTCGAAAATTTAAACTTCCTCCAACTCTTCTTAACCTTCTCGTAGATAACGAAGTGACTGTTATTGAAGAAGCCGGCCTCTTTCCACTACTCTAAACCAACCGATCTCGTGCCTTTAGCCAAGTTGCTGTAAACGGCACGTTAATTAATAAAAAAAAAAAAAAAAAAAAAAAAAAAAAAAAACATAGTCCCAGTATTGTTCTGAACTATGGTTGTTTTTTAAAAATAAGTTCGTTAACGATTCACACATCACATAATATAACTATTGCTTGCAGTGAGTTTGGTATCTTTTATCCCGTTGTTTTCGACTGTGTATGAAAACTTTTTAAATTTTGAGTGAAAAGAATGGCTAATGGAGATAATGAACTGGTACCTAACGAACCAACGTCAAAGAAATGGAAAAGACAACCACATCCAGTATCTATTATTCGTGATTTGAAAGCTGCTGGAGAAGCCCATCAAACTCATAAAACAAACGTAATAAATGATGATAATTTTAAAGTATACTATACTGGAACCAAAAATTGCGATTTTTTTCTCATTTTATTGACACAAATCTAGAACACTGATAAAGGTTATTTTCAGTTTATAAAATAACCATAGTCCAATGTTATATAAAATTTTTTTTAAAAAAGAACCATAGTCCAGAACCTTAATTTTACATTTCAGATATCAAGAACTAGAGAGAGTATTTAATAGTAAAATTTGCTCTGTGAGCTTTCATGTAACATTTCGAGACAGACTTACACAACCCTAACCTAATTTTCAGTCGCGAAAACGTTCCCCACGCATTATTATACTCCCCTGAAAAGTTCCATTTTTGGACTATGGTGTATGTTTAGAAGGACGCTTCAATTATCTCAAAAAGTGAATCAATGACAATTGTTTTAAAATAGTGAAACACATTCAGAATTTAATGATCTTTTGAATGATCTACATGAAAATTTTCCATCTATATTTTTTTTGAGATATTTGCAAGAAACCAAGCAAAAAGTCGAATTTATTTTTAATACTAGAGCTCATTCACAGAGGGCGCTCTAAAAAATGAATTAGGTTTATTAAAATAATTTAAAACTCAAATCGATGGCAATGTTTTGAAACTGAATTACGTATGAAATGTCAAGCTTCTTCGAATGAACTCTTTTCGAACATCCTAACTCAATTTTTGTCTTAGATACTAGTAAAAAAAACTTTCTGGCTCCTTTTTCAAGATTTATGAATGAGTGATGAATTCGTATATACCTGTGCACTATCTATGGTAATAGGTACTTTCACTGTACATACTTTTCATATCATTAAAAAGTTCACAATTGATGGAGTCTATATCCTGAGGTTTAGGCAATGCGCTTAAACATGGTCATGGCTTGAGAGTTATGCTTGAGCATATACCCGTTCTCAGTTATTTGCATTACCATATCAACAAAAGTGTTTCATACATACACACTCTTGAAACACTTACTACCATTACCATGAATAACCAACGCCCGAAATGTTATATTTTACACACAATGCCCATTATTAATTTTTCTTGGTGTAGTACTATCATTCTCTCAGGGGCGTAACTAAGGGGGAATGGGGGGGAGCTTCCCTCCAGGTATTTTGAAAAGTTGGGAATAATTGTTCAACGTTGAAATTGGGAACTTGGAATTTCTTTTGGGAAAATAAGAACTTGAATAAATTCGAACTGATGCCAACTTATATCACGTATAGCACAACCAGGGACGTAGCCCTCTTGGCTTTTGGAAAGTTGGTAAATTAGCAGTATTATCATAACTATTTTTAAAATTATTGAAGACTAAAAAAAAAAAAAAGTCAACAGTTGGCAAAATTTCATGGTATTAGTTGGCAATTTTTAGTTTTCTCCCCCCCTCCCCTGAAGAATGTCCTCGTTACGCCCCTGCATTCTCTCAATTTTTCCGCCAAAAAACACTATTAAGTAACCAGCTCTAGAATTTTCAATGTACACGAATATATAAATTCACACGTTTTACCTATCATACAGATGGAATGAAATCGTTTTACCTATCACACATATGGAATAAAATCGTTTATTCCCATCGTATGATGTACCGATTAATGTCAATTGAAACTACGACATCGCTAGAGTGTTTTTAAATATGTTTTATATCCTCTGAAATACATTCATTCTCCAACTATATTGTCATCGCTTTGGTTTGCGAATGAGTAGAAATAGTAATTTCTGTAATGGTAATCCGCTTATAGCGCGATTTTGAATTCCCGCTTCATTGTATCTAAAATGCAATATACTTGAATTGATTCAGATTGTGTTTTATTTAGTTTCCATGTTTTTAACTTTGTTCCAATTAATCCGGGTATGGATTTTTGTTGCAAAGCTATTGTTCGCATTGAATTAAAATGAAAACGATGACGCGAAATTTGCTGCATAGCACTGATCTACCGAACTTCGCCAGACGACTCTATTTATACGCTCGCATCAGCATGGCACTATGGGGTTGTATTAAACGTATAACATTAGCAAATGAAAGGTAACCTCGATACCGATAAAATTCATTTCTGGCTAACGTAAATCTATTAAGATGATCTAATATCAAGTTTACCTTGAAGTTCGCCCTTTAAAATTGGCGCGATAATTGATTTTGAAATTTCCGAAACGTTATTATTTTGGCACGAAATTAAGACAAGTTCGTTAATTTAATAAGCACCGGTACAATAACGAGTAGTTGTTGACGTTTCCTAAGTAGGTGAGAAAGTTTGAAAACTTAGACACCGAATAACATACCATAACTCGAAGGTGTATTTTGGTATTTGACGTGTACGATGAAATTTGCGTTTTACTAATACTCCGTTATGTTGAAACAGCGCGTATAATAAACTGCGAAAATGCAGATCTTTCATGTATAGACCTATATAAACTTCCATTAATTATAAAACACACCAAATGTTTTACATTATTTTAAATTATTACGTGTTTTTGACGCAATTTATTCGTCTAAAGGAAATGAGTTTTTGGCTCGATACGGACACAGAATGGTATTAGGATTTCGTATCAAATGCATCGCAAAGGTACCCAACGAACTTTATGGTTTCATATTTCATTCATTATAGGCACCCAACATTTCCGAATCAACTTGGTTGAACATTTTTCGAAATATTGATCTTCCTTCCTTCGGGTTTATGTCGGTACGTTTATTGACGTACGTTTTAGGGTATTTGTATTTGATCAGGTATTTTTCAAATACCGCTTAGTTTGAAAAAGACCAGAGAAAAATTATGAATACCCATTAATTATCAATATTTAAAAATAATATTTGTTATTGATTTTTAACCCATCAAAATTAAAAATTAAATTTCACTAGTGAATAAACAAATCGAAAAAATGAGAAAAATTTTATTTTTAATAAAATTTACATCAATATCATATCATTACAATATCAATATTAAATATTCATTTAGAAAGAGAAAAAAAAAGCAAACAAACAAAAAAAACAAATCTCCTTCACCAACATTCTCAACCTACTCTGTCTCCGTATTTGTACAACATATCCTCATAGAATTTTCAAAATTTCACAATATTGGCCGCGCACTTTCACTCCCCAGCTCTTTCATTGATCTCCTCCAAAGATGATGAACAGACAATAGCCCAGCTTTTCCTCTTCTTCAAACAGTCTCATCTCCTCTCGCAGATCTAACTTAGTTCTTCCGTGCTTCTGGCCTTTGTAGCAATCCATAGCACGTAAATGGAGATGAGTAAATAAGTAAGCAAGAAATAAATATTAAAAAATAAATAAATAAAAAATAATGAAAAAAATTAAACCTTATTTTTATTGAAAAATCCATCTCCAATTCAAAACCTCGTTACACGAATGTTAATTCGATTAACCTCCGAAACGATAACGATCGCGTGCTGACACGACAAAATGGGACAAAAAAATTGAATTCCTTTAATAAAAAACGCCGCACAATTTCCTCATTTTGAAAACGAACAGTGTAAGTAATGCTTTTTTTAAAAGGAGAAACAAGCATCAGAGTTGGAAATAAAAACCATATGTACTTGAAAGGAGAAATTATACGGTGAAAAGAGGTACTTCATTATGTAGCGGGAATTCTCTTTCGAATATGCTTCTCTACTCGTTTTGCAAAAATTATTCTTGCAAAGTCTGCTTTCATTTTAACTTCACCTATAGCTATATAAACGTATACTAGACAGCAGAACAAAGTATAGGATTTTTCAAGATTTTTATTAAAAAATTTTCTGCAAGGGAAAAATTAACGGACGCGCGTTTTCGCTTTATTTAATTAACTACGGTTGGATTATACTGACAGAATGTGTTGCCGAGTTTCTCTTTCTACGGCGCCGCGTGTTTTTTCGCGATACCTGTACTTTTTAACTTGCTTATTTCAAATTTAAATATTATTAAACGAAATGTGTCTCTGTTACAGGTAGTGTCGAGTGACTTGGAAAGGCGACCCACTGAATCAATTTTTTGAAATGTCTTCGAGATGGTTATTTTAAATGGTGAGTTCAAGTACATACATTAGTAGTTTGCTCTCATAAACACTTGGCTTTCTGAGGGAAATTATCACTTTTGATTTTTTTTCAACATAAGTATTGATTTGAAAACGACGATACGCGTATTTCGATGATTCTGACTTGAACAAATGCATCACTCTTTCTTGCCTATGCTTTTTTTCATGATATAGGAAGAGCCCTCGTGGGTTAGATTTCACAACTCTGAATTAAAGTATGTACAATTGTACATCGCTGAATATTGTAATCAAAATAAAATAGAACATCGAAGAAATTTACAAAAATAGGTGAAGAATGTTTGATGGGACCATGATTAATTCTGACTTTATATTATTCCAATGATGCAGAATAACTGATTCTATTCGGTTCTGAGTTCTTACATTTCTCATAAAGAAAACATTCGTTCTTATTCCTATTCTATAATGAAGTTTTTGTTTCCAAGTTCTTGATTTACTCTTCATGCACAAAACAATTTAGAGAACAAGAACGAACTTAGCTACGTTCTCACAACACTGAAATTATTCATTATATGATATCTATAATGAATTTTCAAATTATAATTCTTGCATTCACTTCCAAATCCAATCAGTTCTCAAGCTAAACTCATTCTCTTTATCCTAAAATTTTTTGTCAGTCTATTCATTTCTTGAATTATCATACGACAACTTCATAAGAAGGTATGTTGACATAATCTGATCAGTTACTAAGCTTTAATCACTTAACCTATTCTTAAAATTTGAGTCAATTCTTCAAAAGTTAGAGCTGACTTAGTTATCATCGAAAAAAATAAAAATAATAATATTAGGTTTGAAAACTTCATTTAACAACGTACATATTTACTCCAACATCCGATTGGTTTTCAAGCTTCAACGAAGTATAAAGGGAAAAGAGAGAACACATAATTTGATTTTACCAACAGAGCACTATAAAGAAATAAAAACAGAACAAGAAAATCACATTATATCCTTCAAAAGGAATGCCCCATTGTTTTCCCTTTTAATCTTGTGTTCTCATCCACGTATTACAACTTCTGTTCCTTTTTTATTCTTGGGATCAAATGATATAATGAACATTCATTTGATTTTTTATTGTGTATGCAACGCGTTTCATTGTTCTCTCATTTTCACTTTTGTTTCCTCCTTGTGCTTGAAGCCAAACAGTATCACCATTGATTTGGTTTTTTTGCTTTTGTTCAAGTTATTGTTCTTTTCTTTTTGTGCTTTCACTTTTGTTTCCCCTTTATTTTCGGAGCTACTAATATTATCATTCATTCATTCATTCATTCATTCTTTCCTTCGTTCGTTCGTTCATTATTTTCATTTAGTGTTCTTAAACTGTTCCTTCATTTTCTTGGATTCAGTTTTGTTCCCTTTTATTCTTGGAACTAAACTGTATTATCATCAGTTATTTGACTATACATTCTATCAGTTGAGGGCGGGAAAATTAAAACGTGCAAAGTGACATTTTTAGCGAAATTGAGTTAATGACCGAAACGGGTACTAAATGCCATCCGCGATCAACTGCACTACGTGCCATGCACCGATTCCGTCTCGAAGTAGTGTAAAATTGCGCCACAAGATAGCGCGTTTGCTAAGTGCCTGGCCGTGTTGCCTATAATGCTAAGTGCCATTTCGTACTGATAACAAAGATTACTATGCCGGCGTTCTTTTTACAATGTAGTTAGCAAGTAGCAAAGTTAGAATTTTACTTAATTATTAGAAAAAATGGCTCCTGTTTTCTTTTTTTTCTGTGATTTTTATGTAGTGAAAAGTCGTTTAATTTTATTTATTTTAAGAATCGAAAATTTTTCGAAGATTCGAAGATATTTTAAATATTCATATAGGTACTTATAATGCCTCACTTTTTTTTTCGCGATCTTTATTTTATTTATTTTGAAAATCGAAAATTTCTCAAAAATATTTAAATATTTGGATAAATATAATGAGTACCCAACGTTCTTTTTCTTTCTGCAGTGAAAAGTCATTAATTTTATTCGTTAATAAAATTTTGTCAGTAAAATTCATTTTTATTTAAAATCTTTACTACTTCATTCTGGCACTTAGCACTTAAAATGCATCTTGGCACTTAGCACTTTTTGATGGAAACTAGCACAGGCTTTTAGCATATGCCTTAAAATATGTAACTACTCCACCACCCACCACCGCATTTCAATGAACTTTTCTCTCCCCTGTGCTGAAATAGGTTGCAAATAGCATGGAAAACAAACTTCAGGCAGGGGCGTAACTAGGGGGGGATGAGGGGGAAGCTTCCCCTCAGGTGTTTTGAAAATTTGGGAAATTTATAATTGTTCAACGCTGAAATTGGGAACTTGAATTTTTTTTGGGAAAATAAGAACTCGAATGAATTCGAACTGATTCCAACTTATATCATGTATAGCGCACAACCAGGGACGTAGCCCCTTTGGCTTTTGGAAAGTTGGTAAATTTGGAGTTTAAGCGTAAAGTTGGTAAACTTGATCACTTGCGCAGTATTATTACAACAGTTGTTTTTAAATTTTTTGAAGACTAAAAAAAAAATAAAAAAATAAAATAAATAAAATAAATAAAAAAAAAAGGTCAACAGTTGGTAAAATTTCATGGTATTAGTTGGCAATTTTTGGTTTTCTCCCCCCCCCACCCCCTGAAGAATGTCCTCGGTACGCCCCTGACTTCAGGAGTCTTAGCCACGGTGCTAAGTTTTGACAATTTTGGCACAGTTTTTTTAATTATCCAAACATTTGCAAAATGGCACTTGGCACGTTTTGATTTTCCCGTCCTCAGTTATGCAGGTAATCTGTTTCTTTATTCCAGCTTTTTTATTTTTATTCTCTCTTTATTCTTGGAACCACATAGTAGCGTCATTCATTTTTCTTGCTCTTTTGTACTCTAACTATCGCTTTTTTTTGGCGTTTTCAATTTTGCTCCTTCAAAATCTTAGTTCTATTTTCGTTCTATTTTGTTTTCGCATTATTTATTATAATAAATCTGAGATGAAATTTCAATTGGATTTTTCTCAATTTTAATATTCTAATGCTTACTTTCGTAGTTTCTTCCGTTTTTTTGTGGCAACATTTTAGATCAATTTTCATTAGTTTTTCTTCTTTTCATTTTCTTAACATTGATGATGTTCTTTTTTTAAATAAAAATTCAATCAACTTTCTACACGTGTATTAAATATTAGGAAAGAAATTCGATCTCGTTATTTTTTTTAGAAGCTATCTAATCTCAAGGACAGACAATAAAAACGTGAAAACTGATGAAATATGCGTAGATATAGTTAATTTATCACTTTTGAATTAAATTTTTCGATATTTCTTTCATTGAGAGATTCCAAAACCATTCAAACAAGCATCAACGATGCGAGACATATTATATCCATGATCATACCATTTAAACAGAGCTTACGACTTTTTTATGAAAATAAATTGGTAAATTATTTCCCAGGGACCTATTAAATAGCCTTTTTTCGTTTCAAATTGTCCTTATTAACCGGCGACGATTTATTAGGCGTACTATTTTTTACGAGTCACAATCAAAATATTCCACGATGCGTAAAACGAAATATACCGCTCGTAAAAGCACTTCTACGTAGTAGTTCGGCATTTTATACAATCGAACTTTTACGTTCTCATGATAAAGTGTAAACAGGGTAAAAAGTTGGTTCAACTTATGAAAAATATTCGTGTGCTTAATGCACGAGCGAGTATTTTTTCCCATTACTAGTCTGACGAAATCGCGAATTTAACTCCAGTACATATAAGTATTTCATTATTGCGACAATAGATTTATTTAACGTTTTCCATACGTATAAAATGCTTAAATCACTTCACACGGAGGTTGAGAATTTACACGGGGGCGCTGCAAACACTCGAACGAAAATTTGATTACTTTTCGATGGCGAATGAAATGTTTACAAAAATAAGCGTTTTAGAGTTTTCAATAAATCTGATCGCTGCATTCGGCATTCGTTCGAGTTCACGAGAACGCCGACGAATGCGTTCGATTGATTGCTTTCGAAAAATGGAATCCGAGTTAATATCACACGTACGAAGTACCTATGTTCTCGGCGCCAAATTTTTTGTTCATATACGCTGGCATTGTACTGATTAAACGATAAAAAGCGAAATGTTACGACGGTGGAAATTTTATTTCGATAGTTAATGTAAATAAAATGACGACATTAAATCGTTCAAATTTCATTACTTTTTCCAAATACTTTATTCTATTTTATTCGAAAAATGTATTGCGACGTGTTTTTATTATTGGTTTTATATGGAAACGTGTCGTTTGTCGACGACCGTATACCAACTACTTACAATACACCTATGCATCGTCAATTTCTATTATACCTATAAGCTGATACGTAAATCGATTTCCTTTATAGTAATATTTTCGCTTAAATTGCCTAAAATAGGTATTTTCTACACTGCCAGATTTGCACGCCATCATCGATACAGGATTCAGTTACATAATCTGACACCGCCTCTCGAAATAAATATCGTTTAAACGAGAGCCACTCCGTAGTGAAAATTTATTCGACCATTTGAAATACAATCAAAACTGATAGGACGAAGAAAATTGAAATTAAATTTCATCGCGATAGTTTATTTCGCAATTTAATAACACGCGTATAATTTTAGAAATCTCTCACCGACAAAAATTTCTCGAATAATTCTTAAACAGACGATTCTTATCGGGTAGCGAGTTTCTATAATTGTTAAAACGGGAAGAAAAATACGCTCGCAATAATGATAAAATTTCGCCCGGTAAATTAGCCGACACGACGTCGAAATTGTTTTCATCGCATTTTCACGTTTATAATCGCTCCATCACGCCATCCTCGTTCGGTGGTGAAAATAAGTAACGAGAACGAAGCCCTTCCATAAGTTGGCAATGATTCATCGTCTTCGCGAAGACTTTTGTTGGCGGAACTTTTTTCCAGATTTAATTTACAGCGCGGCAATTTCATTTTCGATTCTTATTTTAATTTCAACCTTGTATCCGGCACCATTTAAATTTTAATAACGCTCGAATTTCATCACGTGTGTGCGAAGAAAATTCTCCGCGACTATAAACTACCCGGCGCACACCACTAGCGTATATAATTGAAAAGAACAACGTTCCTGTAAAAAGCTTCGACTAAAATTCTAATATAGCCGCTCATATAAAGGCGCGTTTCGCGCGCTTTCGTGCTCGTAAATTGGCCTTTAAAACTGGTAATTCTGAATTTGGGAGTTTCGCCGGAGGCGATGCGATATTTTCGTTACATGTGTTAAAACGCGAGAAAATAAATATGTAAATTTTTCTCATTTCCCGGTAGACGTTACAATTTCTATAAATACAGTTTTGATTTTCCTTCACCTTCGTCGTGTTCGGTTTTTTGCCTTGTCATATCGACGACGTCGCCGCGCCACGTGTACGTTAGCGTCGAGAGCGTGGCCAATAAAAGAACCAACCCGAGTCTATAAATTTTCCTTCAAATTAAACTCGCGTTGTTTCGTTGAAAGATATGCGTCAACAGGGACGAACGCAATTTCAAATGGTAAGCAAGTTTTGAAAGATGAAAATTGCTTCGTCTTCATTACGATTTTCGGAAAGGTATTCCCATAGGTGTTTAGTTTTGTTTATACGTTCTTCGAACGCGCGTATAAACGCGCGCCGACCGACAATCGTGGAAATCTTAATACGTCCGAATGCTACCGTTCTTCGTTTTTGCTGCGACTTTTTTTCTCTTCCCTTTGCATCCCTCCAGTCACTAGATATCAGCTATACCGCCGAATTCGTAAAACAACCATCCCTTTTCCCAGAGCACTTATACGTTGACGGGATGAGATTTGAAATTGTAGTATATCGATGACAGCGTTACGTGTTGGCGTCGCGAAACGACGATAGCGCCTAGACGTGCCATCCATTCGTTTTCGATATCCGTGCTCCAGCTTCTTAATATTTCATCTTCATCGTTCGTTTCCTTTTTAAAATTATCTTCGGAAACTCGCCTTTTTTCCTCCTTTCTTTGTTTATTGTTCCTTTTCTTTTTTCTATTTTTAAATTGAATCGTTCTAAAATCTTTTATCAATACGAAGGCAAAATACTTCTCGCACATGAATGAGATATGCTTAAGAAAATGTTGTTGATACTGAATCAAATTTCTTTAATATATTTGAGAAAATGCTATAGGGATAATAATTTGAAACTAGGTGCTACTACGAGTAATGAGCCAATGAATGGACTTCATCGCTTTTTTGTTTTTTCAACATTAGGAGATCTCCTAAGAGCACACTACACTGACTGCCTGAGAACCACGATCTATACTACTTCACGATAGCTAAGGATCCTTTTGCATTTAACCCATATCTTCTTCAAATTTTGCTCTGAGAAATGGCAAGCGTCATCAAGGTTTCACTTATCAGAAGCTCGTTTCGATGTAGCTCTTCTTGCTTTTGTGCTTATTATGTACCTGAACTTCCTTTCAACAAATTCTATTTTCGGCTTTAACCACGTAATATTCAATCAGAATCCTGAATAATCTTGAGCCATGTTCCGCCCACGCCCTACCAAATCGGGGGTTTAGGTTCAACCATATTTGAACGATGTTTAGGCTATTGTAAAACTGTCTCGACTATCGAATTGTTGTTAAAATCTTGAATAAAGTTCACCGCGTCCTGTAAAACGAGCCCTAAAAGGCACTACAAATTTTTTAGCATAAACACTCAAATAACTTTACGTTAATTCTTTTCTTTTTTTTTTGGATATCTAAGAATTTGCAAAAATTGAGAAACTTTTTTCAATCGTTGAAGAAAAAATAGGAAAATTAATTAAAAATATAACGGATCTCGCATCAAACCTTAAAATGAACTTTCAATTCGATTTTTTTTTAATTTTCATTTTTTTTAAATTTTTAATGAATTTGAAAAAATAAATGACTAAGCTTGGCTCCAAAAATTGTTTCCACACCATGGATGATTCTGGCTCTCTCCGGCCTTGAGGTCATGTTGTGATGCTAACTAATTTCATACTTAATGTTTAAACTCCTCAGGTGTATTTGAGGGAGAGATATAAAAAATTAAGATTTCAACAAATTTCATGATTTAAATTTTCTTTGAAAAACTGTTTTTCACTCATTTTTTGGAATTTCATCAAAGAGGCTAAAATTTCGATACGTTAGATGCCCTTGGCTCGCTTTTTTATGTGAGAACACGATTAAGAATTTCGAAGGTTATAGACACCTCATAATACTTAGTACAATTAAAAACTTGAAAAAATTCTTTTAAAAGTTTACATAAACATTCACTCATCAAATTTTGAGCTATTTTCACGCTCTTTCGCTTACACTAGGAGCTGAAAAAAATACAGATGGTGGGTACAATTATGCAAATTAAAAAAAAATTGGATATAATCTGATTACGTACTTCACCTTCTGAATTCTCTTTCCAAAACCAGGTAGGCTATAATAGCTTAGGTTTTTGTTATAGTCTTAATGAAAATATAACGAGCGGTAAATCGAAGGAGAACGTAGAGAATTTCGTTCGCGTAGATAACTCCAGTATTGATAACATCGAACCACAATTTCCTCCGTTCTAATGAATGTTACTTATTCCATTCTCGAAGATTCGACATCTTTCGTGACTGATGTTTGATAATTTAATAATTGAAAGTAATTGATTCTGGCTCCGGCAAAGGAATTATTGAATTACGAGAAATTTTAATATTGTTGATGAAAATTATAAATACACACACCTAATCGCCAATGTAGAGATTTATTCTTATTATTGTACTGATTGTTTTTTTCTCAGCTGATTCTGCAAAGATATTTATCATGCGATTTGATCTTTCATCGTTAGTAGTACATAGGCTTTGGTTAATTTGAATTTTGCAGCATTTGGAACCCTCGCCTTCCTTGTAACTTTTCTTTTACTTAGCTCTTATTTACTTTCGATACTTCAAAATATGAAAGTTTACGCCGAGTAAGGATCTGTACTAGTATCGGAAAACAAGATAATTGATTTTTTTTGACGGGTAAGAGAGATAAAAATTGTGCAGAAGTATTGTTTCGATAAAGATATCAATCACCAGAGCTTAAAAATATTTTTCACATCTTTGATTTATTTTTTATAAACATACATTATTATTATTCTTACTACTACTACCATCATACATGTACTTAGAAGTGATATTATATTTAAATATTTGTTGAGATTGAATCGTGCTGAAAGGCAAGAATCAGGTAATAAAGGAGCATGGGAGAAATCCAAACCACGAGACAACTTCACCTTAACCCTCTTTAAGGTAAGGAACATGAGTCTGAAAGTTCCAAGTCTGAAGGTACGAACGGGAGAATTGTAATTTTTTACACGATCTCAAATGGGCCTGAAGAACTACAATTTATATTAAGCACACATTTTTAGACAAAGGAAAAAAATTGATATCAGAGTAATACAATTAACCAAGCCTTAAATGCAGCATCTAAATTAATACAAAATATACATTTCATTAAAAAATTATATTTAAATATTTGTTGAATTGAATCGTGCTGAAAGGCAAGAATCAGGTAAAGGAGCATGGGAGAAATTATCGCCCCAAACCGCGAGACAACTGCACCTTAACCCTCTTTAAGGTAAGGAACGTGAGTCTGAAAGTTCCAAGTCTGAAGGTACGAAGGGTAGAATTGTAATTTTTTACACGATCTCAAATGGGCCTAAAGAACTACAATTTATATTAAGTACACATTTTTAGACAAAGGAAAAAAATTGATATCAGGGTAATACAATCAACCCAGCCTTAAATGCAGCATCTAAATTAATACAAAATATACATTTCATTAAAAAAACTGTTTCGAATGCTTAAAACTAAAATACTGCGAAGAAAAAGAAAATAACTGGTTTTTTTCTCAATGGGACAAATATTGGAGTCAGCTAGCACTGAATAGGGGCCTGCATAATTGTGAAATCAATTAACAGCTTAGAACGAAATATGAATGAAACCATAATCGATCCATACTCCAAACACCCGACATATGAATCTGAGGATGTGACAGGGTCTTTTCACAAGATCAAAAGCGCAACAGTCAAAAACATTCGTTCACACAACATCGACACTACTACAAAACATATATATTCGATTCGCAAATGAAAACAAAACCCGTCCAGCTTATGATAAATGTGAGGACGTAAAAAAAAGCACAATCGATGCTAGAAATTGCGAAACAATAACACTCGAATAAAAATGCGTACCGACGCAAAAACTGAACACGTTCTGTTTACAATGTCGTTGCGTCGCTACTATACCCATGACCGATGAAGATAACGTGCTGGAAACGAAGGTGATGGCGAGCGGGGGCGAGAAAAAAAAGAGCTTTCATAACGATAATCAAGCGAGACAACGAGTACATAGTAAATGGCCGGTGGAAGTATAAGGCCGTGAAGTGTTTCATAAAGACCTTACGTTCGGTAAAATCGTGAGCTGAAAGCAAAAGACTACAAAGGCAAACTTTTATCATTAAAGGATAAAATAAAGAGAGAAGACGGCGCCGCCCTTCGAGTGCTGCCTGAAGAGGCGCTGTTCGCACGCCAACTCGCGATAAAGAATAACAGCGAAGCCTATTAACTTTGTAAACAACTTTCGTCATGTGAAACTTTACACACACATACATTTCGCTTTCTCCCTCACCGCTATATAATGCCATAAACGATAAACATTCGCGTGAAACAACGCCTCACCTTATTTCACTCTATTATTTGCACAAATTGTCTATATAATAGATGTAATAAGATACGCGCCTTCCGGCGAATTACCTATTTCGCACAATGTGTAATTAATTCGACGACGAATTAAACGTCGTTAGCATTCGGAAATTCTTCATTCGACGCGACGCACTCTCCAAAGCATTCTCTTAGAGTCCTTCGGGCTATTGTCAGGCGAAGCGAACAGAATGTCGAAAAATTTTCAAGAGATGAGGATATGGCTGCTTCAAAGATACCAAAGTAGAAAGGCAGAACAGAGCGTCAACAATGCGCCATAAACGTAATTATTTTCATTGGACTAAAAGATTAAAAGCGTGCGAGAATAATTTTATTTCTTCAACGAGCTGGCACAACAAAGCTGAAGGCGAAACATTCTTCTTTATCTTTAAAAAAACAACAACGCTATTTTGGCCCTTAGCATTTGATTCCAACTAAATGATAAATTTTTGAAGTATTCGTTCTGCGTAAATCTTCAAAAGAAATAGCTTTTATACTAAATGGGAAAAATAACTCTCCTACTTCGTAAATACTCCAAGTTAGGAAATATTTTAAATTTATTAAGTACACAAACACAAAGGAGGACATTGCTCAATATTTCTTCGATGCTAAATGTAGTTTATCTTCTTCCTTATTTGTGGTTGACCAGCTCTCACGCCCAAATAGTAACGCTTCGCTACTGTGAATCTAGCTTTCTACTACCTACAGGATCTTTCACATCAATGCGATACTTTATCGTCGTAAATTTTCACAACTTGAGGCACGCGGTGGCACATACTGGCGTCAGAAAATATGTGATGCATTAATGTAAGTAGATTCACCGCGAAGCTTCTTTTTTTTTGAGCGCATATTTGCCGTCCTTCTATTTATTTTGATTAAACGACGTAAACAGATTTATTCATGCTTTTTAGCTGAGTTTTTGACTTGAAAATGATAGCTATTACAGCTTATTTCATTAGGAAGGGGGGGGGGTTGGAGGCGGATGTTGTCTTTAAATCTTTACATTTCAGACCATTTGTAATCATCTGGCAAATAAATGTACAACTTTTTGGCATATGTGATAGTTGATGTAGAAAGGACCCTTACATGTAAGAAAATCATTTTTTTTGTTCTAAAAACCTTCTTCTACAACATGGGGTGGTCAAAATGTCTCAAAATTGCGTATTTATGCCATATTTTTGAGTATGAAGTTAACGTAGTATGGTGGTTATATTACTTACTGTGCCAACTTCAAGCTCGAAAAATAGGGCACTTATAATCGTAATACGTTCAAATATGCTCTCAGGTTCACTTTTTTGTTGAGCAAAGAAAATTTTTAATGCAAGATATAAATTTTTTCCCCACGCGTGGTGCCGGAGGGTATTCATAAAATTTGTTCAAAATTTGGTGAGAGACTCTTCTTAGAAATATTAAAAAAATAATTTTTGTTTTTTCGAAAAATTTTGAAATGGCGGAACACTCAAATTTTGAGAACTTGAAAAGAAGCAAACAGTTGAAATTTTTTTTGTTTTTTGATCTTAGATAAAAAATTGAATCACAACCTCCAACATATCCTAATTTCAGATTCTTAAGGGCATCTTAAGGGGAGATATAGCAAAAAAACGGTTTTTTGAGGAAATTTTGAGCCATGAAATTATTTGTATTTTTCATATCTCCTCACCAAATTGATCTAAAAAGGTCAAACCTTGTACGTGGGGTTAGTTGGAGACCAGAATATGACATCTTAAATTTGGATCAAATGGGACACAAAATGGCAGATTACCGAAATTTGAGTAGAACTTGATGAGCCTCAAATTGGTAAAATTGTAATTAATATGAACTCATCTGATTATTAAGGATGAGAAGTATACAATAACTCCAATTCACTTCCATACATATGTTGGAGGGGAGAAGGAGGGGTTATCGACTTTAAAATGTAGTAGGGTACACGAGAGGTCGAAATTTTTTTCATTACGGTGTCATATGATAATATGAGCCATTTTCAAGTTCAATTAACACTTTCGTATGTTAATATATGGTTACGAAGAACCTTGGAATTTAATTTTGGCTAAAATGCCAGCAGAATGACTCGTATTGCTATTCATTATAATCTTCAAATAAAGGGCACCTTAACAGCATTTCAAAACTTCAGATTCTTATCTAATTATCTAATGTCGATACTCGATACCCAAAATTAAAGTAATGCGATTATATTTAAAAAACAAAAAAAAGGTATGTATAAATATATACACAATACACAGAATGTATTCGATTACAAAGAAACCCAGCTTCGTAAAAGAAAAAAAAAAAAAAAAAAAAACACAAAGCTAGCTTTCACTAAACGACAGTGACACCAATCTTGAGCTTTCAAAAATCTTTTCTCGACCTTTAACAAACACCAACAGTACCGACACAAGTATACTTCGAGCGTGTTAAAAAAAAAAAAAAAAGACGAGCTCCTAATCTCAGTTAATTCAATATAACTGATAATTCGATATCACCTTTATCCATTACATCTTTACTTTGTATTAAAGGAAAGTCCGGCTAATGGTTTCGTCGAGTGAAATATCTACTTTAAGTTTTGTTTTCGGCAGCTAAAATTACAGTGAGCAAGTTCATTAATACTAGGATACTTCAAGAAGAAACTTTTTTAAAGTGATGATTACGTCCTAAGAGAAATGTTGTATTTGTGACAACATACTACCGTCAAACCAAAAGTCTAAAGAGCCCATTAATGCCTTCTCATCTTAGTTTATTCATAATGAATCTCACCATGAGTGTAATTTCAACAGACATATTTACAACACAGCTGCGCTATTCATTTCTTATCATCAAACAATTAGAATTTTTTCACATGGTTAATTGGTTATGCAATAGAAACAGGAGGACATAAAGCAGGTTCCGTTAAAAAGAAGGAAACAAGATTTTATTGCTGATAATTTGACGAGAGCGCTCTTTTGAATAACCTTAAGAGTGATTAACCACAGACCTTAGCCTAACTTTTTCAGGGGGGTGGGTCCTTTCTTGTCAGTTATCAGTTTGTTTATTGGGGGGGGAGGGGGGCAGTAATGTCGAAATTCGTTGACTTCCAGAGATTGATTCACGAAGAAATATTCGTGTATGCATTTATCATCCTTTTCTTTGGCCGAAAATTTAAATTTCGTATTTTGTAAAATTAAAATGATAAACATTAATTAAACTCGCTTTAATTAATATTTGTTGGCTCCTTACAATTTCTATTGTTTGCAAGAAATTATTATTAAACTTCTTTCTGTTGTTGCGCAATACTATTTATACCTTTGTCGAGTTCAAATCAGGATCTCGGAGTGGAGGCGCTCTGAAAATCCTACAGCGCCGGAGTGCTCAAAAGTCAGGAGCTCTAGAGCACTCCGATAATGAGAAAAATGGGTGAATGGAGGGGTCTAAGTTCGCCCTCAAGTGTTGAATGAAGAATTAACCAACTAAATCATTTTGTGGTAATTTATTAAATTAGGTTTTCTAAGATGTTCTTCATGTCTACTGATACCATTACGCTTGAGAAAAGTTGCATTACAATGTTGTGGATTTGAATAGAATACATTTCTGGATGATAAAATTTTATATTTGACGTTTTTGTGATGATTACGGCTTGGGACCCCTTCATTCACCTCTTATCTCCAACTACACCCATTAGCAACATACTATTTTATCAATTTAGAAGTGAATACTGATGATTTATCAAAGAGCAAGATATCACGGACACATTTTACGTACTTTTTACAGCTGTTAACGGGTATAAACTGATTTCAAAATAAATATTGACTCACGAGTTTAAAACCACACTCGTAAACAAAAGTAACGTTCAATCGCAATTATTACCCATACCACTGGGTCATTCGTTACAAAAGTATTAAATCTACACTCATCGTGAATATAATCTAAACACGGTGTTTCACTTAGCTCAGACAGAATCATGATTACAACGTTAAAGCAGGCTCTGAACGATGTTTACGATACTCAGCTTTTTATTATCATATACACGCTGACCCTAATGAACGAGAATTCGAAAAGAAGCTTCGTTTACCGTCGTTTTCTTAACGAATATTGGTTTACACACCATCGCGTACAACGCGTTTACGATTTTACAACTCATAAACAGGGTATACCATTTTCACGCAACTGTTGCATTAAAGGTACGAAAGGGGAAATGATCGAGCTCCGAAAGGATTACATAATATTTTCGCGTGCTTCTAATGTGTGTTTACGAACGAACGTCGTGGTAGCTGCGTGAAATTACTATCGGCCACTGTCGAAAGTTGATCGAATAAATCAACGCGTTCAGTCCGTGCAGAATTACATTTGTTACTCGATAGAAACGCTCGACCAAATAAGCTCGCGATTGATAACGTGAGCGGAAAGCGAAATTACGACGATAATGGTATTTCTATGTGGGGTAGCCCATTAGACGAACTCCGTCAGTGACATAATATCGATAGCCCTACGCTTGGTAATGCATTATCGGATAGTTTTTAATAAATGCCCAATGTATCGACTCGAGTTTGCATGATATACATTGCAGAATGTGAACTGATATTTTTACACACCAAACCTATCACCTGAGGTATACGTCTCTGGGATCGAATTCTGTAATTTCGCGTTCGATACTAATGGAAAAAGAAAACGCATGGAAGGGACACTGAAATGTCTTCTCCGAAACACCAAACCGAAATTTCACCATCGATGTCGTCGCAGGTGAATTTTATATCGCGAGTAACAGGTGTTCGAAAAAACGCCTTAGGAGTTAGAATCTTACACCACGTAAGCCATAAAACGTCCTTCGATTTTGCCCCGATTATATCGGGTGTTTGATGAGTCGAATCTTGAATGTCGCCTGCCGACATAGTACTAATATGGTGTGAAGAACATAACACCCGTTAATTCAAATAATACGGGTTCATTTACATATTACTGGGCATCTTTATAATCGTTAAATAAGCTTTTTCAGCTAGCAATATTGTATTCTCTCGATTAAAAAAATTTAAAAAAATAATAATTCATTTTTTTTTTTTTTGTGAATGGGTATAGAATTGAGGATTGAATAAATCCGCGAACTCTTAAATTCAAAGCATCAAATATTTCGGCGTAAATAACAATTAGGAAAAAAAAATTGATAGAATCCCTGCAGCATTGCTGAAACTGAGTTTCTACTGGAGACTTCGTCGAAAATCTTCTTGATTACCATCAAAAGATTTCATCGACTTTGATTTAAAAAATTATATCTACCTTTCGTAATTCATCTACATAATTTATCATTTGTTACCCAACCAAAAAACAATTTAAAACAATACAGAACCGCTAATAGTATTACCAAGTGAACTGATTAAATTAAATGAGAATAGATAAGAAAAACAAAACGAACTACTTTCTGACAATATAGAAATTAATTTATCTTTTCATTCTTCAAATTAAATATAACAGTGAGGTAATCATACGTTGAAATTACCTCGAAGTCATGTTGAATTTCATTCATTATTAATTAAACTGTCATTACCGATCTCATAGGATTAATATTTAATAATTCACATATCAATCAAACAAATACCGAAACAACTATTCCAGTTTTCAAAATAATTTAGTTTCGCTATTTACGACAAATTAAAATTACAATTTCAACCATTTTATAATAGTACGTTACATAAATGTGTAGCCTATGCAATTTATATACATGACCTACTCACTAGTTCGTTAAAAAAGAAAACTAATCGAATGCGATTTTATAGTACAACTTTGACTATACAACATAATGGACCCTTCCACCATATACTAAGGACTGCTAATGTTCGTACAGAAACGAACACCGAAGTGAAGCAAACAATAACAACATCATAGACGCGCTCGCAATGACAATTTTCAATGATAAAAATGTTAAATCAACATCAACTACTGATTTAATTTCATTAATAATACTCAATAATTAAAATTATACTAAAGAAAGTATATTAATAATTATTTCAGTGAATCATAACTGTATAAGTTGGTAAGGAAACTGAAACTACGCATGCGTCAGCGCATCTAACTACTGTTGTTGTTGGATTCAGTTTCTATCATTTGAATTAGCAGTCCTAGTGATGTCAGTAGTATCAATATTATCGACGATAATATCGATAGTTTTACTTTTTTACGATAAACGATATTACCGATAGTCAATGGCAAACTATCGATATATCGTTATTTTCAAAATTATCAGTAAAGCATCAGCCCCATGCGATGCTGATACTTGAATTTCTATATTTGTAACTCAAATTTCATCAAAAATTAACTATGTACCAAGTTACATCATAAAAAACAATATTGTATCATTAGTTTGAATTATTTACTTCATAAATTAAATAAATTTTCAATAAATTCAAATGTACCAAGCATGAAGTACGAGTATTACAATGATGCTTAGTCGCTTTTCACTTGATAGCGTCATCAGCGTCCATAGTAAAATAAAAACAAAAAATATCGATAATTATCGATAATTACCGATAGTTCGTCATCGATATTTTTTCATTATCGATAGTTTGAGAATATCGATAATTGACATCACTAAGCAGTCCATAGTATATGGTCGAAGAATGGAACGCTCAATGTGTAGAAAACTTGTGTGCCAGAGTAATTAATTAACGTTATTCCATAAATGCATCTGCGCATGCGCGACCACTGTTAATGCTGTAGCTGTGTTAGTGAACTTGGACGATTGCGGGAACAGAAGAGAATTGAGACGGAAAAAATAGAGGCATGCAGTTCATATAATATTGGCGCAAATCCTAACCATTATAGGAATGGAGTTCGAGCGGTCCATATACTGTATAGTCAAAAGTACATACTAAATTATTATTCATTTTTTTTACTACATTATTTTCTTTAAAAAATTAAATTATACTCTTTGATTTTATTTTCCAGATGAATATTAAAGCATGGTTCTCTAGGCGTCCTTTCTACCCCTCATTGATGTAAGATTCAATATTATCTATCACCAAATATAACTTGCCAATACCTCTATCACAAGAATGAAATTTTTATACATTGGTATTTTGAGGTTACCTCGTTCACTGAAATCATAATCGAAATTTCGACTATTCATTCATTACCCGCATTCGGAAATTAGAGTTTTCTACTCAAATTATCAACGAGTGCCTATCCCAACATACAGGTTGAATAACAAAACTTGGCGATATCGTATCAACTGATGACAACTTGAGGTGCCGCACGTGTACTCAGCTAATACTCAGCTATTGAAGAATGGTTGTAACTTTCTGTTTCTTTTTCATTTTTATCATTACAACTCTATGCTCCAAACCCCTATTTCATTCTAAAATAAATATAAATAAGAACACTTGCGACTTTAAATTTAGCTGATACTGAGTTGCCAATAATTGTGCTATCAGGCCTGTATATTAGAGAAGATCTTGGTACATTATAAAGAAATACTTTCGAAAAGTTTTGCCTTTGTTGAAAATGAAAAAAAATCAGTTTTTCTAAGCTTATCGATTAATCACATAGGTTGAATTTGATGAAATATACGTATGTTATATTCGCACGTAAATTAAATTATATTTCTTATAATAATATAAGAATACTGAACATCTATCCATTGATTTATTTACTATTGGTCATTATTTGATAACATCGAAAATTCATCTAAGCCTATCTAGTTTTCAATAAATTTCTGGGATTGGGTTTAAAATGTAGCTTGAATGCATTCAAACTCTAATATGAATAAGAAACCTTTAAAATTTCATTTCTTACTCAAGTTATGGTAGTTCAAACTGGCTCCTTTTTTCTGATGTTCATAGCAGATTTGATGGTAAGCTGTTAACAGTTTCTCTTCTTATTGATGACACGATTATAATAATAATTGACCTATGAATAGGTAACAAATATGATAATGATAGAGGTCTACAAATCTACATTTCTATTAAGATTTTGCGAGTCTCGAAAAGAAAATTCACTAATAACCAACGAATATCTAGAATTTCACTAGACGCTTCTTAATAACGCAGCCTTTGCGTTGGAATTCGGCTCTTCCCATTTTACAAACACGCCATGCACGAGCCTTACGCAATGTATCATATACAGTTGACACTTATGTATACGGTTAGTAGTTAACACCGTCCTCTGGTTCTACTCGTTGCACACAATACAGTAGCGCCGCCAGACGCGCGACTATTTATCGAAGAAAACCCTTTCGCTTCGTATAATATTCAACCGTCCGAATAGACGAGGTACTACTTTGAAATTCTACGAGCGCGTAAAAAGGTGTTATAATGGCGCGATCATTTATAATATGACCTGGCCGGCCACACTTTAGAATTCGAAATACCGGAAAATACCTGCCCCGCTTTTAGCCTCGCACTGTTCGCCATCGTGCATTATGCAATCGCCGCAATGTCGGCCCGCCAGGCATTGTTCGATAAGTCTTCTACTATCGAGGGTATGTTAAGAGCGTGAATGTATTCTATACGGAGGCGGCGATTTTCTTCCATTTTTTCCTCTCTTTTTAGAAATTATTCCAACGTTCGAAGCGTGAAGTGTTGCGATTTGCGAACACAGTGAATATATTGCAATATGCGGTTCGCGATGCTGAATGCGGAATTTCTAGGATAAAAGTAGTTTTTATACATTCAGATCTGCGGATCGAGGTGCACAAAGAGTGGAAAATGGCATTAAAGAGAATTTTCTATATTTTCATTTGCTGTAATCTCAAGTCGTTTTTTAATCTAATTTGCTTCCAATTTATTCGTGAATTTGCTTTTCATCGAAGGATTTTCATACGCGTTCTCACAAGGTCAACATTCATATTGAATTATTTTCCAGAATGTTCTTTCATCTCATCATTTCGAATTTCTTATTGAGAAAAACAAAAGGGAGAAAAAATTCAACATTTTTTAATTCCTAAATCTATACATAATTTCTCGAAGAAAAAAATTTTAATTTCGAGAAATTCATACGAGACCTCCACGAAACAGTTGTAGAATATCTCGATGAAAAAACTCATTCTTCAATATCCCTAAAGCCCGACCTACGCTGTAAGTACGAATCGTTTCAAAAATTTATACATCCATTTACCGGATGAGCTTACACTTTACGAATGTCTCGAATAAAAAACGAGAGTCCGTAAAAAAAGTATTTTTATTTTGTTCGATTCGCTAATACATTTAGAAGAAGAAAATTGGATATTTTATGGTTAATTTGAACGAGTCCGAGTTCGATTTTTTTTTTCGGTTGCATCAGCGAAATTAAACTTGGCGCTAGCAATAATAATAAAACCAGACGTAAAAAAAATCACTTACAAAGTCGTAACGGCGGTTACGATAAAACCATAGCATCAAAACAAACTCGCGTAAATGAAGTTGCGGCCGGCGCCTGTAATAAAATAACGATAACTGCGTTGCAGTGTCCGAATTTACTATACGAACACGAATTTATATCTAACCTCGAGAGTAAGTGGTAGAAACATAAGAAGGTATGATTTTCCGACAAAGGCACCAATTTTTCAGCAACTGGGATTTATAAGAAGCATTTTTTTTTTTCAAACTAATTTGTTAATAGAAATACAAGAAATACGAGTGATTATTTTTTCATTAAAATTACAACTGTTGATTTTTTAAAATGAAACCGATCTGAGAGGTAACGAATAAACGCTCTTGAGGGTTTTGCTTGCGTTTTTTAAACTTAAAATGGCTGAAGCAACACTAAATTTTTGGTAAAAGGACGAGCAGAAGTACAAAAAAAATTCAAATAACTTTTCTGTTTACCTTCAAAATGTTTTGATATCATTTGTTTCACGTTTTGTTGCGGCCAGATTTACACAAAAGCTATACGTAGGAAACCATAAATATAAATAATGAACTCAATCGGCAGCTCGTGAAGCAAAATATACTGATAAGATTACACTTCTTGCGTTAGGTCAATCCATTTCGCTCATCTGCTTTTTTGCTTCGATTTTTTTTGGTACATTTTAAATGGGAGCATAGCATCCAGTTCATCATCTACATCTGCTTACGATGATGAAATTTTGAGCGATAAATTATTTCAAAGTGGTATGTGGAAATTCAATTTTTTCACACTTTTTCACACTTATGAAAATAATTTTCATCAGTCATTTAGTCAAAGAAATTTACTTAAGGCTTTCCTTTTCGTATTCTTGCGATGATACTAGGATTATCAATTTTATTGACGAGTAATAAAATATTTTTGAAGTCTAACATCGCACCGATGCATCCAAAAATATTAATCTTCAAATCCAAAAAATATTTTATCCCCTGTAATGACGCGGAAGAGATGAAAATCTTTTTTAGTATTATCATCATTTGCATCAACGTTACGCTATGGTTTCAAACACAAAAAGAAAGGGTTTTTAAACAGACGCTTGCTTCGTTTATAACCTATTTTATAAAGGGATTACTATTCAAATTATTTTGTAACTTCATGAATTTTCTTCAAACTCGGATTAAAATGATAATTGTCTGCGTAGCTCGTTGCTCGTATATCCACGTTTACTACTCATTTAGCTGGCAACGTATATGCGTAAGCGTTCCACGATCTGCCACCCCAATATGATCATAAAGAGAATACATTCGTGAACCCGGTTTCTTCTAAATTTGATATTTACTGAAGGGAAAGGAAGAAGTTTACGTAACTGTTGGAACATATAAGAGAATATAATTTTGTGTTGTTTACTTGAATCTTAATAAAAAAAGAATCAAGGTATCATATTCCAGGCATTTTAAACTTAATTTGGATCGTTTTGGGAAATAACTGTTATCACGCTGATTTCTAGTATAGTTGTCAGGAGTAACACCACAAGCAACATACTAAAACTTCACTTATGTAGCAATGATGCGTTGCCCTCTATGGAGATTTGAACGCCCCAAAAACCAGATTTTGGAGTTTTTTTCGCTAATAATGACCAATACGAGTAGATTGGACATATAATGAATTAATCTATATAAAATTACCAACAAATTATGTCTAACGTATTTTTTTATCGTTCATCAACAAAACGACTTTGAAGATGGTCCATTGAGTAAAATAACTCAGTTGCTATGCATTAGTGAGTTTTTTGCATTTTCTTCGCGTTATAGTGCCAAATACGAAACAATTATTACTACATAAAATTATTCTACGCCGAATTTCTCGCAAAAATATTGCACTACATTTACCACTCATCATTGGTTACTAAAATAACCTTGAAGAAGACGCATCAAGTAGTATGACGATTTATTATTTTTTGAGGGAAGATTTTTGAGTTTCACTCCTTAGTAAGAAGAGATACGAAAAAAATGGTTCATAAAAAAATTTATCTACATTAAGATTCTGATTCTTATCATATTTTCGTCGTCACTCCCTTCGTCTTTTGGGTCCTCCTCATTATCATTGATTAAGCACTTTGTGATATCGTCTTGTGATGAGATAGATGCTATCATTTTTTATTGATGTAAGTGAAGAATGCGAATAAGAAATTGATGAAAGGTATGCCATGAATTTGTTTCAATTTGCAAGGTAATAAACATACAGGAGAAGTTATTGAAGAAGAGCAGTAACATGACAGAGTTGATGTTGATTACTTTAAAAAATGAATATATAGGTCGCATTATCAATCTAAGCGAATTCAAAATGATTTCTTACCTCGTCCCAGAAACCCCACAGTGGGTACGTAATAAGGTATTACAATTACATTGGATCTCCATGGTTGAAGTTAAGTGTGTAAACAAAGATGCGAGACTATTTATCAACCATCGCTGAGAGACTCATACGATTTTTGTTTCACCATTGGTCGCATCACTGTCTCTCAGAACAATGCATATAATTTTTTGTTTCATCCATAGTGGCATCACTGTCTCTTAAACCGGTGCCTTTATTTAAATGAAACGATTGGTCGCATAACAGTCTCTCAGACCAGCTAATTAAGGTACTGGTCTGAGAGACAGTGATGCGACCAATCGAGTCATTTAATAAAATACTCCTTCAAACATTCGAAAGACAACCACCAACGCATGTATGTGATGCTTTAGTACATTCTCAGGACCCTTCATAAATCCTGGTCTGAGAGACAGTCATGCGCCATTAACTGGTCTGACAGACAGTCATGCGACCAATGGCGGGTAACAGACTGACTGAATCACTGTCTCGTTCAACGATACCTGCTATTCCAGTACTTACTTGATGGAGTAAGACTTGTTGGTAAGAGTCAGAGGCGGACTTAGGATTTTGCCGCCTGTAGGCAATAAATTTTTGCTGCCCCCTCCCCTTCAAAAAATATGGAAAATTTTCATGCAGCTTTTTTTTAAAAAACGTTCATTTTGGTGCATAAGCCAAACTTTTAAGTTTGATTTAAAAGTAAAAAAAAAAAAAAAAATGCAAGCAGCCATGTCGCATTATTGGAGATAAGTCTCCTCTTCTACAATATCATCTGTGAAAGTGAATTTGAGATATAATACACTTCTTATCCCAAAAAATCGAATGGATTAAGATTAATTACATTTCCATCAATTTGAAGCTCCTCAAGCTCAACTCAAATTTTGATTATACGCCCTTCTGCATGCATTTCAATCCAAATTTAAGAGGTCATATTCTGGTCATCAATCAACACCACACACCAGATTGACTTCTCTACGTCGTTTTGGTGAGGAGATGTGGAAGATTCAAGAAATTTCATCACTCAAAACTTCCACAAAAAGGCGTTTTCTGCGCCAACTCCCCCTCCAAATGTATTTAGGGAACTGAAATTTGCATATGTTGGTCTCTGTGTTTCACTCTTTCATGTGAGATCAAAAACAAAACATTTGAGCTATTTTTCACTTCTCCAGCCTCCCTCAACATTGTATTCATTCGACATTTTGAATTTTATCAAAAAAACAAAGAAGGAATTTTTTTGCACTTTTGAGCAGAGCCTCTTACATAATTTTGAGCAAATTTCATGTGAATACCAGTGGGCGTTAGGCGTGGAAAAAATTCTTTTTTCATTTTTACTACAATTTTCAATTTTTCATAATCTTTTTTTAAACTGATTTCTGAATATGTTATTAGTTCATGCAACTGACTACCATAATTTTTTTTTTCAATCGATCATCATAATACATGTGGCGAAATACGCGGCTACTTTCCGTCTCTATATTACACATATACGCGGTCATTTCTTATGTATACGCGATCTTACGAATTTGTCGTTTTCTCTTTATTCAGTCGTAAATAAACTTTATGTTAAGAAGATACTTCACTTAATCCTTCATCTGGTGACCCCTACGTTTTCAAATACGTAATTATTGGAATTATTTTTTGAATTTTTTATAATGAAAGAAGTAAACAGCGCCGGCGATTCGCCTAGAAATTTTTTAAATTTTGTGCTTCCAAGTTTTTCTCTGGATAGCCCAGCAGGAATAACTACTTGGGTAAAACAGGTTGAAATTAGATTCAAAATTGCAAAAATCGAAGCTGAAGAAACCAAATTTGACTACTTGATCTCATCCCTACCAATGGAAATTACATCTAGAGTATTCGATCTCATCAACAATCCGCCAGGTGAAAATCCGTTTACTGTTCTTAAAAATCGTATTATTTCTGAGTTTCAGCCGAGTGACAGCGACCGAGTTAAAAAACTTTTGAAAGGCTTAGCTCGCGAGAATAAATTTTACATTTAAAAAGCAGCAGAAAAAATCAAAATTTGCCGCCCCTGAAATTTTGCCGCCATGGGCAGCTGCTCTCTCTACCCATGCTTAAATCCACCTCTGGTAAGAGTGAAGTATATAAGGTAGATAATTTTTGAAGTACATAGCTATTATTCTAGTATAATTAACTACAAGGAAGTCTACATCAGAATACTTGGCTGATCGCAAAACGGTAGGCTGGGAATAGTTGAGTTTCAATGCTGTTTAAAGAAAGGTTGCCCTGGACGTAACTTATATTTCTATTTTACACCAGTTTCATTCACACGCAGTCAAGTGCCCATATATCATAGGTAACGTCTATGGTCGAGACTACAAACATTTTCGTGAAGATGATTATGATGATGATAATTCTTTGCAAAAATAATTTCACAGAAGAAAAACTAGCATGTCTGACGATACAAAGCGTCAACTCATACTTAACGATTAAAGAATATTCGCTAGCCTTGAAGGCACTAGGTGAAGATTAAAAAACTTTCTCGATAAATTGAGATTTTAACGAATAAATCAAAAATAAATTGAAATTTACCGTTTACTAGGGTGGTGTAATTTCATAAGAAATACATCTCCGCGTAAACGCGTTAAGTATACGGTAACGCCGCCGGAACACCAGTGCACGGAGATTTAACTCACCTGCGGGATTTGCCGGGCGAACATATCGCAAATGAAGTCGTAAATTTAAGCTTTTAAGTGGAAAAACTAGTCTATCGTAATAATTTAACGTTCGTTCCTCGTCGCGCCACGCGGTACAGTGAAATTTCAAAGTAAAACGAATTTAAAATGTAACTACTCGCAGCTCGGTGTACGCAGCAAGGAAATAAATTTTTGTATAATTAAAATTTAACGCCGCCGGAAACAGCGCGCTATCGCGTTTAATCCGTCAACGCGCGGTAAAATTTACGTTCCGACGCATACGACTATCGTTTGCATGTAGTAAATTTTTTAAAACTGAATTAACAACATTCATCTACCACTCTACATGGTCACACTCCGCTTGTACAAACAGCACAGCAGACGAATGGACTTCACAGCGCATACCAGTATGTTACTAATGTATTAAGCTGCATCTCGCCTTTACATTATATTAAAGGCATTAACGAATACCACAGGCCGAAGATGAGGATTTTACGCATCCACTGGTATATTTCGCACGTAATAATTTTCACCCCGCGGAACTTCGACTTTTCAATTAAAAAAATATTTTTTAATTTAATTCCAACGCCGTTGCTATCGCGAAATTTAACGAGAAAAGTTTAAAAAAATTACAAAACTTGAAAAATATTTACATCGGTACACAATTACCGGAATTTCTAAAAAGTTTTTTTTTTGTATTTTGAAAATATTAATACCGAATAACAAGTCCCCCCTCGCCTTGCGTAAGTTAATGACACCATCTTTTTCTACTCAACTCGCGCTCTCTCATTTTTTTCTCTTCTTCGAAAAATTCTTTAAAAACTTTACGCGAGATGTACCTCGATGAAGTCAAAGTTTCCGGATAAAATTACCGAGTTTCGTTTAGTAAAAAGTTGCTCAACTTACAAGATGGCTATAAAATTTAAATTTTTATTAGTTAAATTAAAACTATACACAGTTCCAACTCGACTCTCGTACTCTGGTACCGTACAAATGAACTAACTGAACCGTCTACCGTAAAAAGACTTTTTTAAAAGATTGACAAATTTTCGATAATTATTTCATCCTCGTTAAAACTTTTTCACTTCGAGACGTTTATACGACACGACATCGTCGTCTACGTTTGCCGGCGAAAAACTTTACGCTATTAAGGGTTACTTCAAGTCAAATAGGTACCCGCGTTAGGCGCCATTTACCACCGGATACCGGCCAATGGGCAGAACTTGATAAAATACGACTTTAATAGGCATTTATTTTGAATTACGTTTTACGACTTATCTAAATATCTTAACTTTCTGACTTGAATGTTTTATTCGACTTTTTGGGCCATTTCAATGATCGCTGCTGTATTGCCGCCACCTTTTCTGGTGATTAAGTAATTTTATTGTTACCCTTGATTGTTTAATTATGCTCTTAACAACGTTTTAGGCACTAACACAAATTTATTGTCCCACATCCGAATTAAGGACTGAAATATAAGGTCGTTTGAACATTTGTGAGATGTACTTGTGAAAGTGATTTTTAAACCAAAGAAGCATATAGTATGAGCTCAGCGAACTCCTCTTTATCACCTTCAAAACCACAGGAAAAGTTGGATTTATGACATGCAGTACTTTTCGTACCAATTAATCATATTACTTGAATCTCGATTCATCAGATAAATTGAATCTGTTGTGCTCTGCACGTAATACATTGGTTACTCCTGCAGTAGTTTCTCCTGCAAAAGCCCTTTTTTCCTTTAACTCTCCTTCACATTTTGAGGTTGATAACCACTTCTTTTACTCTCCAACATAATGTATGGAGATGAACTGAGAATATAGTATATTTCTCATTTCCAATAATCATACGAGTTGATATTATTATTATTTTTACTAATTTGAGGTTTCTCAATTTCTACCTAAATTTTGATAATGCGCCATTTTGAATCTATTTTGATCCAAATTCTAAAGGTAATATTTTGGTCACCAACTAACCCCACATACAAAGGTTGATCTTTCCAGATTGATTTGGTGAGAAGATATGGAAGATTCGAGAAATTTCATAACTTAAAACTTCCTCAAAACACCAGTTTTTGCTCTAACTCCCCTCAAAATGCACTCAAGAAGCTGAAATTTGAATATTTTGGCGACTGTGACTCACTATTTCATATGAAATAAAGAACGAAAAATTTAAGTGATCCGCCATTTTGAATTCTTTCGAAAAAAATTAGTTTTGTTGCATTTGTAGAAAGAGACTCTCGCCAAGTTTGGAGCGAATTTCATGAATACCCTCCAGCGCTACGCATGCGGGAAAAATTTATACATATATACCAAAAAGTTGGATATTTGCCAGATGATTGCAAATGTTTTGAAACAAAGAGATTTGAAGACCCCCCTCCCCCAACCCTCCGTTCTCAAATCAGGTAAGCTGTAATAGATATCGTTCATCAGTTAAAAACTCGACTGAAAATCGTGACATGTTATTACTTTCAACAACCATGTAAGGTAATGAACGACAAACTTCTTAGATCAAAAAATGACATCAAAGCGACGAAATTAAGTATAACTAGAAGATACTAGAGTATCTTAAAAGCGGACTTGACTAATTATACTATTTTAAAGAATGTTATTAGAATAATTTATTTTTTTACCAGAATAAAAATTTTTTATAAAATTCAAAAGTTCTACCAACTCCACTTAACCTAAATTTTATCAAGTATCATACAAAACATGACCTCACGTAATTTATCTTCTTATAACCCAAAACTTGGAATCATGTGAGGTCAGGTCATTTTACGTTCAAAAAGCTCTAAAAAAACAATATTTCAGACAATTTCTTCAAAAAAACGTGACCTCACGTCAAATTACATTTCCTCACGTTCGACATGCTTTTGAGGATGGCCAACTCTTCTTCTTATCCTCCGTCTTCGGTTCGGAGGCTGACTATACTCATTTTTAAAATTCATATTTTAAATTGTAAATTAAAATTACATGACGTCACGTTACCTCATGCTCAATCGACTTCAAAAATCAATCAATTCTAGAGACCTACTCAATCTACCACTCCTCAAAATTTCGAGTCGATCTGTCAAGTTTTACTCTAGTTACAGCGAGAGAACGAACGTTTGCAAAAAAACGTGACCTCATGTTAAATCATTCGTCCTCAAGTTCAAAAACTAATAATCGCTGAAAGTATGCGTACTCTACCTATCCTCCCAATTTGGTGTCAATCGCTTTCGAATCAAGCCCCGTCACGTCATGTCACGTCACGTCAAATCATATCCACTCACGTTCAAGAAACACTTAATTCCAAGACTACTACGCCTACTCTTTCAGCCATCCGCACAAGATTCTGATAAATTTTTGATACAAAAGGAAAAACCGTGACCTCACGTTTTATTGAATCATCTCACGTTCTGATAAATTAGATATCTGATCATTTATAACGCTCAACCATTCCTTCCTGCTATCATGCGGGAACCAAAAAACCTCAAATCATGCCTCCTCACGCCACGTCACGCCTGATCACCCACAAAAACTAATTAGCACTAAAGCATCACTATCCTTACCCTTCCACCAACTTTGAACTCAATCCATCAAGTATTATTCGAGTTATCGTGGGAGAATGGAAAAACCTCAACGAATGCCTCCTCACGCAAAACTCACGTCCGATCACCTCATAAAACTAATAATCTCTCAAACTATTCTACCCCAACTTCTTTTATCTTTTAATCATTCTGTTCAATTTTTCCCGACTTATCATGAGAACACAAAAAAGCTCAACTCACGCCTTCTCACGCCAACTCATGTCCCATCATGCTCAAACATTAATTGGCTTTAATGATCACTAACCTTACCCTTCTTCCATCTTTCAATTCAATCTATCAATTTTAAATCTTAGCTATTGTGCGAGAACCAAAAAAAACCTCAACTCACGCCTCCTCACGCAAACTCACGTCCGATCACGTCCAAAAACTAATCAGCTTCATAGTGCCACTACCCCCACCTTCCTTTCAACTTTCAACTCGATCCGTCAACTTTTACTCGAGTTATCGCGAGAGAACCAGAAAACCTTAACACACGCCTCCTCACGTCCGATCACGTCCAAAAACTAATCAGCTCGAGAACTCAACTACCCCAACCTGTAGAAAAAAAAAATAAAATAATAAAATAAAACTAGACGATGCGGTAAAAGGTAAACGTTTATAATTTTAGTCGCATAAAATAATCTGTTAAAATTAAAATTACTATAATACTATTATGTTGACCGAAAGGATGGGCGCGAGATGGTGTAGTTCTGTCGGTGCGGGCGAATCCAGCAATAAAAAAATATATATCGCACATGAGTACCCAATACGCTAACAATATTTATTTGACATTGTGGACGTCTCAGGTCAGTGCCAATAGGCCTGCCGAACCTACTGTGGGGCTGCTTCGGACTCGGGCGACTTAGTCTACCCGCAGTACACCCATCAGTGCCAACTTAACGGATTACCCTATAGGCCAGTTAGCAGCATACTCACGCCCTAAGCGCCTAGGTAATCCGCGGGGACCACATTATCGCTGGTGTGGCTCGTCACACACACCGCATAGTGGCGATCCCTTGAGTAGCCTCGCAAGGCTACTCGCCGGCAAGACGTTAGTGATCACCATCACCTATCTAAATACCTTGACCTAAATGTGTCTATGGACGTCGCAAACGTAAACGTACCATGACACCATGCACATAGAAGAAGCCTACAACGACCTAATATAGTACGTAACAGGTACTCAGTAAGACCACTTACGTGTTATGTATCGCCAAGGGTTGAATCACAAACGCAAACTCTGACGCGTAAACAGACATAATGTGGCAAAACCAATATCCACCGTAAAATGAGAGCTCGTACTAATCGACTATTCGTACAAGCCCCACACTTCACCAAACGTACGTGACGTTTCAGGAATTAGAGTTTTATTGCCCAGCGCCATTTAGATTCAACTCTCAGTAAAAACGAAACTCAGCGAAACAGGTTGCCGACAGAGGGTATACGCACATATGTGAACGCAACCATCTATCCGCACCATGGATAGACTTTTGAGTAGAAACGCTCGAATAAAAAAAAGAGTATTTTACAAACCCTTCCTCCGAATTTGATTTTGATTCGATCACTTCTACTCGAGTTATCGCGTGAGAACGCGAAGAAAAAAAATAATAAAGAAAGAAAGAAAGAAGCAAACAAACTAAGAAACTGAGTGAACGCAATAGGGGATTTACTTTAAAAGTAAAGTCCACTAAAAATGAGGATTAAATCTGAAGTTTTAAACATTAGCAATTCATCATTTTTTTCTGCGCGTTTTTTCAATAAAAAAATTGAAACTCTTGCGAATTTAGTTTTAAATCATTAGCAGTCGCATTTTGAAAAGTTGCAGCAAGTATAAGCTGGTCATAACATACACATATAATAATACAATGCTTATACACACGCCCACACCGTGAATATTAGGCCAAATATGAAATATCTCTTTGTAGCAAGAAAAACTTCAATATCCTTTTTCCGATTCATTTTACCTACGCACTTGAGAAAACAAATATTTTGTTTGGTTTGAAACCAAATAAACCCGCTGGAAGATTCGAAGCTACGAATTTATTACCATTCCATTTGCACGGTCCACTCGTCGGCCAAATTGTTATTGTAACAATTCCGCCGAGCCAGTGACCACGTCGCGAATGTTTATAAAACTACCATCCGTCCATTCATCATAACAGTCAAGATATCGAGCAACTTGATACGAATATTATTCGACGTCGCGGGAATAAAGCCGATGAAATTGTTTTGAACGCATCGTGTTCTACGTTCGGTAGCGCTGCACAAGAGGGGCGCGAAAAATGTTTATTTAGGTTTTATAAAGTTGTTGCCGCGTCGACGATCATGAAGTATTCATGGCTGCTCCGGGCTCTATGCTAGCGTATACGTATGCATCGATGAACAGTAACTGCTAAAAGATTAATCTCTTTTATAACTTACACAAAATACTATAAAATATAGCTTCGAAAATGATGAATAAAACGTTGAAATAGCACATAAAAAGCTGTCAAGATATTAAATTCCGTTTTACCGGATGATTTATTACTTTTAATCTGACAGTGATTCTTATTATCTTTAGAGATATTAATAAAGTTCAATTTCTCGTCGACGCGTATATGCGCGTTGAGCGGATTATAAAATTCGCTCTCGCCTTTGAGTATAGACAGCGAACGGCTTCATTCATTAAAGAGATAATTTTTTAGGCTTTTGGCAAGCCGCCGCCGCTTCAAGCTCGAGTATTTCTTCTTTTCGTGCATGCGAGGCCATTTATCACCATTATCCGTATACGGAGGTTATTCGCGGATTATTCGCTTGGCTGATATTTTCGCCTCTTTCATATGCTCATCGATGTGTGAGATAAGGTATAACGATGGTGTTATATTTGAAATTAGCTCGATTCGCTGTTTGCTTTGGGAATAACGTCGTCGTTCTAGTATGTCAACACGGACGTGTTATCGCATCAGTCGAAACGAACGTGCGACTGTTTAAGTTGACCACAGAGTTGACAAAAATCATACTCTCGCTGGGCAACGCAACCATGCGGTATTATAACCACGTACGATGACACGATGCAAGTGTTACTGACGCGCGACAATTTATAAGATAATAGGGATATCAGCCGAATTCGAGAATAGAGTGAGCTCCGTTCATTACTGGCACGATGTCCGTAGTTGGTATTAGGCACGTTACGACTTCATTAGCCAAGATCTCTTCAAGAGGTCGATAATTCGACGTTTACGAAATGTTAATTAAATCCTGCGGCAGATCTCCTTCACGGTATTTACACTTTCCTCCGTACGAATACGACGTGTCTAAATTAACATCTCTCCTTCGGCTAATTTTACGCGTACTACGTGATAATAAATCGAAAATAGTCGACTCGAAAATACCCCCAACAAGATGACGCTTAAGCTATAAAAAAAAACCCTCCATCGTAATTTTTTATAACTCGATAAAGCCGCGCCAAACGACGCTAATAATTCGCAATTAACTATTTTTTCGCGCGCTCGTGTTTCCAACGGCGAGAAAAACGTGCGTCGACTCTACTCCCCGGTCCTGCTTTCGCCTACGTATACGTTCGCGAATATAAATTAAGCGGTTAATGAAATGGGCATAAATGGAAAAGCAGACCGATGTGATTAAACAAGTCGGTTTCGGACGCTTAAAAAGCTTCGTCGTCGTTTCCTCGTATACGCTGTACGTTGCTGTAAGCCTTTTATACTCCATACAAAATCGAGCATTCGAGCTACGTAGATTAATCTTTTCTAAACAATAAATTGCTATTACCTCGTCGGCGTTATTTCGGTGTGAGCAACACGCGACGTTGTAATTTTGCCTCGTAAAAAGCCATATAGCGATTTTTAAACGCCATCAGTGTCCTACGCGATACACTTATGTATCTTTGAATGTCGAGTTGTTTGAATTCAAATTTTCCCCTTATTTTTCTAGTGGAGCCCATTTAATGTTTTTTTTTTTAATTTCAAATAATATTTTTATATTAATGGTTAACTTTTATTTAACAATTTTATCTTTTAATTGTTTGATAAATTTTTTTCTCATTAATTAATTAATTATTATTATAATTAATGTAATTTTAACTTCTACAATTCTTTTAGTTTATATTTCAAGAATTTTAAAATTTCAATTTTTTCGAAAATTAACAGATTTAAAATGCATTGAAATATTATTATCAAACTGCGTTTTTGTTCATTATCTAAATTTAATTTATTATTATTAAAATATTGCTTTCTTTTAATGCATAAAAATAAATATCAAAAAATTATACCAAATTATAGATTTAATACTACAGCTTATATATCACACAGCGAATAGTCATATACCAGACGAATAGTTTATAAGAAAATTAACTGAAACTAGATACGACTATGCTCAATAGTGCTTCACGATAATGCTGAACAATAATTGGTGTGTGTGTAGAAGTCATAACAAAGGAATAAAAATAAAATTTAATGCCATATGATTGAAAAAGGACTTTATTTTGACTCTGCGTTCTCGAAATATTCAAAAAAAATTTTAAAAACTTTAAAGTTCGAAAGCTCAACTTAACGCGAACTTTCATAAAAAAATGGATAGAACCAAAGTTGTACAGAATGAAATTTCCTAAACTTTTTACCACACATTTTTTCTTTACTACCTTTCACTCCCGAGATATTTGCAAAAAAAACACTATGTAAATAAGCGTCGAAGTTTGAAAGCTCGAATTTCAGCGGAGGGATCAACTTCAAAAACAATAGGGCTCTCAAGCTTCACTTCTTCTACCTACCTTTCAAATTTAGAGTCAATCTGTCAATTTTTACTCGAATGATCTTAGGAGTATGGAAATTAAAAAAAAACAAAACAAAAAAAGAAAAAAAAGAAAAACGTAAGCAGCCATGCCGCATTACTAGAGCTAAGTTTTTAATTAGGACTTGTTCAAGTTAGCAAATTACACTTTAACCCCTCTTTATTTCTACAGGCCACTCCAATACCAAGTCTGAAAACCACCACCCTATCCCTTCCAAAACACTCAAGAAGGTAAATTTAGAACAAATGTAGTTAATTGCCATGCAATAATCATATGAATACAATTTTTCAAATTATAACTGCGTAAGGCTTCTCAAATTTAAATAACAAATATCGATCTCTTAAGAACCTTTTTCAACCTTTACCACATAGTGGTGTAAAATTCGAAGAGGCGACAACGAACGAGGAACCTAAAGAACTTACTAGGTCGCGTTACATCAAGGGAGGAGCGGTACCTGAAGGAAGTTTGTAGAAACGAGTAACTTTACCAGTTTATTAGTTGACCTTCACTATACCAAACAAAGTATGACGAAATTTAAAACTGAATAAACGCGTCGATAAGTTTAAACTATATTATTTTAATAATGATTTCAGTACGTTTTGAATAGATGAAAAATAAGATGATAATTATATAATAATATGATATGACTGAAATTGCGTATGTTGAATATTTTTATTCCTTATAACGTGAGATACTAGTCAACTTTCAAGGGCATTTTCAAAGGGAAAATCGAACTTGGATTTTTTGCACTACGGTTAACTCAAAATTACAAACAGCCCCTTGTGCTGTTGTCTGTCGACAAGCTTTTTAAATTATTACTTGCGAACGAAAATTCCATATCCAGCGAATCTTTACAAAGCTTATTTTCAAAGACAACTTCGAGGTTGAAAATAACGATTTTCTCCCACTCTTTCGTACTTAAGCAACCTCATTTCAGTATCTGGATTACTTCCAAATAGTTATGTTTACGGAGTTCTCCGTTTACTAAGCTCGTCCATCTTTTCATGCACGACTTCCCGACAAACAATTTTGTATTTCGCGAGGCAAAAATTTTCCATTTATGACTGTCAGTCAATTCTAATACAGTTGACATATAAGCTGTGTACCTACTACCTAGGTAAATTTACTCACAGAATATTTATATGATAAACTTCATTCTCATTATTTTAGTCTTGATTTGCGCCGAGGCAAAAGCTTAAATAATTTTCAAAAGTTTAGTTTTAATTTTCTCTATGTTTTAACATCATTTCTATCGCTTGTAAACGAAATACCCATGCAATAACTTACCGTTTGGTCTCACAGGCTGTAATAACCGATTTCGATGCATTGTAAAATCGCTTTTAAAAGCCTTTTTCGCCACATCAGTCGGTTGGAAATTGCATTATAACAAAAGCTTGCCAACCACACTCGTTTTATACAACCCCACAGGAAAGGAAACAAATTGACCGAGTGAAATTTGATGTACTTGTAAATGAAGTGGTATACGATGAAAAGCGCTCGCCAACGTTATGTTCGCGGCTAAGGGTTAAATGGAGAGTAATTTTTATACTCTCACGTTTTGCAGCTATAATACGCAACATTGATTAATTCAACGCGTACGCCGTTAGTCGCGAATGTGTCGCGTGGGCAAAAAAAAAACAACGTTGACGGATAATTTTGTTTCCCTCGACAGACCCGCCATTCGCACATTGCTATAATCGAGCTTTCCACACACCTATTTGCCCGAAAAACCGACAACTTATCGTCAACAGACGAAGCCATGAAACCTACATAAAATATTCATCGTCCGAGTCGCCAATTTGCTACTTTATTTTACGTATTTTGCAGGCGAATACTTGAACGTAATAAATTAACCTAATTACCAACCACGCCAAAACGTTCATGTGTGAGGTGTAGCTTTTATAGTGTTCGAGAACGATCCCCTATCGTCACATTCTGGTCGAGCATAAATTTTTGTCCAAAATTTCCAATGCGCCATCGTTACTTTTTTGAACATACCAGAAGAACGTGTTGATCAACGAATGTTCTACTTACATCTATTTGCAGGGTAATTTTCACGAAAAATTTTAGTGAACACTTCAGAGATTTCTTTCGAATTTTTTCGGGTGTTATCATTTGTACCTGGTGTATTTCTGAATCAATTAGTATATTTCAACATTTTTTTAAACCAAAATACTGCAATAAGTACATATGTATTTTGAAAAGTAGTTCACCATATCATCAAAAACATAATAAAAAAAAATTTAATATGATTTATAAAAAAAAAAAGTAGTAGTTATACCACATTACTGGAACTGAATTTTTAACTGGGACTTGTTCAAGTTTGCATATAATGTTGTTAACCCCTTCATCTATATGTCTATAGGCCACACACAATACAAAGTTTGAAAATCCCTACCCTATCCCTTCTAAAAACACTTTAGAACTTGAATTTGGAACAAATGTATGGTATTTCTTACCATGCAATAATCATAGGAACACATCTCAAATTATGATCACTTGAGGTTCCCCAAATTATCCTCAAATTTTTACAATGCGGCATTTTGGATCCATTTTGACTTACATTTAAGAAATCATATTCTGGTCACGAGTTAATCCTACATATGAACTTTGATCTTTGTAGATCGATTTGGTGAGGAGATATGGAAGATTTATGGAATTCCCTGCAACAATTTCCCCTCTAAAAGTCGTTCTTTGCTCTAACTCCCCTCCAGATTCATTTGGGAACCTCAAATCAGAACAGGTTAGTCGCATTAGCTCGTTTTACCACATGACACCGCAATAAAAAATTTTTGACTCCTCATGTACCTACACTATATTTTGAGATTGATAACCCCCTCCTTCCTCCCTCCAATATTATGTGAAAATGAATTTGAAATACAGTATATTTTTTATTCCAATAATCGTATGAGTTCATATTAATTACATTTCCACTAATTTGAGGCTCCTCAAGCTCTACTCAAATTTTGATAATGCGGCATTTTGGATCCATTTTGACCCAAATTCAAGAGATCACATTCTGATCACCAACTAACCCTATACACAAAGTTTGACCTTTTTAGATCGATTTGGTGAGGAAATATAGAAGATTCCAGTAGTTTCATGACTCAAAGCCTCCTCATAAAGCTGTTTTTTGCTTTATCTCTTCTCAAAATGCACTTTGGAAGCTGAAATTCGAATATATTAGTATCCGTGACTCACTCTTTCATATGAGACGAAAAACAAAAAATTCGAGCTATTTGCCCTTTCTCCAGTCCTTCTCAAAATTTGAGGGATCCGCTATTTTGGAATTTACCAAAAAAAAAACAAAAAAAATACTTTTGCGCATTTTCAAGAAGAGTCTCTCACCAAGTTTTGAGCGAATTTTTTGAATTACGCGCCGGAGCCACGCATTGGTAAAAAATATATAATATGCGAAAAAGTTGAGCATTTGCCAGATGATTACAAATGGTCTGAAACGCAAAGATTTGAAGACTCCACCTTCCTTGGCCTTCCCTCTCCAAATTACGAAGGCTATAGCTATCATTTGTAAGTTAAAAACTCAGCTAAAATATCTAGTGTAATTGCAATTAACAAAATTACAGTTCGTAGGGACTAGAGATGATCAGAATCAAATTGACTGCTAACAACAAGCTGGACATTTTCATTTTCGTCAAGAATGATTTCTCTCATCTCTAGCCGCTGGTGGAAAGTTGATTTTGAAATAGAAGTTTTACTATTTCGTTTCTTCTTCGTTGATACGAATCGCAACTGTTTGCTCAGTTGTTTATTGGACGGAGATTTGGTCTTTCTTTCTAAATTTTTGATTTCTTTTTGTTTGGCGGCGAGTAATTTAGCTGTTTGCTTCAAATAATCCAACGCTTTTTTATCGAGTTCATTTTCTGCGTCGAGATCAACATTTTGCATAGCTCGTAACACTTCGTGAGCAAGAGATGTCATAGCCTATTTCATCTTTTCCATTCATTTTTACTATACGTTGAGTTATACTTTAAGACATTTTCTAACAAGACGCAGACGTTTAAGATTACCGAATATGATAACACCATCAGATAGTTGATTCGATACCTGCCGTAGAAATCTGAAAGAAACTTTCGAAGTGTCCATGAATATATTCGTGAAAATTACCCTGCTAATAGATGCGAGTAAAGTTTCGACGAAAAAATCGAATTGTGTAGTAAGGATAAAAATAATTCCAACCATCTCAGCCTTCCCGTTTTCAAACAGCGCGACAAATGACGCGAATAATTTCTATCAATCGACAACGCGAAAAAAATCTCCCTCTCGACAAAAAAAAAAAACAAACATCCGGAGCGAAAAATCCTTCGAGCCGCATCGTCGACCGCCAAGGTATTTGCATTTAAAAACGAACGCTTTTCGCCATCGTTGAATAAACTGTTTAAGTCAATTTGCGGCTTCGGAATTTACATCCAATTACGCGTAAACCGAAATGGGGGAAATGGTAACATTCGCAAAAATACCCTTTTTATCGCTTTAATCAACTGAAAATGTATACAAATCGTGAAATTATCTTCGTCCGTTTAATTTCGATATTTCCAATAATGGAAAAAATTATTATCTCAAATCCGGACGTAAAATATAATTAAAAAATTTTCAACCTTCGAGGGAGCGATTTGAAGAAACACCTTTATAAATATCGCCGATTTTTCGACCGATTCGAATTAAAATCGAACCCAATGGTTCGTAAAATTTCTCCGAACATTTTTGTAACTGACGGCTGTGTATTTTCGACAAGCGTAAGGGCTCAGAATTCCTTCTTGTTCGTGTCGAAAGTTGAACGTTTGACACGCCAAAGCCCACGGGATGACGAGTATTTTATACGAAAACGTGAAAACCCTTCAAGATCGTTCCGAGTCGACGGTTAGTGGCCTAAAATGTGTTTATTGCTGGATTACCTGCTACTACGGATTTACGCTTAACTTAATTGCAAATCGTCGAGTGTTGTTTCGGAGAAGATTTTTCCACCAGTTCGCACAGTCTTACAGCAACCCTGAATTGAGACCCTCTCGGTATTTCAACACGTGTCTTATAAACATGGAAAATATTAAATTTTTAACCTTAAACCTCCGTATAGGAGTAGAAAGAACGCATACACGGGCACACAACGCTCGAAATTTAATTTTGTCGCTGCCGAAAATCGGTGTAACCGGAAATACCTGCGATGAAAGAATGTTCAACATTTTACGGTTTGTTTTTTCGTTACGATACATTTAACATAGTCATAATCTCGTATAACATAAAAAAAAACCCGAACTTGGAAAAATATTGAAGCGGGGAAAGAGTAAGGCAGGAATTTTTATTTTCCACAATTTTATGCTCGACAATCGGGACAAAATTTCATCGTCAAGAATACGCAGATTTTAGTTCGCAAATATGCGAAGATACGAAAAATAAATATTTTTAGTGTATTAAAAAAATTTATACATGTTCTGGGTATATACACACATTTTTGTAGATATGTTCGGAAAATTTTATACGTACTTCGCATCAAGGATGAAAAATAAATAAAATATTTTACGTCGATCGATGTCGAAGGTAATTATTTGTTCTCATTGTTTTTGTAATTTATTCACTCATAGCGTTTGAAATGGTCGACGAACTCGACATGAAATTTCCCCTTAACATATTTTTAAAATTCGAATAACGTGCTCGTAAAATAGACAAAATTTCGGCGCCATTTCGAAACCATTTCAAATCGTCGCTTACTATAATCAAATTCTCGCTTTCAAAACTTACTTCATTAAGATATCATTCAATTTAGTCAGACAAATGTTACCTTTTAACTTATACGGGTCATAAATATTAATAAGACTCGCGATACGAGTACAATTACTCCTACACACGCCATCGCGTCAAGATCGAAGCGAATAGAAACATATTGTAAACGATGTAAGTCTCGAATTTCACCATGGTTTAAAATTAAATTTTATCAATACCACACTCGTCTCTTGTTTCCTTATCGGCGTTGAAATACGTAATCAAATTCACCGATGACCTCGTTCCACCGAATTAACTTTCCATATCAAATAGCACGATAAAATTGTTATAATAGCTAGGATAAGGCCTGAAAAAGGTTATATGGCTCGAAATATCAAAATTACTTAATATGGGCGTATCGCCCTGATATAAAATGTACAATTATAAGAATAAATTCAATAACTTTGTTAACAAACTTGGAGTTTTTTTGGGTCCCTCTGTCTTTTCGGGTAGAAAACTTTTAATACTTTTGATATGTAGAGGCCATTACAACAAATTTAAAAAGTGAGTAAACTAATTGTACCAAACTTTGAAAACTCTATATAGTTTCCTTTCAAATCAACTAAATTAGGTAAAGATTTTGGTTTCGATTGTAATTCTTCTATAATTAGATTATTCCTTTCATAGCATAGCTGCTAGTGATGGCGATAATCGATTACTTGAGAAAAGTGGAAGTAATCAAATCGATTTTTCGAGCTGAAGTAATCGACTAGTCGATTACTAATCGATTACTTTCAAGTTTTTATCTAAGAACAACTACCGTTGAAACCTTCTTTTTTTTTTAGTTTTATTAGAAAAAGAAAACAAAAATTGACTCTTGATTCTGCTCGGCTGGAGCACCTTGAACCAGATGGTGTCTCCAAATTTCTTTTTCTTTTATTATTAGTACACATCGACATCAAGTTATGAAACATTTTTAATTTATTTTTACAACTTTAAGAACGAAAACGTCTAAAACACATGTCACATGTAATCAACACTTCACATTTCACTTCAAAATCGCTCGAACGCCGGATAAAATGGTATTTTTTTGGCTTTTAGGTTATTCGGACAAAAAATGGAAAAAAATTGAAAAAATCGATTATTTTTCCCCAATTAATCGACTAATCGATTATTTCAAAAAATGTGAAATAATCGATTATTTAGTAATCGATTACTAAAAATAATCGACTAGTCGCCCATCATTAATAGCTTTTTTTATCATTTTTATTTATTTATTTTTTTTCATTACAAACATCGAATAGTACAGCGAGAATGTGGTGTGGCCTACCAAAAGGTAAGCGGCCAGCTGCCACTACGAAACAATTATTATTATACATAATGAAGCAGATAAAAGAAAAACCAAAACAAAACAAAAAGTACAACAAAAAAAATAAAAATAAAGAAGGAAATGCATAAATAACATTTATGAAGGAGGTTGGGGGAAGCCGCACCTCACTACTACTGCCTTCTGAGTAACCAGGTCTTATGGTTCGAATACTTGGATACCGGCCCCCCGCTTAACTTTTCATATTCAGCAGTAAGGGGGCGATTTGTGTTGACATTTAAGAAGTAATAAGAGTTCCTTCGCCAAATTGCCAAATTTTTCCTGTAAAAAAAAGAAAGATGAATCTGCACCCCTTCTGAGAAATACTTAGTGACAAATCCGGAGTAATTTTCGCAGAATAAAACATGGGCAGCAGTCTGTTCTGGATGACCACAGGAGCAGCTAGGACTACAAACTTTTTGATTTTGAAAAGAAAACTTGCAAACTCACCATGACCAGTAATGAATTGAGTTACGCTGAAATCAAAGTTATGCTCTTTAAAATCATATATATGCGACGCATTCGGCAAAATCGAAGCGCCCCAATCAATCCCCGCGATCACAGACCCAGTCAGAGTCATTGATTTTCATCGAGTTGAATAGAAGAAGTTTTTTCATTCCCCTTATGCTGGTGCATCCATTGATGCAAAAGAATCCACGTATACTCTCGGCGTGACGAAGTAGGAGCCTCTCTGCGAGATCTTTGGGAGGAACCTCACTAATCTGAATGTGGGTGAGTATAACCCTAGATGAAGCAACGACGTGCAGTGGAAGAGTACCAGACAAGACGTTTGTTAGTGAAGTTGATGAGGTTCTGTAAACCTTAATGATTTTAAGTGAAAACAACCTCCTGGCCGAGTTTAACCTTGAAATATTCAATTTGAGCCACAGACGATGAGCAAAGAGATGTGAGGGGTAACATATGATGGACCCTATAAGGGCTTTGTACATTGTCCTTCTTTGGGGGGAAGTGTGGCCATAAACATTTTTCATTATTATGCCGGCTTTGCGTGCAGTTTTTTTGCTTTGGTTATTATTAATAGCTGCTTTACTTCATTTGGGACTACTGTACATTTTAAAATAGTGCCTACATTACTGATGATGAAGAGGCCGCAATTTCAAGTTCTTTCGTTAATTCTTCTGGTAACACGTTACCGTTACTCAGGGCGTCCTTCGCTTCCCGAAAATGGAACCTAGGTTGCGACGAATTACATATGGGCAAAGGTATTTTCCAAATATCATTCAATTACTGCGGGAAAGTCGCAATATTTATCAAAAATCGCTTTCATTTAGGACCAAAAAACTTACAAGAGCTGAAAAAACTGGAATTTTTAAACGTGATTTGATCATTGCTGCAACATACAACTCGGGAACTTATTACGAAAACTATTTAAAGATTCAAATATTCTGAAAAACATATACAGTACTTGGCTTGTTTCGCCATTCTAATTAATTCCTCTTTTAGTTCCGTTATTTTGATAAATAAAAAATATTTTAAAAAATGTAAGCAGCCATGCCGCATTACTGGAGCTGAGTTTTTAACTGGAGCTTGTTTTGATTTACTAATGACCTTGCTTAACCGTTCATGACTACAGGCCACACCCAATACCAAGTATCCTTTCCAAAAACACTTAAGAAGTTGAATTTGGCACAAATGTAGTATTTCTTGCCATGAAATAATCATGCGAACACATATTTCTCAAATTATAACTATTTGAGGGTCCTCAAATTATCTTCAAATCTTGATAATCCCCCATTTTGGATCCATTTTGACTCAAATTTAAGTGGTTATATTCTGGGCACAAACTAATCCTACACACAAAGTTTGACCATTCTAGGCCGATTTGGTGATGAGATATGGAAGATTCATGAAATTTCCTGCAGTAATTTCCCCTCCAAAAGCCGTTTTTTGCTCTAACTCCACTCCAAAATCACTGAGGAAGCTAAAATCAAAATACGTTTGTCACTTGGGCTCATTTTATCATATGACACAGCAATAAAAAATTTTCGACCCCTCCTGTACCCCCACCACTATTTTAGGTTGATAACCCCGCCTTCCCCCTCCAACATCATGTATGGAAGTGAATTCGGGATATAGTATACAACTTATCCCCAATAACCATATGAATTCATATTAATTACATTTTTACCAACTTGAGGCTCCTCAAGCTCTACTCAAAATTTTGATAATCCGCCATTTTGAATCCATTTTGATCCAAATTCAAGAGGTCATATTGTGGTCACCAACTAACCTCACACACAAAATTTGACCTCTTTAACTTGATTTGGTGGGGAGATATGGAAGATTCAAGAAATTTCATGACTCAAAACTTCCTCAAAAAGCCGTTTTTTGATCTAACTCCTCTCAATATGCACTTAGAAGCTGAAATTTGGATATGTTAGTATCCGTGACTCACTCTTTCATATGAAATCAAAAACGAAAAATTTGAGCTATTTGCCCCTTCTCCAGCCCCCTCAAAATTTGAGTGATCCGCCATTTTGAAATTTTCGAAAAAACAAAAAAACATTTGCGCATTTTCAAGAAGAGTTCTCACCAATTTTGAGCGAATTTTATGAATACTCGCCGGCGCTACGCGTGGGGGAAAAAAAATATATATATATATATATCGAGTTACGTATAAAAGTTGGATCCGTTGAAAAACAGTGAAAGTTGGATCCACCTTAAAAAATAGCTGTAAAAGGTATTAGCCTCCAGGAAACAGTTGATTGTTATTTGTCCATCTTATAAATGGAAGAAATATACTAAATCGATTATCAGAACGAAAATTATAAGGGAAAATTCAATTAGAAATACATGTGAGAGTCGACTCCGTTCTCCAAAAAGACAGTTATAAGTTGGCTCCACGAGAAAGTGGATACCGTATATGGAGTTGTATATTAAAATATACATTTATAGAGAAAGTTGGCTCCTTCTGGCAAGTACGCCATGGGATAGAGCGCGCCTTGACGAAACTAATGCATGATTTGTGAAAGTCAGCTCCATATACGGTATTCACTTTCACATGGAGCCAACTTATAACTGCATTTTTACATAGCGGGAGCTGACTTTTATATGTAACTATAATCATATATACCAAAAAGTTGGACATTTGTCAGATGATTACAAATGGTCTGAAACGCAAAGATTTGAAGACCCCACCCTCCCCCGACCTTCCCTTCCCAAATCAGGTAGGCTGTAATAGCTATCGTTTTGTTAAAAACTCAGCTAAAAACACTCAAAATACAATGTTCTACATTTTTTCTTTGATTTTATAAATAAGAGATTCTCGAAAAACAAACCAGGTAAACCGTAATAGCCTTCATGTCCTTCAGAAATTCAGTTAAAAATAGCACTGATATTGAATATTCTTCAAACCACTCTTTCACGAAATAATGTATTTACGGGCATGGTACTTGAACAGAATTCAACTGTATTAGAATTTGCAGCTGTCAGTGATCTACTTATTTGAAACCGTTAAGTTATTATTGATTGTTGAGAAGTCAGAAAAATTACAGATATAAAACCGAAGTCTTATTCAATGAGCAAAATGTGTTTTAAAAAAATACCATCATACCCATCGTGCGCCCAAGTGATTTGGATTCAAGCTTCATTTTTTTCAACAGTTTCTTAATAATACCATAAAATTCAAATTATGATTTGCAAATTAAAAATCATTTTGAAAAATATTCAATGAATTTAATAACTATTCAATTCATTTTATTTACACCACAATCTCTTCATACTTGAAAAAAACAAGATTTAAAATATGAAATGCGAGATTTTTGCTCCAGTTGAATCCAAATCACTTGAATGCGTATTCTAAAATTTTTCATGAATAAATTAACACTTTACATTGGAAATGCTAGCCAACACTACTCAGCGTTCTCTGTTCCATTGTACCATGTGCCGATGGTGTATAAAATAATACCTATCACTAACTGGCCCATGGTACCACGTACCATTACCGAGTTTGACCGTCTGTTCTCTGTTGAGCCATCAGTTAAGATTTTTTGTAATAACTTTTAAAACACCACTTTTGGACGCTCTGACGAATTTTACTTTCAGTACAAAAAATAAAAATATTAATCCCAATTCCAACTTTTAGTCAGTTCATGGAATAATATTTATTCTAGCATCCAAACTAGTACCCGCTTCCATACACGATACCTTGGTTATGATGAAATACGGTGAAGTTTTCATTTAGTTTATAACCCATACATAGGATAAGTTTAAAAGTACAACGCAGATTCGAAATTAAACGGTAAGCCGTCATTAAATTTGTAACCGGCCGCTCATACTACCGGACAGATGCACGAATGAAGTCCATCACCGGTGAATGAGTAAAGGTAAACCTTCGTTTTGGTAAATCCGCAGTCAAAACTAACGACAGTAGGTTGTTGAAGCGAGTTTTGCGGTTCGACTGCTGCATTCCGTATGAGGGTTCGATGTTTAGAGTAGTTGCGGTTTTAGACTTTTCCAAAAACCTCGTCATTAATGCCTTCCTTTGCACATACAACACGTTTCCTCGCATTTCTTCATTGCTCGATTTATTCGTTAGCTTATTTGAGAAATAAATAAATAAAAGCTGAGGCACTATATTCATGTTTTAATTTTGCAGAAATGGCGGCAGCATGGAGTTTATACCTGTCATTTGGCGTGATACTAATCTTCTCCAATTGTGGTAAGTGTACGTTTCATCTACTATATGCGCATATTTGAAATACACGTCAGTGTATTTCAACTTATTACTTTCCTATAACGATTTCAGACTCCGAAAGCGAATAAAATGTGGAATTTACGAATCCTATGGGTTATCGTTTTGCCAATCTTTGCTATCTTCGTTTTACGGTATTAGTTATTCGAATACATATTTACCCACGAGCTCGCGAGCAGCTGTTAATTTCATATATTTTCCAACTATGGAGATCGAATCGAGTAAAAATTGTTGTCAACGCACCCCAGGACGGATGATAATTAAATTTAAAAACATAACGTTGTAATATTCGAGTTAACTGCAAATATATACCGAGTAATTTTTCTACATCGAGCGAATCCGATTACAAAACCCCAATTCCGCCGATACCACCATTCGAAGGGGACAATAAATAACGGATTTACCGATATCGCGAATACACGAAATTTCCACCGCACGAGTATAATTCCACGTATGAAATATAGCCTCGTTACGTGGGCTGGATTAGTCGAAGGTCGGTACTCGGTTAGGAAAAATGTTACAATTTTGTTATTTCAAGGTTCAATAGTAAGGTGGGGGAATCGTCGGCGTCCAAAAGAAATATTATAGAAGGGATTTCACCACTGGCGACATTTTTCCTACGACGTAGAAATTTATTAGCATTTTTCAATTCGCCAAAAAAAAATAATAGAAAAATCGTTACAACGAAGGAGCCTCTTCATTATAGCTAATGCCTTGCGTATATTGCAACAATCGACCAAATCCATTCGGTCCCTGATGCGAACGCTGTATTCACACGAACAAGATTTATTTGCCACCGACGATACAGTTTCGGATTGCGAATTATAACCCGCGCAGGTACATTATTACAATTAGTAGGTATTTGAAAACAAAGCCCCAGCATAGGATAAGTAATAGGCGCGGTATTTTTGATGATGGTACCGTGTCGCCGAACACTATACGCGGGTATAATAAACGATACATCAGTATACGGCATAGCAACAGGAAAACTTTCCGTATGATATATTTTATTTGTTGACAGCGTGAAATGTAGCATTTGCTATAAGGGGCGGATACGGTAAGCGAGGGAAAATTTGTTATTTACGAATTGCCGTCGCATGAGAAACAAAATGGATTTGATAACGCACTTTGTCATCGTGCGAAATGGTTTCCGCCGATGCGACGCGCAACCGACGGACCTTTACTCGATAACAACGTTATGGCCTAATGAAGCGCCGTCGTCGTTTGTCGTCCGTTTTGTTTTTGCTTTTCATTCGTAATGCTATAAAAGAAACATCAAGTGTGCAAGCTGTCCTGTGTCCACTCGATTTTCAGGAAAAGTAGTAACTCTGTTAACCTTATTAGGAACAAAAAGTGAAATTTTCTTACTTTTTGGGCTTTTATGACGGATATGAAGAATCACTTCTCGCAAATTTACAATAATGAAATTCTAAACATTGAAAAATGATCTACAAACATCGTTTATAAAAATTTTACGGAGTTACTTAATATTTTAAAGTTGAACTGCCCCTCCCCTCCCTCATAATTACATTCCAAAACATATCACGCTGTGTGGACTCCGTTCGAAAACTGATGAGTCGTAAGACTTCTAAAGAAATAAACTTCAATTTTTAAATTTGAGTTATCCAGCGCACTCAAAATTTTGAAACTGGAGGGGGGGCGGGTGAGGATAAGCAACCTCAAGATACTGAGTGATTTGAAGATAACATTTATGAAGATTTTCAGAAAAAGTAGTAACTCTGTTAACCTTATTAGGAACAAAAAGTGAAATTTTCTTACTTTTTGGGCTTTTATGACGGATATGAAGAATCACTTCTCGCAAATTTACAATAATAAAATTCTAAACATTGAAAAATGATCTACAAACATCGTTTATAAAAATTTTACGGAGTTACTTAATATTTTAAAGTTGAACCACCCCTCCCTTCTCTCATAATTACATTCCAAAAAATATCACGCATGTGTGGACTCCCGTTTCGAAAACTAATGAATCGTAAGACTTTCGCAGTGATTAAAAACTGTGTTTTAACAGAACTTTCAAAAAATACATAAAATTTGCAAGTTTCAGTTTGCCACATAAAAATACCCAAATTTTCATCATTTCGATACCTGAAGCACCAAAATCTTCGACTAAATCTCCACGAAACTTCTAAAGAAATCAACTTCAATTTTTAAATTTGAGTTATCCAGCGCACCAAAATTTTGAAACTGGAGGGGGGGTGAGGATAGCAACCTCAAGATACTGAGTGATTTGAAGATAACATTTATGAATAATATGTTTCCATCATTTAACAACTTCTAAGATCGTAATCGCCATACAGAAATTCATCAATTATTGATATGGGAGATTAAAAATGAGTTAGTAATGGAGCTCGTGCAGAGATAATGCTTCAACATATTTATCATCACCAAGCAACGATTTAACTCAGGGGATGAGCGGGTGACAAGCGAGAAGCGAATACTTCAATGTCATTTCTCTCTCCTTTTGTACAGGAATACAATCAGATAAAATATGGTAAACGCTATCTATATGAAAAGTATAAAATCACTTTAGCTCAATGTTTTCACTATTTCATAAGAAATTAATTTTTATATATGTATATATATGCATGGTTAATCTAAAATCATACAAAATAAAAATAAAAAAAAAATAAAAAAAAAGGCAAGCAGCCATGTCACATTACTGGAGCTGAGTTTTTAATTGGGACTTGTTCAGGTTTACAAATAACGTTGCTAACACCTTCATGTCTACAGCTCACACCCAGTACCAAATTTGAAAACCCCTACATTAACGTTTCAAAAATTACTTGGGAAGTTAAATTTAAAACAAATATATAATATTTCTCGCCATGTAATGATCATATGAATCCATGTTTCTCAACCCTGCAATAGCACACTAATTTTGTAACATAAATAGTACATTGGAGTGAATTTCATCTCAAGTCATTTCCTGGTTTACAAAATTTGTAATAGTGTTGGCAGTAAATGCTTCGAGAAAGGATTGATGGGTAATGGTGATGAAGGGGAAAAGAGGGTCTATTAAAAAGCTTTGCTTTTGTATTATAGTCAGTGTTGTCAACCCAAAACCAAATATTTCTATTTTTTCACTATAGAAACAATTATTCATGAACATATAGCAAGATTTAAAAATATTTCTTTGGGTTCTTTTTCCATTCAATATTTCTTGTCATCATTTCGACTCATTCGTTTCAAAGTAATTTTTTTAATGACGATTTTAGTCTTTTTTTTTGGAAAATTATTTCAAAAAATAAATACAAAACAAATACTTGTATTTATCAAAGAGAAAAAAATTGAGAAAATAATACACAGGTTCTCACGATCTTCAGTCTCTTCATATTTAAATAATACCATGTTGGAAGGTGGGAGGATTTTACTATAATATGCCATTATGCGTAGCAATAAATTAAGTATGTATTGCTAAGCAAAATAAATAAAATGATGACAATACTCCCAACATGGAGATTCACCATATAAGCAACTTATTCAAATCTCGTTAGTGCCACAATCCTTCTCCTACTCAAAATGCAGTTGGATTGCATTATACATCAACATAATTAAATTTAAAAAATAATGAATAATAATACTATATTAGGTATAAATTCGATAATCAGAATCGAGTATCTTTCAAAAAAAAAAAAGCATTAGATGCCTTTTATTTAAAAACAGCAATTAGAAAAAGAAAAATTCATCTCCGCAATTTACGCAGAATCAATTTTCAAGCCAATTAAATTAGGTAATTCTATCATCGTGTTTTTTATTTACGGCGAATTGAGTATGCAATTTTATTAACAGCTTACACGACGCGATCAATCAATCGCCAACTCGGCAGTAATCTATACTTTCAACCCTCGGAGAATAATCCTGTCTAAAAAACATTTCGAAAATACATCCGCCGGATCAATCTTCGAATTTAAAAAAGCAGTTCAATGTTCGAAAACTCAACTTTCAGGGAGGAAAATCACTTCAAAAACAAAGGACTCTTGGGCTTCACATTATCTATGTACTTATTTCCCAAATTTGGAGTCAATCCATCACGTTTTACTCGAGTTATCATCAGAGAATGAAAGCATAGAACTTTCAGAGAACAAAATGTAACAATTACGGACTTTTCACTTTGAGTTCATTTTTACGGGAAACTATGAGCTTTCGAGAAAATTGTATGAGAACTAAAGTTGTACAGCTTGAAATTTGCAATGATCTCATTATTATTCATTTTTCTCTTCGATGCTTCGTTCTCAATATACATATTAAAAAAAAAAAAAAAAAAAACTAGAAACCTTCGTTTGACTTTGATTCAAAGAATCAAATCTGCCTTCCTCAACACAAATTACCTACAATTTCACCGTTATTACAACCTATTGCTCAAAATTTACATACCGTGCGTCCAAGTGATTCGGGTACAATCAGCGCAAAAATATCAATTTGTTGATAACATAATAAAAGTTAAACTACTAATTTCTAGATCAGAAATCATTTTAAAAATTACTCTGATGAATTTTAAGGCTCATAAATTCATTTCATATGCATTACGATTTCTTTACATTTGAAGAAACCAATTTTAAATAATTGGAAAAGAGATTTTTTCGCTGATCATACCCGAATCACTTGGACGGACGGTATATATGTATTATCTAAATGCTAACCAATTCACAATAATACACAGCCGTTAATTTCTTCTACTTCAACACGCTAACAACGCTATGGTGGCAATAACAAATAACTTCGAAGAACAAAAAGAAAAAGATTACTCTGAAAAAAAGAGGCTGCAAAACCAAATATAAACGTTGGTCAATTCAAAGTGATAATTTTTCCAGGTTGCTACCAAACGAGGTACATTATCCGTTAAAAACTAATTCCGCAAAACGAAAAGAAAGATTTTAACAGCTGAATAAGCGATCTCCCAGAGAAAGTAACGCTTAAAGTTATTCGTTATTTCAACCTATTCGCACGGAACGAAGTACCTCGGCTTGATAAAAAGTTCGCTTTTATATTCACGAAATTATAAACCACTCGACGAGATTTGTATTACCCGTTGGTGGCGGAATTTTTCGCATTAATAAAGAATATACGAGGCAAAAACTACCAACTTGATAACTTTATTAGCGAACGATGGCTCGCTCCATAAATCCGCTATATTACTCTAGCGTGTTACAGAATAACGGTATTAAAATTGGACCACACCAAAACGAAACAAATTTACCCCTAAGCGAAGCACCATCGGCGAAATAAGATCGTTCAGTTGTATTAATATTTGAAACATTCGTTCGAACATCTCGGTTCATCGAACTGCACGATGTGGCTGATACCCTAGTGTTAGATATTTGAGATTTTACACCAGAGACGGTCAATTTTAACACGCGCAACAACAATACATCGGAGCAGAGCAATAAAGTGGCCGGTTTAATAGTTAACGCCGGTGTTAATTAAAATCTATCGTACCGCTCGCATATTTCATGGCACGACGCGAAAGCCCAACATGTCGGTGTTGTATTCCAAAATTATCGAGTTTTCGAAAAATAACCATCGCATCGTGTTTACTCGAGACACCATTCTGTTTCTTTAGCTGGATAAATTAGACGTAAAAGATATGAGTGAAAAATGGCGCCTATTAGAAGTTGGAAAAAATATTCTCGACGAAACCTCTCTCCACCTCGAACCGTACTATCCGTGAAAAAGAAAATATACCGCTAACGTAATTAACGCTTCCCTCTAATTATTTTCCGTCTCGTTTCGCGTTTAATTTCGTCATCGTTCTTTCTACTATATCTATTTTTTACGCTATTTAAGAAGTCAACAACATCGCTGACTTTCAATGTTTACATACAACTTAAGCCAATGTATAGAGAAGAGAAGCAAGTTTTAAGATTTATTTATTACATTCGTATTTAACAAGTGAAATTTCGCCGATGTTCATATTTTGCTATACCGTATAAAGCTTTTACCGAGTTCATTTCATTTTACCGAGTACCAATGTACATTGCTACATGTATATAAATTTAAGCAACATTTACCGCCAACCCAAATGTCGAGAGAAAGAACACCAGCCAAGCTTTTCCAATGCTACGAAGTGTATGAAACAAAGAAATACCATATGTAGACCTATTCGCTAATGCCCACGAGAGAAAATTAAAAGCCATTATTGCGAATTCTCGAATCGCTTCAAATGTACGCCTTTCCATCCTATCGTACGTACCAGCACCTGCACACTGAAAATGGAACGGGCGTGCAATCAAATTAGCCTCAGAATCCCTATCAAATCGAGCGGTAATTTCGACGAAAATTTTTTCTCTACCTAATTCCAACATCGTCGAGCACAATGATGCGAAATTCATTCCCTAAGGTTTTCTCAATACTTCGTCGTAGCCGCCCACCAAGCCCTCTACAAATATTTCCTACATACTTACCCGTATAAGGTATAAAGGATTAATCAACCACCGTAGTTTGAGATTCGGTTAATATGCGTAACGTGTTCCTAGATGTAAGTGGCTTATTGAAAGTTATGGATGATAAAATGTGGAAATTTAAACGGCTCTCCTTTGTTCTCATCACCACGTATTTAGAATTAAAACCTATACCTATACGGGTAAAGGATAAAATACTACGAGCTTCTTTCGCTCCATTATTCGGTTAAACAGAGGTGAATTAAACGTCGAAAAATATTAATATTACCATTACAATAAAATCGCAGATACCGTTGACCATCACGGTTCGAATGCGAACAGGGAAAAAGATGAAAATTTAATTCTAAACTATAATGTCACATTGGAAGGGTGATCCCACTTCCGTGTTTTTCATTCTTTATCTTCATAATAGCATTCTTCATCGACTATAATCGATGATGTTCTTGTAATATTTCCCTCAAGAACAAAAAAGAAGAGAGGGAAGGGCATAGGAGAGAACTCTGTTGAGATCGGGCGCGGATTCTCTCATAAAATGATTGGAAAATCGGATTTTTTTCAAAAACTAGCAACCCTAGGCGCTTAAAGGTTGTCGAATGACCTAAAAATACAATTTAGAGAAAATAAATTTGAAAGCATTCAATATCTCGACATTGCGCCACCCTGAAAATCTTAAAGATATACAGTATTTGAAAACTGATGAAGTAAAGGTCATAAATATTTTGTAGTAGGTTGAGAACATTAACCCAAACATTTTTTCAAAAATTGCCATGATTTTGTTACTGAATTAATGAAAATGTGAAGCATTTACTTATAAAGAAATGGACAATTCTAAAAAATTATTTTGAATCATAGTTTTCAACATCTTAGGAAACTTGAGGTGATTTCATGTCAATTCATCTGAATAAAAATATGATTTCTCACATCATAGGCTTTGATTTCGCTCATTTTTTTCTGATAAGTTGGTTTTGTCCCAGAGGTAAGAAAATCATCATCAGTTTTTCACAATCCTCTTCTCCCCCTCCCCCCCCAAAGAAATGAAAGGAAACCTTATAACTTCCGACATTCTTCAATCCAACTTTTGACTCTTATGGATTCTAACAAATTCATAAAGCTTTCAAAAATTGAAAGCTGAACTTTTCAGTAAAAATGCTTATAAATTTCACTATTTGATAAAAATAGGTATCTAGGTACCCTTCGAAAAAAAAATCGTAAAATGAAGCATTTTTATGTGTTTTCAATCGCAGTAATTTCAAAATATGTTATGCCTTTTTGTAGTTACATGGGGTCTCAAAATTTAAAAAAAAAAAAGAATTGTAAAAAAGTAGTGCAGTCATGTGAAATATCGTTTTATAGATATGGATACGCTGAATATTATTATCAACTTACTTTTCATCCAGGCCATTTACAAGACCCCTAACCACTGACTCATTTTGAAAATACTGCAGATTCAATTTTTTTTCAAATTTTTAAAACATGTCCAATAATGTTTCAAGTGGTGAAAGTTGAGCTTTTCGTAACAAAAGTTTAACTTAAAATTTTTGCATGTTTTATGAGTTGGTTAGAATTTCCTTTGGGTGGGTTACTGAAATGCGAAAATCTTTTACCTGTAGTTGAATTATACACTTTCTACATGAGGCAAGATTGAATGATATTTTCTAAAAAATTAAAAATGTTCAAAATAAAAGGCTTCTCTCCTCTCCCCTAAAGTAGTTGGGGGAAGTGATGACAGTTTTCTCATCTCTCAGGCAAAAACAACTTGTAAAAATATGGAGACTATGAGGTTGAAAATGGTATTTTTTGGGTGAAGTGAGATGAAGCGACTTCTTTATGACCTATTTTTGAGATTTAAATTTGTACTCGCGTATCTAATCCCTGTTGTGAAGCGGGTGTGGAACCTTAAAATATAGAGGAAATACGGCATTTTCTTATGTATGGTATTGTTATTTATTTGGCAATTTTTCCTACTTGAAGGTAGTAATTTTTTGGTAGAGAAAAAAATCTAAAAATACTAGCGCAAAAAATTGTTTTTTCATCTCAATCTTTTGCAATTGATGTCATTTCTTATTTAGGGGAAAAAAATCAATTTTTAAAAACAAAGCAAAAAAAATATTCCATACTGAATGAGAAATTTGATAATTTGGTCTACTTACAACTTGGTTCTTCTGCCTTACCGAATCACATAAAACAAACCAATGCCCCATGCAAGAGAAACAGAATTCGAAATACAAAAAAAGAGGAATGTTCTGCATATGTGTAATGTGTCTTGAACATCTCAGTATTTCTTTAAATATTTCTTCTCCATTAACACTGTCAAACTAGGAGATTCGTAATAAGTAGTGTATGCGTACATTAACTACAACCAGACATCCTGCCGCCATGTAAACATTTAATACACACAATTTTGTTATGAGTTAGTTATGGAGCTCATTTAAAGACAGCGCTTCAACATATTTTTCCTCACTCCGCAACAATTCAACTTACGTTAATGAACGATTAGTAGGCTGGTGGCGAATGCGTTAATGTCATTTCTCTATCCTTCTGTGCCTCAGTGAAATCAAATGTAAAATGATAAACGCTATCTATATTAAAGATATAGAACTACTTATGCGCAATGTTTCCATTCTCTCATGAGCAATAAATTTTTATATTGTAGTGAACTTTCTAGGTGTGGTTAATCAATGCTAGTAGAAATGAAAATATTATATTGCATTTCAAATAAAAATTCCAAAATATTCAAAATCTGACCAATTTTACAATGCTCATTTTGCCAAGCACCCATATATCCACTTATCAAAATGTTACTTTAAAATTAGATCTATAAATGGACTGTCAAGTTCAAAGGAGATCTATTAAGAAAATCAAAACTATATTACAAAATACATATTTATTCTTGAGAATTTGTAACGGGCGGTTTTTTCGTCTCTTTCATCCGCCTTATCACAAATGAAGAAGCTCCCTCTGTGATAAGGCGAAGAAACTGGATGATAATTAATCGAAATTTTATAAACAACGTTTTGAAGTGATCCAAAATTAAAACCAAAATTAAAAATTAAAAAAAAAAACAACAAATTAATTTTTTATTTTATTACTTTTTTTCTTCCAAAATTTTTCGTTGCGCAACAGAGAGGCAACCCTGCTGTTGACGCGCGGTCATGGCCCTTTCGTGTACGTACTTTCGGCCGATTTACGAAAATGAACAGTAACAATTAAACTGTACGTTTTGGTTGATTTAAAGTAATGAAATCTATGTAACGCGGTGAGTTCAGGGGCGTACCGAAGACCTTCTTCAGGGGGGGAGAAAACCAAAATTCCAACTTAATACCATGAATTTTACCAACTGTTGACCTTTTTTTTTTTTTTTTTTTTTTTTTTTTTTTTTTTTTGCTCCACGAAAAAATATGATGCACAGTCTTGTTAGTTTTGAAAAAATTTAAATACTGCACAAGTGGTCAAATTTACCAACTTTACGCTGAAAACTCCCAAATTTGCCAACTTTTTACGCTAAAACTCCAAATTTACCAACTTTCCAACAGCCAAGGGGGGGGAAGCTCCCCCCTCCCCCCCTTTCGGTACGTCCCTAGGTGAGTTACATAGATTTTGATACTTTAGATTCTTAGTTAGCGTCCAGTTTACTTATTTTTTAATAATAATATTGTCAAACTATGACAAAAGCGTTACTCGCGCGAATTGAAATGTACGCGATTATATATAACCTTTTTTCCGCGAGCATATTGTCAGCTCATTCTTTCTTTTTTTTTTGCGACAGTAGACTAAATATCTAAAGTAGGGTAGTTAAATATTTTTTTGTTCCTTTCTAATATACGAGCTTATCTTTATCAATTTCTTTTTTCTTCTTCTTTCTTACTCGACCAGAGCTGCGTTGCTCCAAGCGCGGAGTCTGGTCCTATCGTGTCTCTCCGGGGAAATAGGGAAATTTGGAGCTCCCCCTAAACAGTCCCCTGTTTAGCCTGCGGCGAACTTGGTTCGCGCGGTGCTTCGCTCTCAGCGTGTCCTGCGTTGCATAACAGCGCGGTGCACACGCTAATTGCGATCTCCTAATTGATAAATTTCGCGAAGTAGGGAAATATATCACAATTTTGCCGAGCTTCAATATAACAATATAATGAGTAGCTAAGTACGAGTTGTTGCGGTCGGGTAGGCTGCTGGGTGTGTGGAGGATAGTAGGCATGCGTTGAATAATCGAACGATTTCTTTTTCTTTTTCTTTCTTCAAAAAAAAAAATAATAATTTTAATTTAATTTCCTAATGTAATTTTTTTTTTCATTCATCTCCTATTTTTTAAAAAAAATTTCTCGTAGTGGCAAGGTAACTCGGTAGTGCATTCGCGATGCGTCTCGAGTTATCTTCGTCTATCTACGGGATTCGGCGCCGAGCGTTTTCGCGAGACTCGGATTAAAATACGGGCAGACCGTTGGATCGCCGATAAATATGTACGCCGCGCCATAAATGGTGAATCGCGCGTTACAAATTGATAAAGCAATAAAAAATTACTCAGCATCACCTATCATGTTACCCCACGAAGAAGCAGCCTAATGAAAATTTTCGAGTAAAGAAAACAAATGGCGAAGTAGGTAGGATCATATACATACATACAAGACGACAAAAACGACGATATAAACGCAATAACGTGTATCTACGAATATGAGGGCATGTGAGAGCAAAAATTTAAACTCGCTAGACGATTTATTCGCGGTTTCAACTTCTACTTCCATTAGGCTTTTCCGCACACATCTTTCACTTCTAACTGATTTAAAAGGGTATTCGCATTGTTCGGTAAATGTTTCATTAAATTCTTTCATGTCTATATTTCCTCGGCTCATACGTTAACCTGACTGCAGAGCCTCAAATATGTAGTACTTATTTCCAATTTGGTAGCCGACTTACGAACTAAATTATAAATTCAACTTCACCAAAATGTATGTTATATGTTCTTACAATACGCTCACCTGATGACCTTTTCTTTTAGATAAGGTGGTAGGAGAGGAATGTTTTCAAGCATCGAATAACCGTAAAATGTTTCTATTGAAATACAAATACATGGTTATCACGTTCTAATCGTTGAACAATCAAATGGCGAAATATATAATTGGCTATATGGTTTTACAATTAAGAAAACATTCTTCTGATGATTAAAAAAAAGTAACTAGTCAGTTCGCTATATTTCTCCTCCGTGTATAATGTAAAATATATGTATAGATTTATCTATGGATAAAGTGGCATCATTTTTCGTGGTCTACAGGTAAAGTGGCATCTTTTTTTTGATGCCACTTTACCATCACATTGCTCATCGATTCAGCTTTGTGTCATGACGTCACTGGTGTGGTTATTTGGGTGATGCCACTTTACCACTAATATTCTATTTTTCATATAAAAAAATTTTTTTCGGTCTACGGTCGTAGTAGCCTCATTTTTTTGATGTTTACAGGTAAAGTGGCATCATTTTAAAAATTTGTTTCCAAGAAAACCTATGAAATTATACATTCCGTTCGCCATTGTGGTGTCGTTAACGTGACATTAGATGCACTTCTGAGGAATGTGCAAAGTGATGCCACTTTGACCATAGATCACTACATATATACGTGATCTGAACAATTCATTACGTTTATTGTGTACGTAATTTATTAATTTTTCCAACAGTTTCTACTTCATTGCAATTTCAAGTTATATTCGAATGCTTAATATATTGTAATGTAGAATACTTTCAGCACATTAAAAATTTTCTATCCGCTTTGTGTACCATAAGGACGATTCATTTCATGGAATGAATACACATATTTTTCCCTCATTCGCACCTGACCATTGGTCGGCCAATAGATAAAAATCATCATCAATAGATTATATCGCTTTCCTCAAGGATGAGGATGGTGTCATAGCAGATTACACGTACAAGCTAAACTGTTCGAATAGAAGAAGGAAGACCAAGCGATTGTATTTCGCATTACAGGGCCAACGATTTAATAACACTCACAATGAGCTCTATTGTTCTGCTATGATTGATACGGCGAGTACTATACGCCGACACGCCCATATACAAATTTCAACATTAAATAACCTACGTACCCTAATAAAACACCCCGTTCTTTTGTTTTATCGTCGCGTTCAAGATAGCGTTAGGGTTACGCGAAAATACGGGTTCTTATCGGCTCCATAAATCGGCACCTATCGTAAACGTACCTGGTAAAAATCACGAGCGCTCGTTGACAAGGTGACGTACGCGCTACGCGACTGGTCATCGTTGCTCATATGAAATAGTTCGGAAGTACCGTAACGCATTTCAAAAGAATAGTAGCGCTTTTTTTTTCATCCTTATCGAGCGTTTTTTCGCCAGGTGAATCGGAGCCAAAACCCAAGCATTTTGGCACCGTAGCCGGCCTCAAAATTATTTCCTTCATTATAACGACTATAGCCGGTGAAGAAAAAAAATTCTAAAGTAATCAAAAATAACGCGCCGTCGGACCTCTGCCTTCTATACTAGCTGCACGCAATGCGCAATCTAACCGCACGAATCGTTTTCGTTGTGTACAGTTTTCCCAACGTTATTTGCGCTACAATTCTCAGGGGTATATCGAGAAAACTTTACCCACTATTTCAAAACGTCCAGCAAGCCGCGATATTAATTTCTATTGTAGTTGAATTGCCATGTATATACCTTGTATACACACGTCGTATAAGGCGACTCTCGTAATCGCCTCTGTTCCTCTCGCTCGTCTGCCCACCTATCGCTTTTTTGTAAATTTTTCACGTGTTTACCTCCGTCTCAATGTTGGTAAACATGTTTGCTGTAGACGACAAAAATTATAAAACTTTTACGTAAGGTAAGTAGAAGGTTTAAGAGGAATACGAAAGAATGTATTCAGGCTAGAAATTTTCAAAAAAGTCCGCATGTCTTACACTTCTTTCATAGTCCAACTTGTAGCTCAATGAATCCAATCTATTTAAAAGTCATTCATTAGAAAAACTGCTAAAAATATTCGTATTCATAATATGTAATAATATCATAGGTCAACTATACGTAGATAGATAGGCAACCCCCATATAAAAATTTATGACTCTTGATTATATTAAAAAGGAGACAGAAATGAGTTAGTAATGGAATTCATTCTGAGATAGCGCTTCAACATGTGTCTCACCACCCTGTAATAATTCAACTCAAGTTAGTGGCTTTGAGTATATATCTCCTGGAGTGATAGAAATGCTAGTTCAGTGGGTATAGCGTTAGAGGGCGCTTTTCAGTTGTAGTTGATGCTCGAAAGATCATCAATAATCATAATATAATATCATTATTGTTTTTTTATCCTCGTTTTTACGCGAAAACAATTATTTTTAGTGAATTACTTTATTACTAATTACAAATGATTTATAAACGGATTTGTTTGCTTTATCGTAAAAAAGAAAATTTGGACTGCATTACGCAACAATGTTCTAAGTGAAATGAGGCGCCATAAACTTCAACTACATCAAGTTTCTGATGTAATGTAAATTATAACAAAGCCAGTCAATCAAACTGAACAAATTTTGCTTGTTTGTCTTTGAAATTATTTAAATAACATGAATGATTTTATTCATTACCAGTTTTTCTCATTAAAAACAAAAATAAGATCGATCAACAAGTCTATGGCGCCTCATTTCACTTAGAACATTGTTGCGTAATGCAGTCCATTTATTCAGGGTTGTTAAAAAACCGTTTTTTATCATAAAAAACAAAAAAACCGTTTTTTATTGTTTAAAAACAGATTTTTCGTTTTAAAACAAAAAACCTCCATGAAAAAAAAAACATATTTAAAACTGTTTAAAACTAGTTTTAAACAGTTTTAAATCTGTTTTTTTTTTTCAGTATTTAACTATTCTAAATTTATAATGTTTATGCTCCTCACCATAACTTCATAATTAAATAAGAAAAAATTAAGACCCATAATTGTTTAATTTTCACTTGAGCCCTAAGCACTATGAGCATGGAGAATCCAGCAAGCATTCCCATTCGTTTAATAATATTATCGTCTAACACCTGTCGTGAGTCTTGACCAAATTCAAATAAGTCAATTTATTTCATTTGATAATAATTAAATTCAAAATTTCACATTTGACTTCTCAAGTTCTCAAAAGTTCAAAACATTTGAAAATGGAAATTTGAAAAAAAAAAAACTAAAGTATCAAGTTCAGAAATAAAAATTCTCAACTTATTTATTTAAAATTTTAAAGCATGAATATTGAATACTTCCCGTGATTGTTTGGACTTCAGTGAAATGAAATATAATTAATCAATAAAAACAAACTAAAATAATTATGAAAACAAGAAAATTTTGACAAATAAAAGTCTTTACTTATACATTTTTACTTCAGTTTTTTAAGGATCTTTCATTAGCTTATCAAGTAATCACACCACTCCGGGCATCAACTATAACTCAACAGCGCCCTCTAACGCTATACCCTCGCATATAACGAAATCTGCTATTTCTATCACTCCAGGAGATATATACTCAAAGGTTAGTGGGTAAGCTGGTAGCACACACGTAACACTTTTTATCAATAACTGGATAAAGAAATCTGGATTCCATACCCGTACCCATACCCATAACCGAACATCAGAAAGCGGAAATGTCTATACCCGAACGTTTTCGGGTATTCTCATTTTTTATTGTTTTGTTTATGGGAACATTAATACTGAACTGTATGATACAACAGAGTAAGAAAAATTCTAAAATCACAAATAGAATAATAATAATAACAAGAAAACTCCAACACACATGCATAATACAAATCACCAAATATAAGTAGATGGTAAATAATAGAAACAATACCTCAAGGCGATTTCAAGAACATGACTGCTAATAATACGAAGCCGTTGGAAAAATTATGAACATTTTTTTCAACACTTTAGAAAGAGCAAGACAAAAGTCGAAGAAAAATCATCAATATTATAACCGCTGTAATTTAATCAATTTGTTGACGAAATAAGAATATAAAACCTGATATGCTGTTCAAGAACCAAAAGCGATATTCCTTTGCAAGTTACAACATACGAACCTCATACAAAACAAAACCAAACAAATGGAGCGTAAAGGAAAGGAATCTCTCTATATATTAAAATCAAAATGAAATCGGTTTTGAGATGCGCGCGCATCCTTGTTTTGAATAGCAGGTATAAAAGGTATATAGAGGATAACACATATACAAAGGAAAAAAAGGTTGTAAATTTTAATAAAAGCTTTTTACATGTACAATGGTAAGGTCATAAAATTGTTTAAAATGGCAGGAATAAAAAGTATAAAGAATAGCAGGCAGGTATACAATGGGAAAAAAAAAGGTGATAAATTTCAATAAAAGCTTCGTACATAGGCAAAAGCTAAGGTAAAGTTGAAAAATTGTTTAAACTGGCAGGTATACGAAGGTATAAAGGGGCGAGCTCATCCTGAAAGGAAGAAATCTTGTTGGGGGTAACAAATACGTAAGAATAAGTTGGGTTGTGCAGTTTTGAATGTAGCAGTACTTATCGGATAAAATAATTTTTTTTTCTTCACTTAATTTTTATTGCGAGCCCCGAAGGGGCGAGTAGGCACTAGTATTTATGAAAATTACTAGACACGATAATTTCATGAAATGGTTTGTAAAAACACCGCCAATCAGCATGCCCGAGGCGCGCGAATCCCTTAACACTATAAAGTTACAAAGTTTTCTTGTAAGGTTTATGGCTCGACGAATACAGCTCTCGCAAATCTAATGGGATCTCCAACTGCCTCTTAACCTTCACCACTTTTCCACTTCGATTACGGTAAGGTTGTCGAAAGAAAACACTCAACGTAAATCGTTACCCTTCCTCTGGTGGGAGAAAAAAAATCTAATTAAAACAAATAAAGAACGAGCTCGATACTCGATGGTCATAGCATCTTACGTGACTAAGGGTCAACCTTCGACGAATATTCACACTCGACCGGCGTTTCCTTTTCACGTATAAAACAACGAAAATTTAATTAAAACTTGGCGCTAACTTTACCAACCCTCGATAAACCTGTTGGTACGCGAGGAGAGAGAAAAAAAAAAGTCGGACGAAAAGAAACCTCCGTAATCTTTCGCCACTAGCGAGTGAAAAAAGTGCCTTTTCCAGCGACGAAATTCCTTTTATAGATTACATTGTGAAAGCGATGAAAGAGGCGCCGCGACTGCTCAACGTTCATGTAAAAGCGAAACGAGAAGGTAAATTTTAATTAATAAAAAGAATGCCACGCCGCGAAAAAATAGCTGCAAACGAAATGTTAGCGCCGCGAGCGGACAAAGTTTTGTTAAACATTAAATAGTAAGTGGCTGAATACAAAGCGTGCTTGTCTTTTCCTTCGACTTAATGGATGCTAAGCCACAGATTACGTTTCTGCCACTTTAAATAATTAACATTCCATTTAATCTCGAATAAACTGCTCTACCTCGTTTGTCAGCCATTTCCAAATCGTATTCGGCGCCTTTATTTTCACCCATACTGGTGGCTTATCGTCCTATATCGGGTCGGAGGTCTGACCAGACTTAATAATGTGTAACCCTTCAACTTCGCCACATTACGTACGCTAAAAGAAACCACGCTGTTTATAACTAATTACCGCCGATTACCATTGCCGACGTGAATCGCATTCGATTTTGACCGATTTGATTGATAAATAGTTTTTCCGTTTCATCCATGCCACATTCAATTAATTTCCATTTCGCCCCCAAGATTTGCCGACGGTGCTCATTTCTCCAGAGATACAAAGACGACGACGCCGTTCAATTTCAGCGTTTACCGTAATTTAATCATTTATCAATTCCGCGAGCTGGGGAATTGTGGGTTTTATTTTCATATGAAATTGGGCTACGCCAATTTCATGCCAGCTCGACTTCAATTTAGACGGCACGTCGAGTCATTTTTTCTCACCTCCTCGACATCGTCTACCAACCATTATCAATAGAAATGTACTTTAAACCAGCTGAGCTTAGCAGGCAAACTATAAATTTTCTCATCGAACGACGTAATTCGCAGTTTATAATTCTAGAACTACAATATTCTTTCCTCTTTTATCTGATTCTGCTTCTTCATGTAAAGTAGATTTTAGCGGCGAATGAAATTTATTCATTCTGGTCATTGGATAAGGTAGTTGAGAAAATATGCGAGTTGAGGGGAGGAATTAAGATTGCAAATCATGCCGAGATAATGGTAGATGATTTTAAAATGTTTACACAGTACATTTGACTTTCAGTTTCAACATATGTTCATTAAACATCGAGTTGCAAACCGAATTTGTCAAAGCCTTCTCAGGTCAACCAAATTCCTTGATCCATACCAGACTAATTCTAAAGTCGTTAACAGAATTTACTCCTATCATATTCAAACGAGTGTTGTCGCGAAATTAAAGGAACCAAATTATCGTTATTTCAAACACATATCATACTTTTGTACTTGTGTTACAATGTATATGCTGACGAAAACCCATCGTAACCTAATTTCTAAGACGAACAGGAAACTTCTCTTTTCCTTCCATCAGACCAGAAAACAACCAACACCGCTAGACAAAATGTTTCGGCTTGAAATTCAATTTTTAATTAGCTCATACTATGTAGAGCGGTAGCTACCCTTTTCAAATGAACCGTAAAACAATTTTCACTCAACTCCGCTTTTTTCCTCTGATCTCTTTAACGCAAATGGAAAAAATAACCAAAAGGAATATTTTTTCTTACTCTGGAAATATTTTTCCTCAGCGTTCAATACTTCTTTGGTGGAAAAAACATTTTTTGGCCCTGAAGGGCAGAGAATCCATCAGTTGTTGCATAAAAGGAAAAATGTCCACGACCATTGCCCAATTTTGTTACACACAGCAAAGCGATGAACGCTTCGGTGCGCTTGTAAATGGGAAAAAAGCTTAGTTGGTAATTTAAAGGCTCTTCTTTCCTTTATTTTCAATTTGTCTTCTTTTCTTCTTTTTTTCATAAGAGGGGGGCTTATTTTAATTAAAATCTAGCATATTAGTCTTGATAAAAAGTGAAATCGCCTAGAGAGAGCGATTTTTTGCTTTGAAGAAACCGCTCCTGAGCTAAGACTGGAGATCTAAAAGTATTGTTTGAGTATAACAAAAATTCGAGATCTAAGGTTCAATCAATATTCGAATTTACAAATTTCAATTAGTGCCATTTCGCTTCCTTTACCAAGTTAAGTTTGGCGGATGAAATTGAATTAGCTGAGTTTTCAACTTAAAACAACAGCCATTACAGCCTATCTGATTTGGGAAGGAAGGTTGAGGAGAGGGCTTCCTTCAATGCGTTTCAGACATTTATAATGAATTGACAAATACCCAACTTAGCATATGTACATAATTTTCCCAAGCGCGAGTATTCAAGAAATTCGCTGAAAACTTGGTGAGAGAAGGTTCTCGAAAATACGAAAAAAATACTTTTTTATTTTATCGATACACTTCAAAATGATGGATCACTCAAATTTTGAAGGAGGATGGAGAAAAAGCAAATAGCTCAAATTTTTCGATTTTGATCTTATATGAAAGAGCGAGTCACGGATGCCAACATATGCAAATTTCAGCTTCCTAAGTGCATTTCGAGAGGAGTGAGAGCAAAAAACGTTTTTTGGAGGGGAAATTATAACAAAAAATTTCTGAATCTTCCATATCTCTTCACCAAATCGATCTAGGAAGGTCAAACTTTGTGTGTAGGGTTAGTTGATGACCAGAATATGATCTATTGAATGTGGGTCAATATGGATCCAAAATAACGGATGATAAAAATTTGATAATTTGAGAAGCTTCAAATCTAGTGACTCAAAAGTAGTACAACTCGAAAAATGCTTAGTAAAAAAAAAATAATGATTCTTGTTGGGAATAAACTAATATTTTTAACATTATAGGTTGTCCAGAATAAGAATACCAAAAACACCGAGTACAAAACAACGATTTTCAACTCTTAACTAATCACATATTCTTGAAAATAGATTGACGTTCAGAGTTGGTTAAATGTTGTAAGCAAAGTAAAGCAATAATTTCTGTTGTTAATTTTTTAAAATGTGTTTTTCGTAATTTAATATTCAACTTTTTCTAAATTTTCGATATATTTTAAGGAGAAGTAAAAATTAAAAACACATTAAAAAAAATAACAACGGAAATTATTGCTTTACTTTGCTTACAACGTTAAACCAACTCTTATTGTTGGTCCATTTTCAGGAATACGTAGTCAGTTGGAGTAGAAAATCATATTTTATTTCTCGGTGTTTTTAGCATTCTTATTTTGGATAGACTATACTAATGCATTTACTGATCAAAGCAATATAAATAAGCTGCGAGGCAATGATTTTTTATCAAGATTTCACCAAAATTAAAAAATGTTCAGAAAAAAAAAATTGAAAATCAACGTTAACGCTAAAGCAAAGAGCTTTTATCATCGAGCATTATTTTCGAACTTAAGTCATACCAAAGCGTTAGCGACGAATTAAAAAAAAAATTATACTTCGTGAACCCTTCAATGGATCAACCATCAAGAGAATTGTGAACAGATTTCGAAGTCTCTAAACAATAAATGGTGCCCCACGTTCGTGACAATCACAAGTCCTTACCAAAGAAGAAAGATAAGTGGTCGACTGCGCGGTTGAAAAACCGGGTGTTTCGGCGCGTGAAACCGTGAGTAGGGAGCTGCGGCGGAGGGCTTATACCCCTACCAGATTTCGTAAACTCACAAAATCACAGAATATGATTTGCTACCAACTCCCATGTTTATGAGCAAAGTATTAGCTGGAGTTAAGAGTCCATCGACCACAAAGAAGGCAATAGTGAGATCGAGGATGCATCAGAATTAAACAATGACGATACAGCAAGTGAACAGAGCTACAATAAAATGCCCAATGACGACAAAAATGAGGTATCAGAGGAAAATCAACCATTTATTACATCCATTGATGGTACCAGATGGAATTTACACGCTTCTCGACAAGTTTCATGCTTGAATACATGTACAATATTGTGACAAGAGAAAATGAACAACAATGTTACTAATGACGCAAGAACTATATTGGGTTCTTGGCAGCTGTTCATTGCTGATCAAATAATCGAAAATATAATCACCTACACGAATGGAAAAATGCGCGAATTTTGAGAATCCCATGGTAGACCAGAATAAGCTAATTACACGTCACTGATGGAGATCCGAGCTGTAACTGTTATACCTAAGTGGAATTTACCGCACCACACATAGCAAAATTTCAGGTCACAGTATGGGAATTTCTCTTCATGTCACCATTCATGGGTTAATAATAAGAGAAGCATTTATTACCAAAAAATAATCGAGTGTAGAAAAATTGGCAAGACCAAAGTAGTAAGCATCATGTCAACTTATACTCGAGAATGAGATGAGCGTGCCCGAGCTCAGTTTCAGAAGAAAAATCCGAAACCGTTCTAAAATGGAAAAAGCTCATAATGCAAACACAATTTCGAAGTATTACAATCAACTATATGGCATATAGGAAAGAGGGCAGGGAGGTGGAGTACTTGAGCTAGCTAGGTTGTGATGTATGAGACTCTTGAGTTAAAAATAATAATCAAACGATATTTAATAAAATGCACTTTTATTTCACAATTATTAACCCGAACAAACGTGAAAAATAACTTCTTAATATCTAACGTATTAAATCCGCGAAGCTAACTCGTCTGACTGAAGTCAAGATAAAAACTGAGATGATTGTGCTTGGGAACAGGCTATTTTATATTAAAAGTTGTGGGTGTAGTGAGCCGTATGTGAGCTTGCACGTGCACTATGAGTGTCCGGCGCCGATGCCGACAAAATAATAAATTCGCAATTTTGAAAGGTAATTATTTGGGATAAATTGGAATATCGAAAAATTACACTGACGAGACGACAAGTACTTGACAGCGTTTTTAAACGTTAATATTTTTTATGGGATCGAATGTTTAGTTAAAAGTGTTTATCTTTAGATATCAAAGAGTCCGACGACCATGATATCATTTTTAATATCATTGCGCGATCTTGCACGTGTGAGGTCGATTTGTATATGAAGAGACAATTGCGTCAGCCAGAGAGATTACGCGATATGGCGATTTTACTCATACCACAGTTGGAATATGAATATATCTTAATCTAAAACGAATATCTTTTAAAAATAGTCTTTTCATGAGATTTACAATTTTTGAAAAAAAAATTCATTTAGAATTTCGATAATCGAAGAAAAAAATTGGCAATTCCTCATTCAGGAAAATGATCTTTTGGGAACCTGGCCAGGGGAAAATGGGCGAGAACCCATCATGGCTTTGAGGCTTCAAGGCTTAAAGCTTTCCAAGTTATAACTTCAATTAACTACTCTTTGCGCCATCAAAGAATGAAAAATCGCTTTTGTTCTAGCAGAATATCTCACTAAACTGCACCAGTGAACTTAAAAACATTTTCAATATATGCCTTTTCAACTTTTTTCAACACATCTAATCGCACATATTCATGATCCAAAAATAATGAGATGCAAAGTGCATCTCATTTCAAAAACCATTAGCAGAAAACCATTTTAAATCATCACCACTACTCCTAATGACTAGAAAATCACGTTATCCTAAAATCAACAACACCGATATCTGAAATTACCGCTATTCAGGATTAACATGTAGGCAATCCGGCGAAAATATTTTACATACAAAAGGAAATCACAAATACCACATAACTCATCACTCGTTCAATGGAAATTAATGCATAACACGCGAATATGCGGATGCATTATGCAAATACCATGCTCGTATAACGTATAAGAAAATTAAAGCATCATCGTCGACCAACCACACCATGCTTTGATTAAGTTAACGCTCGGAAAAAAAATATCGTTGTTTTGCTTTCAAATATGCTCCAATTCCGCAACCTCCGTTATTCGCCTCACCTAATCGAATAAAAACCGCGAAAAGAAAGAGAAAAGCTCGCGTTAAGAGCGTCTAATGAAAGGGAGAAAAAACCTCGCAACAATCCATAGTCGTTCCTTGCATAGTTTGGAAATTTGCGACGACCGAAATGCTAAACCACAATTAGAGCACCTCGTCTTTTACAAGAAAAGAATATGCAAACGAAAACGTCGAGCAGGTGGGAGCGTGGTGAAGTGCAGGGAAGAAAAGAAACGATACAAGTCGAAAAGGCGTTTTTTTCACCCCGAAAAGTTAAAAAGCTATTCGGATATTTATTCGACGAGTAGCGTAGATTTTTCAATTTTTTTTCGCATCTTTTGTACGAATAACAAATCGTCGTTATTTCGACGGTGTATTTCTCGAACACCCTATCTCGTCTTGTAAACTTACACCGTACAAGTGAAACGAGCGAATTGGCGCGATAACTTAATTTCAAACGTATACGAATGTAAGCTGCCTAGGTGCCTGCTTCAAGTATATACGACACTAGAGGGGACGCCAAAAGTTTACGATTAATGTATTCCGCTACATCGCTCCGCCATTCGTCAGCACTCGGCAAATAATTTCGTACCACTCGGTTGCCGAGTACTTATCGTCGCACTATTTTTAAGGCCATAATTTTTAACCGAACATCGACGCACCAACCGTACCTACCAGGTTGCACGAAAAACACGCTCCGACGCAATTAAATATACGCGCTCGGTTAGCTTAATGAATCGTAATATACCGACGATTTACCTAACCGTATACGCGATACGGCGAAAATTAATTTTCGCCCCATCATAACTAATTTAATTTACTCTCGTATTCGTCCGCGCACTAGGGTTCCGCAATCCGGGCGAACTGGCGCGAAATTACTAAGATCGTTTCGCATCCGGACACGACTGGAAGGACGACAAAAAGTACCTAATCAAAATACAACTCGCCGGGGTGTTGAGCAAACCGAATATCGTAAGATAGTGAAATTTGAATTTTCACCACAATACACCCGAATATACCAAAACTACCTAAAACCAGCGCGTTAACAACCAAAAAAAACTAAGCAAATTTTAAACCAACTATTTGAAATATAATTCAATACCTTATAGAAAACAAATACTTAGATAATATCAAATGTTTTAGATTCATAATTTCACATAACTCATAAACCAACAAAGATTTTAATGAACGTTAAACACAATCTTTCACTGACTTAAAATGCAGGTGCTCCCTTTTTTGGCGGGGAGGGGGAGGCAATTGAAAGAATGCGGGTCATAGATTGTAAATTTCATTACTCTGATCGCATCAATGAATTACGAATCATTTTTCGCATCATTTTGAAGAATTCTTCCGAAAAATTGAAAATGTTAATTCTTTAAAAAAAATTATTTTTTCATTGAACATAAATTGTAGCTTTACTGGTGAACTCTGACGTTTGCGGGAAAGAAAGAGAATTGAAGGGAAAAGAGAGACGCAGGTAACCCGTAATAATGTCGACAGAAATGTAGACCATTGCAAGAATGAAGTTCGAGCGGTGTATACACTATAATTATTATCAAAGGTTTTACTTCATTTTGCAGACATAAGAGCGCCCCTTCACAGCCAGTTTGCACATTTATGAGGGGCACTTTACATGCATACAGTTATCAACACTCCGCAATCACCTTACAATACTCAACAAATTTTAGGTAGTTATGGTTTTGAAAGTTACCAAGCTACGTAAAATGAAAGGAAGTTGTAAGATACGGCAATGTATCATTTGCGGGGATGGTAAGATAGGCAGACTTTTCATCGATCTGTACTTTTTTCTAAATAAAAGAATCAAAAATTAGTTGATGAATTAAATATTTTTTTCCATTTAGTGTTATTAATCATCTAAAAATTTTAATTCTTGTAGGAATTGCAATAATTATAGTTGCTGATATAAAATATAATTGGGTATCAATATCTAAACCGATAGTAAATATATGATGTGCTCATACAATAAAACCTAAAATTCCAATTGAAATTATAGCATAAATTATATTAATTTTTCTAAAAATTTCAATTTTTCCTGTTTCTTGATTTATAATTTGTGATATAATCCCAAATCCTGGTAAAATTAAAATACAAACTTCTGGATGTCCAAAAAATCAAAATAAATGTTGATAAAGAATAGGATTTCCATTTCCTAAAGGGTTAAACTTTCCTTGAATTGAAATGGTAAGGAAATCTTAATAATCATGCAAAGCGAAATTTTAAATTTTTTCGGAGAAGCTGATAAAGATCTAGAGTGTAACTCACGTTTTAGAAAAAATTAAGATTCTGAGCCCGAATAAGTTAATTCCTTCCCCTTTCCCCTCCTCCTCACAGATAAATTATTACGTAAGTTAATGTCGAAAACATATGTGAATATTGTTCAGGCTACTACCCTACCAAATATAATCATTACATCAATGAATATTAAAATCATCTAAAAAAAAAAGTACAACATTTAATTCTTTACTTTTGAAAATTCCAACAATATTTCGCTTACTTTCACAACAAAAAAGAAATCAAGTTTCCGCTTCAAATAAACATCATATCCGAATTCATCTGGGCATAAAGATAACATCGGTGAAACTTAAACTTCATCCATAACTTGCCGACACGGTCGACGTTAAATAATTGCTGACTAAAAAGATTTCGAGCAAACAAAACAACCAATTAAGATGGAAATTTCGCTAACTAATACAAAATTATAATAAAACGCGCCTAGCGCCGTATCAGCGACTTAAGAACAACAAAAAAAAAACAAATCGGATGAAAAAGGGATTAAGAGGATTTTAAATTCGTATTATGTTTTATATTACGCGATCTGCATATTTTCGAGTAGGCTATACGCTTTATTCGTACCAAATGCGAAAAACAAAGAAATTACGAATTAAGCGAAAAATCTCGATAACAAAAGAAAAACTTGGCGAAAATATCGCCCACGATTAAGCCTATTCGCTAATTTATCTAAGGTACTCGTGCATCTCTTGAGTCGAGGAAGCAGAATGAGCGAAACTCGATGAAAATCGTAACCTTGCAATAAGTATATTCGAAAAATCGTCTCTCGTTATACGCATAATGGAATCCATTCACATCTATTTCCTCTTCACATCGAAATACCCCTACATATTTATAGAGCGTACTTCAAATATTGCGAAGATTAAAAACCATTTTATTTTTAATGATCTGCGTGTAAGAGAAATTTTTTTACACCTAATTTGATCGACTGGTATCGAGCTTCAAGGTTATTTTCTACAGAATTACTTCCTAAAAGCATGATCAGAGCTGGATTTTGGAATCTTATGCCTTTAGTATAGGCAAATCATGTTACACACGAGAATAAATATGGGATTTAGTACAGAAGTATGTTGGGAAATGTTAGCAATAGCAGAAGAAAGAGCAACATTGAGAAACAACAGGAGCAAAATAACTGATAGCTATATACTGCGAAATTCTGGAGAGATAAATGGGGCACAAAATTATTGAAAGAAGTAGAAGATTGTGATCCCTAATATTGCTTGAAGGGGGGAGGGACAAGGAGAGCTTGTAAAAAGACCATTATGCTCATCTTATAACCCAAATTTTTAGCCAAAGAAACCTCATTCAGTGCTGGTAGTGGTGATTTGAAAAATGTGAAATCATTCTCTGAAGGTGTTAGCTGGCCAGCTTTGCTTTTCGCAAGTTCCAAATAATTAGAGAGTTCTAAATCTAGTTGTGCCGATGCAGACATTTCCCTCACGTGTTATGCCTTTGATATATGGTCTCTCACTGTTATATGGGGTCCAAAAAAAAGTATAGACCAGTGTACCTGTACAAATTTTTTTTTTCAATTTTAGAAAAATATTCATTAATGCGCCATGACTTATTATTTTTTTTTTTTTAATATGAAAATACTTATAGAGATCATGAGTGCAAAAAAAATGCGTTATATTTTTGAAGCAGCTTAATTTACATTATTGAAAAAATACCTCAAATAGGTATTTAGAAAGTGGGAATAGTCAAACCAATATTATAAAGAAATATCATTTGGATAGATCGACTGTTACTGCTGTAAAAATTGTATGTTGCACTATTTGGTCAAAGATAGAAGACGAATGTGTTCCACATCTAACGAAAGAAAAGTAATTTCAAACTGCGGAAAGATTTCAAGAAAAAACCCAGTTTCCACATTGCATTAAAGTAATTAATTGGATGCATATGAGGTTATCTAAAACGTATCATTCGGGGTCTTTGTTTTGTAATTATAAAAGTTATTGTTCGATCGCACTTTTTGCCATAGCGGATTCCAATCACTGTTTCACCTATGTAGATATTGGAACATCAGGGAAAGACTCTGATTCTACTATTTTTCAAACCTCAACTTTACACGCATCTTTGAGAGAGAGAGAGACGTGAATAGATAAAAAGCTTATAAGGAAAACCTACCGCACCAAGAAACGTAAAGACTTGAATAATAAAGTTACGATGAATGTTTTAGCTTTTCTCTAAGAAAAACAAACTTTCGCTTTCGAATAGAAGGCTTCTATACCTATCCATACTCTGCCTAATCTGAGTATTGTAGGGGAACCGTAGTACGTGATCAATGCGACTATCCATGATGATCTCGGGATTGAGACTGCCCTACAGGTTGCACATCGCTTCGTAGTCTCATTAGAGAGAACATTATACTAGAACGACAATGTGAAGACACTTCACCATGGGCCCGCAAACCAAAGGCTAAAGAGGATTTACCTCTTTGCGATTTTCATCCCGTGTTAACATTCGCATTGACGGCTGTTAACGATTTCGTGTCAAGAAATGAATAAATCAAAATTACGAGCAAATTTTTCTAGACAATCCTCTAGAAGAAAAAAAATGTACGTAAACACTTTTTTTTCCTCGTTAGATCTGATCAGTGGCGTCGCCCCTCTAAAAAATTTCTGGCCCGCCCTTTGGCCCCCAACCAAAAAATTGAAATTTTCCATTATTTACATTTACAAAATATCTACTTCGAAAATTCTAGTGTGACTGAAAAATAAAACGAGACTTGACCTTTATAACAAAACGCTATCTGTCTGATTGTTTGCAAATTAATTCGAGTCTTCATACCAAAGTTATATTTATAAAGACTAGTAAGCTCACTCAGGCTGAAAATCCGTCCACCCTCGATAGTTACAAACGCGGCCACCGCAGCAGTGAGAAGGGCTATTTTACTCGCGACGTGCATTTAAATAACATAGGAAGCGCCAATTTTTATAACTTCAAGTCCACGTTACTCGAAATTTTCTGCGGCACCATAGGGTTTTTTATTGCTATGTTATAGAAAATTTCACGCTCTTTCCAATAGTGTATAATAAAAATCATTTTGATCAATATTTCAACTAGATATGGAGGTTTTAAATTCAAAAAACGTATTTTAGTTACTAAAACGCGTACTTTTCGAAACTTTACATTCACGTTACTCAAAATTTTGAGAGGCACCATGAGTTTTTTGAATTGCGATCTTATAGAAAATTTCACGCTCTTTTCGATGGTGTATGATAAAAATCTTTTTGATGAATAAAAATTATTAGACCCCCTCCCAAAAAAAAAACACACACATATTTTTAATACGAAAGACTAGAAAAATCTTTAATTCTTGGCCCCTTTTGTGCCCCCCAATTTTTAATCCTAGCGACGCCATTGGATCTGATTCAGTATCACATTCTAAATGTATTTTTGCAGCAATTCGTTGCTACGGCTCCTCTGATTTCTGTTTTCGTACTCATCTGCCAAAGTATTCCATGCTTAGAGAAAGGTACGAACTTGTATTATCGAGTACTCGATATCAATATCTATCGTCTATATATTATTTTATTTCTTATTTTTTGAAAAACTGTTGAATTTTAAGGCTGAAAATTGAAATGCCTATTTCTACCTAAAATTGTTGTCAAAATTTCTCCATTATGCAAAGATGTGCATACTTAATTATGGTTTTAATACCAGAAACTTACTTCATCTTCAAAATTTCGAATAAATTCAAAATGAACATGAAATCCCACGAAAATCTGTAAAAATAAGAAAAATACATGAAGATTGGAATACGAAAATTATAGACTCTCTTAGAGAAGACATTGACCACACGCAGTATTTCACCGCTGCAATCAGTGTGGCCAATTCAGCACAGATTGAGGTAATTTACCACTTTTCAACTTGCTGATTGGTTGCTACATGCGTGGTGTACGACCAATCAGAAAGCGGATCAGTTAACTACATTACTCTATAGGTTCGTAATAAGATAAAAAGAAAAAGCTGTTGATTTTGTTTTTCATACTTCATAACGTATAAAAATCAATTTTACTCTTACGACTTCGCGCTGGGTATGATTAAGCTTCACAACACTGTATCGCTGAATTCTTGAGGAAAATTTAGCGCTGATAAAATTTTGTACCTCATCCACACGCACACAATTCGTGCACCTACATTCAGCAACGATCCTTTTCGTAGATATAAGCGAAAGAAAACGCGAATAAATTTAATTCACGCGTTTACCCTCACTACTCTAATATACTCGTATCAACGACGAAAATATCACACCGACGTTTCGGGAAAATATTACTCGTACTCGGAAAACGATTACCTATCCCGATACCATCCAAATAAGCCTTATAGCGCCGTCAAATCGAACGAAATTTGTATCGACGTTCGTACAGCGAGGAAAAATAAATGCGCGCAGATTCGGCGAGTAATATTTATCCGCGGAAAATGGTTACCTTATTGAATAATAAATACCACCGAGACGAAAGAAATACTCCAGTATACGCGAAGAAATCTAGTTTTTCTCCAACGTTGAATAACATAAAGACAGAGCGAGAAACCCTCCAATACTAAATAAAAACTAAAACTATATACTACGTACACGTTACACATGCTGAAAAAAGAAAAGGGGCCTCCATAAATATCAGTTATCGAGGTCAACTCGATAAATACTACTGAGATGCTGCTGGCACCAGACCTAACGTCGCTAAAGCCAACCACCGTACGCCGTTGTAAATATCGGCGTCGGCTAGCCCCTGCGGATGATGGCGCCGAACGCTTCTACGCGGTATCGTTATTTTTCATTTCGTATTTTTCGTAAGCCCCCTCGACGCCCTTCTACTTATGTCCGGAGCTTTATAAAAATATCGCGTTTCTTTTCCTCTCTGCTAGCAATGATAAATATAACGGACGAAATGGCCGCCGCGTCGTAAATATATAAGATTTCTTTCGACCGAAAAATACTACACGCCAACTCGTGATTGATTGAAAAGCGCTTTCTTAATGCGACTCGGATTATGGATGAGTTAAAATTTAGGGTCGTCCGGAGATTTGTCGGTAATTTTTTTCTTCGCGGGCTTTCTCCCAAAAACCTCGACGTACAACGTTCGGACAGATTTGATGGCGAATTTGAATCCGCCATCGACATCGACGTTCTTTTCTCTCACCCTAGTTCGCTTCGTCGCTCACACGTGGCAGGATGAAAGGATAAAAATGTATCTACGCTGTATCGCCGTATCGGGTGCGTAATGCGATTGTTGGAAATATTTTTACGATGTGCTCGAACTTTCCGTCAAGTCTTTTTAATAAGTTTATTACGACGCGCTTCCCAAACTCACACACGAACTCAATTCGTATAACGCCGATACATCGGCTTTACATATTTTCGTATCGTTTTCTTCTTTCGCGGAAAATTTACATTTCTGCCTGCCTTTCATTCGACTTTATATTGTTTGGGCTTTGTAATGGAAACTTCTCAATGAGGTGGAAATTCACTACGCATAGTCGAACCGCGATAACTACGGAATGACTACACGATCATTTGATAAAATTTAATTTTCCTTTCACACTGACACGTCGCCGCATGCTAATTTCCCACGAACCTGCGGAAATTCACTTCTTTAAGCCAAGAAATTTCCTATGCTTAAAGAGAGAATTCCTTCGAACCAGTACTTTTTCATTAAATGACGGCTAAAGCATACCGAGGAGCCTGGTTAAATTAATTTGCCTCCCCACCACTAGAAAAAACGCTGAAAACTTCGCAAAGATGTTTTAATTATCTACGCTCGGTCACATCGCCAAAGAAGTTTATTAAGTCTCGTAAAATCGGCATTCATCTCGCGGTGACACTCGGTTTTTTAATTTTCCTTTTCCCTTCTTTCTTTTTTTCCTTTAATTAAAACACGAAGTCGAAATTACAACACGCAGGTAAAAGCGTCAAAGCGCATAGTATCTTGACGCTCTCATATCTTAATACTTTACACGTACGCGAAAATTCTTTTTGAGTCACTTCATGATACGATTACCTCAATGTTGAATTTTTTCGAGAAGTTGAAACTTTTGATTGAGATTGCCTGAAAGAAAAGGTAATTTTATTTTTGAAAATTAACACCGAAAGATGTTTGATTGAGGTTTTGTAGAAATGAACGTGGACAGTTCCAACTTGATGTTTTGGCAGGAACCGCATGTTGAAAATCCCCTTCCACCAAGCAAGCAGCTCCGCATTAACTATAGCTTAAAATGAAAAGACTACCCAAGGGCACTGGAGCATCAGAGAGTAATAAAGCGCAGTAAATCGAAGAAGAATTTTATAAAAAAAATAAAAATACAAACACTTTTACTGACACGTAACTCATACTCGTAGCGCCATCTAAAAATATAATGACATAGGTCAAGAACCAACATACCAAGGTTCTTTTTCATCGCTGATTAAGAAATATAATTAGTACAAGAGAAATACGACGAAAAAGTGTTTATTCCGACTAATTTCGACTAATTTCGACAGTGAGTTTTTTTCATAGTTTAGGACCCCTCCCACTACCATATTACGAAGAAAAATCTACTTCGCAGGGTTTAGTCTGAATAAACTAATTTTTTGATTTATTTCTCCTATTCTAGTTTTATAATAATAATAATTATAAAAAAATGTGCGAAATCGAAGATTCATTATTTAAAGCAGTTATCTGCTTTCGTAAATTCATTAGTACACAAAAAAAAACTCGGGGCGGAGAGTGTTGAATAAGGCGCTAATTTAATTTTTTTTTCAAATAGTAGGGGGCAGTTACAGTCGTTCCTAAATGATCTCAAAAGGACATCATGAAAATCTCAGTCCTTCAACTCAATTCATAGACCCTTCAAAATAAATTCAACGTATAATATTTAAATTAAAAAAAAAAGATTAGTGTAATTCAAAATTTTTCCACAATCCAAAGTCATATTTTGTCTACAGAAAACTGAAAAAAATTGACTGAATTTTTTTTTTTTAAATTCGAGAGACCCAAACAATTTTTAATTATTTATACAAATACTAATAATTTTATTTATGCTAAAAAAACAACAACAAATGTACAAGTTAAGAAGCAATTTTTTCTCAACATAAATATTTAAACAGTTTTGATTTTTTTTTTTTCAAAAATTGATAATTTTGGTTATTTTAAATATAAACGGCAAATGGGTAATTTATAGGCATGTGACACATTAAGAGCTCAATTTAGAATTTTACACACTCAGGAGGAAAAATATACTCAATTTTTGTGCCACAAGAGTTCCTGAAGTCCGAGGTTTTTACACTACAGCATCGGTACGAAGTCATTTTCAAGCAAGAATGTAATGTTGAAGAAGTTTTATGTGATAAAAATTGACCATATTTTCCCTGTTTACTCCGAAATGACCTAAATTTAGCTCATATTGTGCACATGACTCATAAATTACCCATTTGTCGTTTATATTTGAAATAACTAAAATTATTAATTTAAAAAAAAAATCAAAACTTTAGACATTTGATTGAACGACAATATATGACTTTGAAATGTAAAAAAAAGGTTAGTTGCCTAAAAATTCGTTTTTTGACAATATCACAGTTTTTAAATTTGAATTCATTTTTGGAGGTCCAAACAGTGAGTTCAAGAACTGAAACTTTTACGATGTCTTTTTGAGGTCATTCAGGAACTGCAGTAGAACCACGATGAACCGACCTCATCCAAAAGGAAGAGTAGTCGGATATTCAAAAAAGTTGGTTAATCAAAGCTTGTTATGCACTTGAAATTGATAAAATAATTATGTCGAAGAAATAATTGAATTGATATAAGTACATAGGAGGTACCTACACGAGTATTATAGAAACCAAAGAAACATTTTAACATCCCTTATGTTTTATTTAATGCTCATTGGGATGATGCTCCAAATGAGATGAGAAACAAGAACATATTGAACAAGAGAACACATTCTTTTATAATTTTTCAAAAGTTATTGTAGATTCTCAGTAGGAGTTTTTATTTTGTGAAAAAGTAATAATGCCAATGAACATGGATAAAATATAACTTCATAGCTAAGCTGAAAAAAAAAAGGAAAATAAGAAATATGGAGGTAAATGCCTACTAATTGGAAGAAATGGATAAAAACCAAATAACATGATATTTTGCACGCAGGAAAATAGCATCAACATTACTATGAACACACTGTATAAATAAGCTGGCAACATATCGTGTCGCATATCCATACATCGAAAGAAAACAAAATTTCCTACGCTTGAAATGAAAAATTCAAATAATGCGAAGAAAAAGGAAAATGAAAATAAAAGCACTTCGTGTCGCGGATAAAGCTTATAACCGATACTACAATGATTCCCCTCAATAAGATCTAAGGCGACACGAATTTCAAAAATAAGATAACTCGTTTCCTCGCTCACCTTTTTGACGTGAGATAAACGACAGATACTTTAAGGCTGCTCTATACGATTGCAAAAATACACCATCGTCGAACGTGGCGTTACGAAAAATAACCCAACATTACAAACAATACGATCGCAGCGAAAGAGGTAACGTCTAAAAACTATCGTTACACACGAAAAAGGTACATTTCGATCAACCTCCATACCCATTCGAGTTCAAGCCGATAAATCGTACCGGTACCCATTGATTTAACGTCCCAATATAACGAAACCGCTGCCGTCGCTTAAAAAACATCCGAGCTTTTTGTAAATTTCCATTATCTAATGTTCGTCATTTATTTTCATCGCGAAGCTGCGTAGTTACCATGTCGTGCGACAACTTTCGTTGTCTCGAATTTAAATATCAATTCGACGAAAATATCGAAAGACTTCGCTATCTCGTTTATTAAGTCGGCTACATAAAAGAAAAAGCACTGTATCTTGTTTCGATTTTTCGTCGACCTTCCTACCTTCCTCTTCTACTATCAACCACCATCCTTTAATAACAACGGGCCGCCCATACAATAAGGTAAAATATTTAATAAACTACCATACTCTGTATCTTTTCGCGAAAACTTCACTATCAACTAGTGGAATTTTCTGCGCGTTAAAGTCACTGTCGAGAAAACATTGTACGGACCTTTTTAGCAGCGGACGAAGTTCAACAAAATGAAGCTTTTTACATAGTTCGTGTCGATAGACGGAGGCCAAGGTAAAACCTAAATTGTTGGCATTCTTTCTCGATACGTTATGTAAGTTTAATTTTTAAGCCAGCCTACACTATTAGCTTTTCCATAGTCTATACGATGAGAAAATTTACACGCTAGTTGAAATCCTTTTTATCGACTTGTTCGCATTCTACATCTACCACGCGATTACAAGCACGTAACCGACCATGGTAAACTTTGTTCACAATGAAATCTGTTCTATGCGGAAAGCTTGAAAAAAAAATTAAGATGGAAAAAAACTTGCTTAAATACCTATCTCGTTCAAACAAAAAACAACAGGTTGAACTATGTAACGAAAAAACTCAAGTGACGATTGTTGCATTATCAACCAGAATTGCTTTGATGTAAGCAACGTCCCCTCTCCCTCTCTCATTTGAGGCAAATTTCCATTCCCAATGGTAAGTAATAGATGTAAATATTTGTATTAATAACTGAGCATAGAATACTTCTATAGCAGTCTCTATACAAATTGATCTTTCTTTAATACTTCGGATTCCATTGATGCGACTACATGATCATATGTTTAGAACATCATTTATATGAGTATAAATGTACCCATCCAACGTTACGATGACGCAAATCAACAAATGTGGTGGGAAACCAGTGGTAACGGTCTTTTTAAGTGCCAATGTAAGCCAACACTACAATACGAAGGTACATGTTGCCTACTCACTTACTAGCAGGCGCACAAATATCACTAATGTTAATAGAATGCATTCTTCTATCCTGCGTATCATTGAAGAGCTACATCGAGTTGATCTAGGTGCAAAAGTGACATGTTCCAAAATTACCGAAATTGAGTTATGGATATCAATGGATAGAGCATTTCAAGGCGCATCGAATGGTAAAAAAAAATTATCCTAACTCAACTTCTTCAGTGTGAAACTGGCCTTCAAAAGTAGGGGTTGGTGGCAAAAGTGACATGTTCCAAGGGATCATGTCACTTTCGGCACCAAGGCTTTCGGTGATGGCATTTCAGGTAGGCTAGTGACTTCACTTGAAGTTGTACCATGTAAGAAGTTATTCGTTCACGTTCTTAGAATGATAACGGAGATTTTCTGGTTGTTGTTTGCTGATTTATACTTTTATTATTTTTGAAATGCTATGCTGCTTTGTATACTTTTAAATGAAAAAATTATTCAAATAATTAATGGTAATGAGTCATAAAATTATTTCTTTCTTGTTATAACCAAAATACTAAACACTTCCACAGGAAAAAATCACCAAAAAATACCATTGGAGTCTAAAGTGACATGATCCAACTCATTTTATGGTCTCAAATCCCCTAGGGGAGCGATTTTGAAAAAAAAAATGTCAAAAATTTTCTAACTTCATGAGTGATGTGTGGACGAAACTTTGGCCGAAATTATGCGGTATGTATTTTGGGAATCAGTTTTTCGCGTTTTCCCAAAAAAGTGGTTTTTGGAACATGTCACTTTTGCACCTAGACCCCTCATAAAGCTTTTCACTTCTACATGAGACGAAGAAAAAAACTGAATGACCTAAGTTTCAATTCCAAAATTTATTGGTATTTAAAAGCAAAATGGCTGACCTCTGGCGGAAGAAATGAGAAACATATTTGGGAACATGGACACAAATTGCCATTGAAATCGTGAGCGTAATTTTTAAGCTGCAATTTTTTCTCAAGATCAACAAATGTTAATGTCTTCAGCATGTAGCTACGTATTCCTCCTCTCTCCCACCCCATTTTACTCTAAAATCCAATTTTTTGCGTTTTTTTTAACAAATTAAAATCATGTCATTCGATAAAATTGAGAAAATGAGGATCTTTGAGAGGATGAAAGCAAAGTTGGTTGATGAATAAGGACAGTGTTTTAATACTTTCTAAAATATAACTGTAAGAAATGAACAAAAAAGAAAATTTGTTCCTTATATTTTAATATTGATAACAACTGAAATTTTAATTTTCAAAAAATTATGAAACATCGAATTTTAAAAGAAATATAAAAAGAGTTGTCTGTATGTAATATTAAGCATGAAGTCTTTTTTATAAATTTTTCAAAAACATTCTACATTCGAAACTGCGCTCACAAACACGATTTTAAGCTGTACATAGGTTTACATATTTCATCCCTTGATCACTCCAAATATTAATGCACACTAGCACACTCTATTTTTCTTTCAAATCCCAATAATTGATAAAAAATATATAATAACATAAGAGATTTTAAAGAATTTATTTGATGGAAAATTTGAAATTTCCATCACCTTCATATCACACCCCACGATTGATCAGCAGCAACACTGGTATTAGTGGGATGTATGGCAGACCCAAGTACATCCGTGAAAGACTCTTCGTAATGTGAACACGAATATAAAAATACACACATGAGCACACCATTTCGTGTTATACGATGTTGCCAATAGTTCAGTTGTTCGGTGTACTTTCATGTCGGTAATGCTCAAGTCTCACCATCATTACTGTTAGATAATATGATTTGCTGCTCCTCACAACGCTTTATCAACGTAAAACGAATTTTGAATGAAAATCAACAAACAGTGACACATTTGATTAGGCTATCTGTTCGATTTGCCCACCTTTAATACTGAAAGAGCTAACTTTATTTGCAATATGTGAGCTCTGTTATCAGTTTCACTTTTGAAAAACAGCTATAACAAATAGAACAAGCTAGAAGTTGCAAACGTTTTAGAAAATAACTAATAATTTTTCAAAAACCTATAGTACAGTTATTTCCTGCCAAGAGCATAGGTGCATGAATATTTTCCTGTAAGGGCTCACGGTTGATGTAAATTTGAATTCATGAACTTCATAGCCTACTTGATTAAACAAATGCTAAGATTACCGGCAAATGAGACGAAGTATCATACCAACAGAAGTTTATCGGTAAACAAGCTCGTATTGAGTTTAGTATTGCTTAGCGCAAACGTTTGCAATTGTAATAGTCCGTATTTAATTTCCGCCAAGATTTGAATAAAGAGAATTAATCAAGCATACCGACAACATTCTAGCGCGATAAAATTATCAAAGACGTTCGCCGATTTAATGAAAGTCCCAGCTAACAGCACTCATCAAACGAACGTGAAGATACGAATCTTTCTCCCGAATTCGAAATTGGGTGAAAGAAAAAATTCTTGTAACTGGAGACGCCGCTAGTCTGGGACGCTTCGATCATTTTTAACCCTCTGTTGGATCACGTCCAAACGACTGCTTGTACCAGATGTTCGATGATTTACAGTGTCGACGTAGAGGGTAAAGCTAAGAAAATTCTCCTCTCTCGCCGATAAATTTATTACATCCGCGGATTTTTTTTCTTTTTTTTAATTAAGAACATTACGCTACCCGGTATATTCGAGTTGGTGCGTCGATAACTCATTAACCATGCGACTCACGTCCCCAGCTTCCGCTAAGTTTGAGAGAACTGATGTGATGTCGAAGAATACAACGCAGGTATTCGAAACGCAAGGGGCGCTTCTAACTTCATTTTAGTTGGGTTAGCGCAATTTTCGAAATTGACGCGCGCTACTGGTACCGCAATGAAAGGTCGACCACCACGAAAAATTGACCTTCCCCGGTCTCCTCAGCCGCATACAATTAATTCCTCGCCATACCGTTACCCTTGTAGATCGCAGGTTTTCCGCTCTACAGCGAATTTGCAGCACTTAGTTTGAATGCGGAATTCAAATTATCCCGCGATCGCGAACTCGAACGCTCAGTTTCTCGCAACAGCTTCGTTTCAACGAAACCACGTTTCTTTGAGTAAACGAGGGAACGTTTTAAGTTGATAAAACACGCGACCAAAACTGAACTGAATGCGAGCTCATTTTATCATCTCGAATGTAATCGCGGCGAGTTTTTAATTTAGACTTGAATAGTTTTTTTAAATAATTTTTTTGGTAAATCATTTTTCTTTCATTTTTTCTTACACCTTAAATGGGATTAAAAACGATTACACAAGAGTCGTCGCTCGACGAAAATACGACATAAACATAAGCTGGCTTTATTATGTTTACGGACGTAAAAAATGAACCATTACAAATGCGTTTCGGGCGGCGCTCACGCCCATCCGCGGGCACACGTATCAAGAAAATGACACCCGAGGCTTTTTTTCCTCTTTCCTAAAATGTTTCGCGTAAATCTTTAAATATTATTTTTACGAGTAGTACACGCTATTAAAATCTCCAACATATGCTCGCACGCGGTACCCGTTATAATCGCGTTTCCGCCCAACACCTTGTTACCGAAGTTAAATTAATTCGCCGATTGTAATTTATACCTTCATATTATTAGCCTTTACCTGGTATCCGATGCAGGCGACGCCTATAAAAATAAATAACGTGCAAAAGCCTCCATTAATGGCGCTTTCAGTTCCGGATTCGCTGCCTGGAATTTTTTGTCGAATTAAAATTTTATCAATCTGACTTCATCGGCTTGGGGTACAGACATATTAAATTCAGAGTAAATTTTCTATTAGAACTACCACATAACAGAAACTCTAATGGAAGTCTGGTGCACTTTAGAAATTCACGAAAAGATAGATAAAAATGTACCACAAAGAACAAGAAAAATTATCCGAATACTTCATAACTTAATAAACAAGGAAAGTTGCAAGATTTGTTTAAAACTGAAGGCTTATTAAAAATGTTTAAGGTTTTTTTGTCTTTTAAAATCAATTAATCTTTTCAAATTAAAAATTGATTTTTGTAAAAAATCAAATAAGGTTTATTTCCAATTTATTCATTCATTTATTCAATTAAAACATAAATTATTTTGCTACAACTCTTCTTTTCCTACACACACATACAAAGTTTGTTTCTTCGTCTACTTGCGGAGCAATCAAGCTACCACCTTAAACAACTCCTAATAATCTAATCTACAGCTGAATTTTTGATTGGGGCTTGTTCAAATTTGCGATTAATGTAGTTTATCTCTTCATGTCTATAGGTTATACTCGGTACATCTGAAAATTACCACCTATACCTTTCAAAACTACCTAAGAAGTTGAACTTAGGTTATGTAGAACTTCTTATTAACAAGAATCACACGAACCCAGATTTATCAAATAATAACAATTTGCAATTTGAGGTTTCTCAAGCCTCCCATACGTTTTCATGATTCATATTATATCCAAAATGGATTCAAAATGATCCACATTGAATGAATCACATCTTAGTCACGCAAAAATCATATAAATAAAGATTCTACTTTCTAAGTACAGTAAGCGAGGAGACAGGGATGATTTATGAAATTTCTAACGTGATTTCAATTCTAAAAGTCGTTTTTCGCTCTAAATCCCCTCCAAACTTGCTTATAAAGCTAAAATGTTAATGTGCGAGTTATTGGAATTCACTTGGTCATAACTTACTTTCATATGAGATTAAGAAAGGAAAATGGAAAATATTCGCCATTTTTCCAGCCACTATTAAAACTTGAGTGAACCACCACCTTGCAGTGAATCAGTGGTGTAAGCACCACATACTTTAGCCATTATAACTCATTAATTTATTACACCCCAGTGGACTTTATGATAATGTTGAACAACAACTGATGTATATGTAGAAGTAGTAACAAAGAAATAAAAATAAATTTCAAAGCCTGAAAGCTCAGCTTTAATAGAAGATGTATGAGAAGTGAAGTTGCAGAGAATAAAATTTCCTACAACTTTGCTCTTATACATTTTTTCTTCAAGACCCTTTATTCTCAAGATATTTGCACTAAACTGAAAAAGCTTCAAAGGTCGAAAGCTCGATTGTTAGCGAACAGATCAACTTCAAAAACAATAGGGCTCTTAAGCTCCACTTCTTCCCCCCATCCTTCAAAATTAAAATCAATCTTTCTATTTTTATTCGAGTTATTGTAGGAGATCAGGAAGCAAGTTCAACCGCTCGACTTTTTATGAGCTTTAATGGAAAATATATGAGAATCAAAGTGATAGAGAATAAAATTTCCTACAAATTTGTTCCTTCACATTTTTTCTTCACAAACCTTCATTCACGAGAAATTTGCAAAAAAAAATAAAAAATTAATAAGTTCAAACATCCAACTTTCAGAGAAGGAATCAACTTCTAAAACAATAGCACTCTTGCGTTTCATACTATCTACCTATCTCTCAAATTTGGAGACAATCCATCACGCTTTACTCAAGTTAATGTTGGAAAATGAGAACATGGAACTTCCAAAGAACAAAACTTACCAATTATTGGTCTCTTTACTTTTAGTTGACGTTTAGTGAAAATTGTATGAGAATCAAAGTTGTAGAGCTTGAAATTTGCAACAACCGAATTACTATTCATTTCTCTCTCTCCGATGCTTCGTTCTCGAGATATTCAAAATAAACTTAAAAAGCTACAAAATTCAAAAGCTCAGCTTTTAGCGAACTTTCATAAAAAATTAATATAGTCAAAGTTGTAGAGAATGAAATTTTTTACAATTTTGTCCCTACACATTTTTTCTTCACGACCCTTCATTCCAGAGATATTTGCAAAAAAGAATTCCGAATCATTAAAAATTAATTAAAAATTATTATTATCGTTATCACTTTTTTTCCCGGGGGGCATTGTCGAAAATCTTCTAGATTATCATCAGAAGATTCGTTCGACTTTGATTCAAAGAATCAAACCTGCCTTCCCCAAAACAAATTACAAATCAATTTACCGTTATTACTACCTATTACCTACACCTAAACCCAAACCAATTTACAATAATACACAGCCGCTAAAATACTCAGCGTGCTGATTAAAAAGAAAGACCGAATTTAAAAAAAAAAACAAAAAAAAAAACAGAAAAGATTTTAATTAACAACGGTCACGAATACAAGATACTTAATATTCACGATAGCAGAAGAAAATAGCAGAAAGATGTCGACAGAAAACGAAAACGGAAACACTTCAAAGTTCGACTTTCAGGGGATGGATCGACTTCAAAAACAATAAGACTCTTAAGCTCCACTTATTCAACTTATCGTCCAAATTTCATCAATACGTTAATTTTTATTCGAGTTATCGTTGGAGAACAGAACTTGAACAAAAAAACAACAACAACAACAACAAGTGAAGTTTTCTAAAAATTGAGCACTTTTGCGTAGTGGCTGTAATTACAACTCAGCAAATAAACTCATGTAAGAAAAATAAACGAAAGAAAATTATCCCCCTCGAATAAGCCCAACGAAAAAATATTTTCATCTGAGCGCATACCAATCGCGTTAAAAACCAATACATCATCCGATATAGAGTTAATTACGCGAAAGCGTTATTTACAACTACAACCCGGGTGAAAATTAATTTTTCCTTTGTTTGTTTACAGCATGTACGGAAGTGACGAGCGGCAACGAGGCGGCGAAGAAAAACGATACCTCACGCACCTCGGACCGGAATGTATGGTCAACGACGACGAAACAGACGAAACACTCTACTACCGTTGGCAACACCCTAAAACCGAGTACTCCTTTACCAACATCATCGGACGGATTAAAAAATATGGTAGCTAGTGAAAACTCAACGAAAGAAATTTCCGCGTCACCAATCCATACTGAGCAGAAAAACACAACACAGGTACGTCCGGAAATACCCGCGAACGAGCATCAATCGAGCGTGTCACGGCTGAGTACCATTGCCTACACCACCACATCAATTTTACGCTCAAATGAAAACCGCACAAAGACGGACGAAACGCAAAAAGACGAAAAAGAAAATCTATACATCGGCTTTAGAAATCTGTTCGATGCTTTCAAAAATGTAAAAAAGACTACGGCAGAATCGATAGAAAACCAATTTACCAAAGAGTCCGTTTTATCGACGACACTAGCCTATGAGCGACCTAAGAAAAATATCACTTCGAAAAAGGTTCGTAACGTTACCACGTTTTCAACACCACAACATACTGACAACAGTTCGACTATATGGCCGACGGAATTGGCATTCACGAATGTATCATCATCGAAGGTTCCTATCATGCTTACAACCACAACTAAAATGTCTTCACGGACTTCATCTCCCCAACTAAGGACAACGACCGCGAAGGCGCTATTGTCAACGAATAAGGCTACACCAATGTTCTCCAGAACCCAATCAACGACGCGCATCAGCGAACCCAACGAGCTTGAGAAGACCACCACAGAACCCCAAAACTCCACATTCGACATCACCTCGCTTAGAAAGAAATTCGTCTTCATTGGTAATTTAACAGCTGCCAACAGTACCACTGAGAAGGCTTTCTTGAGCATATATGACGAATCTACCGTATCAGTAGAAACTACATCCAGTCGCCCATCCACCACATCTAGCCGCCCATCTACCGCATTCAGCCGAGCACCTATCACATCTAGCCGTGCACCCATAACATTCAGTTCTATATCCAGTACATCCAGTCGCACATCCACCACATCCACCAAGAAGCAGGAAACATCGACTATCTACGATCTTACATTTATGGACGAAGCTGCTATCTCAGAACCGGAAATATCAGCTGAGAACTATGCAGATAACTCGACCATTTCCCAACTCCAATCCATCAGTGTAACCACTCCGACCACGGTATCATCGACAAATTTCTTACAAATTCTCGAACATACCTTTAGCACGCAATCGCCCTCTAAAAAATTACCCTTCAATAAAACCTTTGCGCATGAAAATCATGTAATCAACAAAGAACATTTACAATTCCCTGGCATAACGCTCAAAGTATCGCATGTCCTAATCCCTAAGCAAAAACGATCGCGTTACAACATTCGCGATATGAAAATCGAAGTACCTAAAAATCAACTTCTAGGTCCACCTAGTGCTCCAACGCCAAAGAACTCTAATTGTACCAGATTTCCTGTTCAAGTAGTTACCGCCTCTGATACGGAGTCTAAAGAGAAAGTTAATCTGACCGAGGAACACTACGACTGTGAGTACTCGCCTGAACTGAACACCACGCAGAAAGAACCTGCCGCTGTTCCATTACATACTTATTTTGGCGGGTACGTGTTCAGGTACACGTTACCAAAGGTGCCTGGTAATATGTCTACATCTAATCAAACAAATAACCATACGATACGGTCCACTGCCGCTCCTGGTGCTGAAGATACAGATGATTATTATTCCTCCTATATGGAGTACTCTGATCCTACCAATGGCAGCAGTAGTTCAGGTAAGTCGGTTATGTCAAATGGAGTATAATTTGAAATTTCAGAGTGAGATATACGATACACTATTTGTCCGTGGGAAATTCTATATTTACGAAATTATAATAAAAATTATTTTTTAAATGATTCAATACCTGAAAAAAAATTAAATGTGGCAATCACATCATGGGGTAACATTCCAATAAGTAACACTATAATGCCATTCAAGAAACTAGACTCCACTGAAAAAAACTTTGTTGCCACATTTTTTACCAATAATTATGAAGATAAGAATGTGGTATAGCGGTATGTTTTTAGATTGAAAGACATGCAATTATTCAAGAAAATACGAAATCGTTCTCTTAAATTTTCTTTTTTACCTCATTTTAAAATATAACATCAACGTAATTTTTGAACCACCATGATCCCTAGTAGTAAGAAGTATGTTGATGGGAATAAAAATGAGTTATCGAATTCTTGAAATGTGATGGTTGGAAATTGCGACTTTGACTTTATATATAGTTGATGAATATGATAGAATAAACTCACATCACCAACATGTTTAAATTTAAGTTCTCAAAGTAAATTTAGAATGACAGAATGATTTTAGAATGGCAATTAAATTGATAAATTTCTTGAATCTGTGTAATTCCTCACAATGTACACTTTTTTAATAAAATAAAAAATTTATTCCACAATTGGGGTCACAAAATTGGTCTCTTACCATTGCATGCTCTAATTCAATGGTTGTATTCGAACGTGTTGGGAGAAAAGTGAAAAAGTATGGACTTTAGGGTTTATTAGAAAAATGGTGCATTCGGTTTGCCAACGGAGATAGGTTTGAAGAATTAGGAAAGACATCAAGTCGAAAGGGATTGGTATTCTCATTGACACACTCTTTTATCAATACATTTCTGTGTTTGTGCCTTGTGGTGCACTAAACATTGTTTGCCCTGAAATTTTCCAAATATTGCTCGAAAGTCTCTTCAAAATACATCTTGTCAGCAGTGATCATCAGCTTCTGGTGTTATCATGTTGGTAACATTGATCAATTTTAATACAAATACCTCTGACTATATACTATATGGACCCAGTCATAATGTAAAAACTATCGTCAGACATCCTACTGGGAAAGAACGCTTCTGATTGGTTAATCTATATTGTCTACGATAAAACCATCGCAATGTGGAACTATTCTTGTACTACAATGTGAATCACAAATCAAAATTATGAACTAGTTATTTATACTTTAAGGTGTATTGATTTACTCTGGAGTTAAGGTGTATTTTTATTTTATTTCTTTACTGAAAGTTGTTTACTGATAACGAATTATCCAATCAGAAGCGTTCTTTCCCAATAGGATGTCCGACGAATGATTTATCTAAAATCACCTAATACCTAGCTGGGTCCAAATGCTATATAGTCAAAGACAAATACAAAACTGACAATACAAAAGAAAATCAGCCTAATCCACGGATGTAAACTATAATAACCTGGATTCTTCATTGGTAGTACGGGGAGCGTGCCAAAATAGAAGAGTGAAGGGAATGAAGAACCGCCTACTGGGGGACTTAGTTATCAACATCGGCGCCTAAAGTCTTGAAAAGTAGAATGCGATCTTGAAAATTCACGATGAAATTGTGATTTTAGTTATTTAGTTTAGTTCAACAGTAACCATTTTTTTTATTTAATAAAATTTTAAATTCATAGTAGTAGTGATGGTAAAATATTATGTGGCTCCCAACTGCAACAGTAGATTAGTGAAAGGAAATAGTGGAATTACGTTTCAGAAGTAAGTGAAGACTTCCCGTTACATAATCTTCGTATCACATTGAATTACTGCATTTACTTTATACACATTATTACTAAAATTTATTCATTTATATTTGCATTAAAAGATGAGGGAATGTTGGAGAAATGAGTGGATGCGGTAGGAGGAGCAAACTGGAAACCAACAAAGTGGAGCATTTTATGCTCGAAACATTTCACCGAACATAACATCTACCCTTATCAGAGTTTGAAGCAGTTGAGAAAAAAGTAATTCCTTCTATATTTTTGTATTGTCTTGATGTTGATAACGGACCTCCTCCTGAAATTCGCAAAACCTTTGAAGGTAACCTTTCCATCAGATGATGTTATGATTATAGAGATAGAGACGCACGGACGTTAACTATAATATCTGGATATTTGGCTGCGTGTAAATAAAACGGCTCTGAAATAGAGATATCAGCCACGCCCACCGCAACGTTACTTTAAACAGCATTAAAATACAAAATTATAAGCCACCACCACCGCAACAGCCAAATATCCAGATATTATAGTTAACGTCCGTGTAGAGACGAATTAATATTGAATCGCTATAATTATTAATTTCAAAAAAAAAAAAATTGTTCCTGACCCTTCATAATATTTCCTCTGATAAATTAAAAATCTAATATAAAAATTAAAAATTGACCAAAATAATATCATTCTTTGTCGTATATCGTTACACACAGTTTTCGTGAGTTTTCATATCTTATCCCCCACTGGGCGTGGCTAATGCACTCCTTTCACCCTCCAATTTCGAACGTGCTCGTTTGCCTAAATACTTGATGAAGTGAAGAATCCAGATTATATTAGTTTACATCCGTGGCCTAATCACAATTGGGACCCGAACGCAAAGTGGGTGGCATCTGGTGGCGAAAAGTGTAACTGCTCAAATGAGGCTGTATAGGACATGTATAATGTAAACAACGAACATTTTTATCATAAATTGTGTTTGTTTTCTTTGGGTATTTAATTTGTATTTTGAAAAATTTGCTGGCCGCGTGTTAAAAGTGATTTATAAACCATGGTCTGACACGTTGAAACTACTGTTGAAATCATGCATGCCCTATAGAGCCTCACTAGAACACTAGCGCTCAAGCGATTGTTCGGGTCCCAATTAAATTTGATATTTTTCGTCTAGTGAAATGCTACCAAATTATCATTCGGTGCGAAGAAATCATGTATCCAGAATAAAACTAAAAACTACACTAAAACAAGCATCGAAGAACAATTAACTTCAATGAATAGTACATAGAACAATGAAGGAAATAGATTTGCAATTCAACGTCAACGACAAGGACGGTTTCGCGTATTCGGTTGTATTTCTTTTTTAATCATTTATTCGCGCTAGTTTTATCGACGTCTGCGATTTCAATTATAAAATTGCATTAATCGAGTTAGGCACCTTTCGACTAGCGCGAGTATTTAGCGTCAGCGACGTTTCGTCGCAATGGTTTTCCTTCGTTTACAGAGGACACGATTACATTGTTAATTATGTTGCCTCGCGGAGCTTCGATGATTTTTTTATCTCTTTTTTTTTTAATTATCGCGTTGATAGATTTATCGGGAATGAAATACAACGTGGATTTCGCCTTGTCAGCATCTTCTGCAGTGCAATCGATGTTTTTGTTACATCGCTTCGCTGAGTTGTTATATAGTGAAATTTATGGATTCGAAGATTCATAAAAATTAGTAGCTAGGCGTTTTACCTCCATTTCATCCTAAAATTCATTTTTTTTTTTTCTGAAAAATGAAAATCGTGTCATTTAAAAGATATTGGAAAATGAGGATTTTTGAGAAGAAAAAAGCGTTAATGAATAAAAACCGTGTTTTTAATATTTCTAAAAAAAATATAATTGATTAAAGTGAACAAAAAAGAAAATTTGTTTCTCATATTTTAATCTTTATGACAAATGCAACTTTAATTTTCAAAAAATTATAAAACATCGAATTTTAAGAGAAATATAAAATGAGTTATTTGTGCGTTATGTTAGGCACGAAGTCTTCTTCAAGAGTTTAAAAAAAAAATTCTACGTTGAAAACTATGCTTATAAACTCGATTTCAATTTGTATATAAGCTTATGTGATTTTATCCCATGATCACTCCAAATATCAAGGCACACTAGCGCGCTCTGGTTATCTTGAAAATCCCAATTACATAATGCATTAAAATTTAAAATTTTTTTCGAAAAAAAAAGAAGAAATACCACTCGTTATGTATAAATTTGCGTTTTCATGAAAGGTTAGAGAACTCGTTATCGAAAATTTGAAATATATTGGAAATTTCTGAACTCCCAGCTAATTATCGGAGCCTACGTATAGGTAATAAATAATCTTAATACCCTGGAGATACGCAAGAAAATAAATTTATTTCGAATTCTATCTTTGCGCGTATAAAAACCAAACGAAGGTAGAAATGTTCTCTTTTCGAAGCTTATGGCGGTAACCTCTTAGGAGTACAACTTTATAGGACACTTTGAAAAATTCGCCCAGTCTTATAGCCATACAAAATACAAACGATCGATTTAGTATCTTCTTTATAAATACAGTTATTTTCGATAACGTCGAAAGTCGATGGAAACATTGACCATAAATTCAAGTTTCTGATATTGATAAAAAGAAAAGAAAAACAAAGATCAAAGCGTTTCGCGTTTCAACGTTCGAACATACAAAAAAACGCAATCTTTCCAATCGCTCGAGAAATTTCTCCGTCAGATGAAAAGAAAACGAGAAAAAAAACACATCTATAAAACCAAATCATCTCGGGTTATTAAACGTTCGAAAAATGACTCAGTTAACGCGTCCGCCACAACTATTCGGGCGCATTACAAATAGCGCGATAAGCGTCGACAAATTTTGTAACGTCGTAATTCGCGAATAATACGCGCGGCGTTTATCCTTTTCGTTGTCGCGTAATTTGTAATTTATTTTCGCGAATTTTCTTTTCTTTCGACGTCTAGCAACTCGTTTTTCAGCCGCCGACGCCCGCAACGCGACCGAGTTCGATTATAAATGATTACGCCGACTAAATGTCATAGTATATAATTTATCAAATGTTTACGTCGTTCTTTTATAGATTTCACGCATTTTCTATTATTTTACGAATATTTTCGCCATTAGATGTACGTACATAAAAACAAAACCGAAAAACCCCATTAATGTCATTTGCTGCCGCGTCGCTGCTGATGTAATAATGCGAAAAAATATTCCTCGACTTTGGTGTTCAGTGGTAGTAGAATAGATGTATAGGATTAATATGAAGGTACATTACGTTTATTGCATGACCTTGATGAAAACAGGTTAGGGAGAATGAAGTAACGAATCAGAACTCGATGAAGATAACCCGATGTAACACTGAAGTTGTCAAATTTTTTCTAAAAAATGCATTTATCAACTGTACGCATAAGAAATTACGAATATTTGGTATGACTAATTATAATGATAAAAATTCCTATATGTACACTATGGCTGATAGATAATCTATTTCTATTCGTACATAGCATATCTTACACCAACAGTTGCGCAAGTTCACAATACGTACTTGAAAATAATTTTTTGTACCTCGTTCATTCCTGGCTTAGGCCACAGCCAGGGACGTACCGAAAGGGGGAAGGGGGGAGCTTCCTCCCCCTTGGCTTTTGGAAAGTTGGTAAATTTGGAGTTTTAGCGTAAAAAGTTGGTAAATTTGGAGTTTTAGCGTAAAGTTGGTAAATTTGACCACTTGTGCAATATTTAAATTTTTTGAAGACTAACAAGACTATGCATCATATTGTTTCGTGGAGCAAAAAAAAAAAAAAAAAAAAAAAAGTCAACAGTTGGTAAAATTTCATGGTATTAGTTGGCAATTTTTGGTTTTCTCCCCCCCCCTCCTGAAGAAGGTCTTCGGTACGCCCCTGGCCACAGCATAGCGCTGAAAGGCAATTACACTTGAACATTATTAGCTATTTTACATTTTCACCTATTGATCCGAAGTTTGAAATTTTTCAATCACTGATAAAAGTACTATAGTGTCGTCCAAAGTGGTTTGACCTATAACAGGTTACACCATTTGAGATCACGTGAAAAATTTCAACTTTATTTTTTCAACTGCAATGTTTACTGATGACGTCAATATGAGCGACTGTGAGTTGATAATATCAACAGCCAATGCTCATAACCGTTTCGACGCATACCTAGAGACGTTGGATGCGTTGACCACTCAACCACCGTCAAATATGCCTACTGTTACTCATCCTCCATCTATTCCGTCTACGTCCAAAGATGCCGATTTACGAGAATCAGTGCGACGAGTTGGCTACATATCGGCCTTCAAACTCAAGGGTCTAGACCCTCCGACATTCAGCGGCGACCTACGCTGTTGGAAGTCCTTTGAGGAAGCTTTCAAGACTGGAGTCGATTCCCAACCCTTCAAGGATAACATTAAGCTATCTTACCTTAAACAAGGCTTGAAAGGGAAACCGGCAAAGGCAATAAAGGGACTGGATACTACTGCTGAAAACTATGCGGAAGCGTGGGCGATCCTAAAGGAAAGGTTTGGTGATCCACAAAAGTTAATATCGGTGTATTACAACGAACTTGAGAACCTCCAACCCAATCGATAGGCTTCTGGCCAGCGATCAAACCTAGACGTTATCAAGAAAATTTTCAATAATCTTAAGGGACTTGGGACCTCAATCAACCAGGACTGCCTGCGGGGAAAATCCTCCGGAAGTTTTGTAAGGAGACGGTTATCGCGGTGCTGACTTCTTTAGATGCAAAATACAATGGGGAGCACTATTCCATTGATAACTTATTGGATGAATTAAGTGCAGCGGTACGGATTCAGGAGCGTGCGGAAACCTACCTCCGCGAGGAGGAAGGTGAAGAAGACAATCCACCAAAGAGGAAAGTGGCTGCCGCACTAGTTGGGGGTAAAGATGCGACTCGGCGGAAAAAGTGGTAAGTCCACATGTACATTTAACTGCTCATATTGACGTCATTTAGAACCAAAAATTTATCATTTTCATAGGTTGTTGTTCTCAGACTCTTGTGGCTGGGAGAACCAATAGAAATTTATTAAAATTTCTTGCTTGCCAGCCGGAATGGTTTAACCTGTTATAGGTCAAACCACTTTGAGTGTCGTTCACGAACACTTTGTTGTCATATTTATTACTAATAATTATGGAGATGAGAGTGTAGTAGCCATATATTTTTTGATTAAAAGAAACGTAATTGATTAAGGAAGCGCGAAATCGTTCTATTTTTAGTTAATAAATGATAATTAAAATAAATGATGAGCGAAGCTTTCAACGCGTATCATAATTCGATTTCATAAAATAGTTGAATAATTTGAAGAGATTTAGCAACGTTTTTTGTATAAACGCAAAAATTTCATTTTTTTCATATAAACATCAGAGTCTGGTTTCGTGGACGGCACTATATCAGCGTTACTTTACGGTCGTTTCCTTTTTCTTGTGATGTTTTATCGCATTAATATAATTTGCAATAAATTTTATTTTTCGATACAATATCATACTTCGATATTTATCATCAAATACCTATTCAAAAATTAGTTCTGGAAGGAAAACCACATCGTATTACAATACAATATCTGGGCTATTCCTTGTTCCCTATTTCCATCTCTAATAAGCGTGAAACAATTTGTGTTACATAGTTAGTTTTTTAATTTGAAGACTGACAAATTTTGAAGAAATTCGCATGTATCAAAACTTCGAAGAGAGCGTTATTACAATTCCCAGGGCTCAAGTCTCCACCCTCAAACAAAATGTGTTCATCAACTCCGTCCATGATGGTTATCAAAATCTCAAATTACAAATACACCAAACTGACTGTCGTATTACTCTTCAAATTAAATAAAAATCCCTTTCCTCATGAAAACATTCTATCAGCCCAAATCCGAATTGAAAAAAGTGAGCACTCTGTGATAGCTTTCACAGCGATGTTTCTCAAAAGAAAAAAAAATTACCGACGTCGGTCGCTTCGAAAAAAAAAGGAAATTAAATTTTAACAGGCGTTAAATACGCGACGTAACAACTTTCATTTCCTTTTCAAAAATTCGTACTTCTGACGAAATGTAAAAATCGTATTATTTTTAAATATTTCCGAAATAAAAAAAGTTCACCAACTTCGCCACCGCAGGAATTTTGATTTCCTCGCGAGAGCTGAATTACGGAAGTGAAAATGTAGCATTGAAAAGCTAACCAGCAAAGTGTGATGAGAAATGTGAATTTTATGCAATATCACAAGTCACGAATTTCCAACGTTATTACTTGATATTAGAAGATTTTCATATAGTCTAACATAGGTTCGAAATTAAAGTAAATGATTTCTCTCTGACTTCTGAATTTTTTAGGAGGGAATAACCGATAAAAAAATTAATTTTATTAATATTATAACAAAAATAGTTAGAGTACAGGTGGGCAAGATGACACCCTTAAGCTTTGAAAAGCTCTGGGAGATTTATTTTCCATTAAATATCAGATTTTAAGTTTTAGGAATCAAGTTTGATCCTTTCTTAATGATTTACCATAGTTTTTTTTTTTCAAATTTTTTAGTATAGGTGAAAATACAGTTTCAAAAAAAAGTGTCAAAAAATCATCTTGCCCCCACGAGGGGGGCAAGATGATTTTTGCTTGGGGGCAAGATGACCTTTGATATTGATGAGGAGAAGCTTTTAAAATGTGAGTAGTTTTTTATATATTATTATTGCTTGATAAAATAAACAATTCAATCTCGTTAAATTATTTTTATTTATACATCTTACAGACATTCATTCACCCACGGAAAATAAGCTTTGTGATTTTTCAAGTATCTGAAAAAAGAAAAAGTAAACAAAATATGTCAATATGGTGAGGTAAGTAATATTTTAATATCATTGATTGCATATATTAATTAAAATAGAGCAAAAAGCTTTTTTACATTATTTTATGAACGAAAAATCACATGTAAAAGGTCTTCATAAAAATTCGTCATCTTGCCCCGCAATGAGTCATTACGCATTTCAACTAATTATAAGGGTTCTAATTAATTAATATATGCAATCAATGATATTAAAATATTACTTACCTCACCATCTTGACATATTTTGTTTACTTTTTTTTTTTTCAGATACTTGAAAAATCACAAAGCTTATTTTCCGTGGGTGAAAAATTATAACAAAAAGCTTATCATTTTTGTTTTTGTTCTCGTACACGGAGTTTTCAACGAAACTGGATAAAACCTTGTAGTACTCATTTTTTTTAAGGTCTCTTCACAACATGATGAACCACTGTTGCCAACTGTTTTTCATTTGTGAAATAAAGCCAAAAGTCATCTTACCCCACACAGTCATCTTGCCCCCCTGTACTCTACGAAGTTCCAATTATTGCTGAGCAAAGTTTTTTCAAAAATAGATGAATTTAATCTCGCAAAAAAAACATTCGACTTTCTTCTAAATTTCTCAAGTAAAAAAAATTTCACTTTTTTCTCGACTTTCCTCATCTTTAAGCAGAAAATCCTTTCATTACGAACAGGCGACAGATAGGTTAGAGTCACATATCATAAAAAGTTGGTTGAAATGAGGGAGGGTACTGCAATGGATTTCAGAAGAGAAGTAGTTATTTCACTTAGTTTGGAATATCTGAGAGAATATGTTTTCTTTTAATCCTCAAATACAAAATTACAAAAAATGTTCTAAACTTAATTAAAAATGTCGTTAAATTCGTAAGAAGGCTCATCAAGTTTCCAGTAATCTTTATACAACCGCCTTCCGAAACAGCAATGCGAATATTTTGACTTTTTTCATTTCCCTCTAATAAATTAGACGGTCATTCGTGAAACACGGATGTTCTAAATGACTCGGATGTCGTTAATAACAACATCAACGACTCGACGCGATAACATCTCTCGAACATAGAACTAAATCGTGTAACAATTTAGTACGTTTCAAGAGGTATTACCCGAAACCCTAAATCCTGTAAAATGACCGGCTACCTTCCGTATAGGCTAAGATTACAGTGATGATAACTTGGAAATTCTATCGAGCTTGAATAACAACCGTCTACCTCTTATGATGAAGAAAACCATGAAGTAATAAATAAAATCAATACGATATCGAGCACTCTGAGCCCCTATCTCAATAGTGGTTTTTTCTTTAGCAAGAAATATCCAAATAGTATATGCATATATATAGGTACGTACTAGATATTAGGTAAATATAAATTTCACTCACCCTCCAACCCGCGACAATTATTTTATAAGTATGTGTAACACTGAAAGTGTTCAATGAACGTAGTTCCCTCATTCTGAAACGAATTCACAATGACATATAATGCACAATTGCTCAATTGAATAAAATGGAGAAACAGGTAATTTTGAGCTATCCCTTTGAACCCTAACATTGAATGTTTAGGTATGAGTGAATAGTTTATTCAATATGAAATCCATCATAGAACTATTTTCAACTGCACTACTTTTTCGATTAGAGGCTCACTTACAGCATTAGAAGTCAAAAACTACTTTTTGGTAAAGGTGAAGCCCCCTTTTGGGTTTAGCTCTACATCTTTGATTTTTTCATCATTCTAGGCTATTTTCATGACATCGATCCTACTATTGGTTGATGTAACTACAAACTAGGGGAAAAAGAACGTAAACAGCCATACCACATTGATCGAGCTGAGTTTTTAATCAGGGCTTGTTCAGATTTGCAAATAACATGGCTAATCCCTTCATGCTTACAGGTCACGCAAAATAAAAAGCCTGAAAACCCCAACCCTATCCCTTCCAAAACCACTTAAGAAGGTGAATTTAGAACAACTGTAGTATTTCTTGCCATGCAATAATCATATGAACACATATTATTTGTCAAATTAAAACACTTGAGACTTCTTAAAGTATTATAAAATTTTTACAATCCGCCATTTTGGATCAGTTTCGATCCAAATTCAAGAGGTTATATTCTGGACATTAATTAACCCCACACACGAAGTTTCACCTTTCTAAACTGATTTGATGAAGAGATATTTAAGATTTAAGAAATTTCATTACTCAAAACTTCCTCAAAAAAGCTTTTTTGCTCAATCTCCTCTCCAAATGTACTTAGGAAGCTGAAATTTGGATATGTTGGTGCCCGCGACTTACACTTTCATATGACATCAAAAACAAAAAATTTGAGCTATTTGATCATTCTCAAGTTTCCCTCAAAATTTGAGTGATCCGCCATTTTGAGTTCGCATTTCCAAAAAGAGTCTCTCATCAAATTATGAGTGACCAAAAAGTTGAACATTTGCCAGATAATTACGAAATGTTATGAAATGCCACGATTTGAAAACCCCACTCTGCTTCGACCCGCCCCCCTCTTAATCAATAAGCTGTAATAGCTATCGTTTTTATAAAAAAAACTCAGCTAAAAATTAAAAAGATAAAAATATGTTTTCAACTTCGTGCGATTATTCATGAACTGCAAAAATGACCTGACGGGTTGATTTATCAACCATTATTAATCGACTGGCTGAATCGTTTCTCGTGTAACGATACGTGAATTAGGAAAACCTGGACTATCCCAATACGAGTACTGAATAGTGTAGATAAATTATTATACATGACGTGAGTTTCGTGTGTTTTGAAGGTCACATCGAGATGATACACTCTATATGGGTTCTGAGTAGTTACAATAAGGTAAATACTATCTAAGCTAATGTAAACGAGCTAAAAAAATTCGACAAATAATGCCATGAATTTTTCTACCCTTTTTATCGTTTGCCGAAAAATAACACGATTCAATTTGCAATGTAAAACGAAAAGATTCCATTTTGCGAAGGTTAAAATTACTTTAACTAAAAATAAGTCGCAATTTCAACTCCTACCAGCCATTCCTGCCTCGCCCTTCGCTCGAGGGAACGTTCAATTTCAATCGCGAAAATCGAACCGAACAATCGAGACGCTACTTTAATTCCGCGAATGTAAACTTCGCCGTTCATCGTACGCGCCCACGGATAAGCGGAAGTTTAAGAGGCAAAATTCAGCGCCGAGACGAATAACTCTAAGGGAGCTAGGCGAGATAAAAAACAAAGTTAAATTTAAATCCGCCAGATTGGAAAGTATCGAAGCGAGAATGAGCATCATTGGAAACGCAGCTCGGCAGATAAATTTTTAATAAACAACACCCGGCCTTCCTTTTTACCTCCGCGTTGTCTCTCGTCGTCGCCATTGTTTCCGCTCGACGAAATTAATTTTAATTATTCGATCGACAGTTCGAACGCCATTCCGTCTAATAATTTATTAAGATATCGCGACAGAGTGCCGAAAATAAAACTGAAAATAAATCGGCACCCGACATTGTCTAAGATTAAATCATTCGAGTGTCCCAGTAAACTTTATTCGATATCAGTTTTGTTGTACGAGAGGCCTATTTTTCGCCTTATTAAATACAGAATGGTACCGGTCGCATCATCACGTTTTGCACTAGTCTTCATTTTCATACACATACAGGGTTTTCTGAAAACGAAAAAATCGTCAAATTTGAGCAACACTTCTCCCTTGAACTACGAAATTTCTCAAATCCATCGTTACTTGATACATCTCCAAACCTCGGCGCTATAGACGTTGGAAACAACGAGCTTGTGAACGCCCCTAAGCTAGCCAACATATTTTTTAAAGCTCCCGAATCCTAATCCGCGGCTGAAGCGAGAAATGGGTCAATCATTTCGCGAAATAAACCAACTAAATTACTATAACAGCCGAAATCGACGCAAGAGATTTGTGCTTAAATGAAATACCGCTTTGAATTAGGATTTATTTCCAAATGGGCTGTTTTGCTGTTTCCTTGGACCAGACACGCACCAGCGAGCTCAGTATATAGGAAACCGAGAGAAAAAACATCACTAGTTTTCCGCATCGTTACAAATATCATTCGCGATATCCCGTTTCCCCTTTGTCACGTACATATCAAAACAATACGCGACAAAATTTTAACTTTAAAGTATTATTGTAAACGTGAGGGTAAAGGAAGGAGGAAATGAAACTCCATCCTGTACGCAGTAATCGCTGAGTATTTCTGACGCACACCGATGCATTTCAAGGGGAAAGGCAATTGTAATTGAAAAAATATTTCAAAAGCAGATGACAAACCATTAAACGTTATGACTTATCGAATAGCATAAACCGTTTCCTCTTTCCTGTACACTATGTTGGAATTCTGCGGCCACATAAATAGGCAATTTTTTCTCCTTCACGTCCGGCAAAAAATTCTTTTCAAATGGTACGAATATAAAGGATGAATAATATACGCTTTCGACGCGTGAAAAAATCTACCGAAGAGTACGACCAAATAAAAGAATAAGAACTTCTACCTATACTACATCAGTAAAAGGGGTTTTTAAAATCAATAAAATCGCAAAACTTGTATAAGGTGGAAAAACTACTAAAAAATATGTTATTCCTCTACGTTTTTTTCAACCAGCTGGTCAATGATGGATTCAGGAATGGGTTGAGTAACCAACCCAGTGCTAAAGCTTGAAGGTTATAATTGTTTTTAACGCGAAAGTAAAGGATAACGGACAATAATATAGCTCACAATAAGCAAGAATCATAACTCTTGGCATAAAGGAAATTACCACTGAAAACAATATTCGGATAATGTGTATAATTTATATAAAAATAAATCTATCACGAGTGATGAAAAGTATATGCGAATGTATCAATATAGACAAATATTTCATTTAAAAAATGAGTTGAAATATTACAACAATTATTACCATATATAATCAGAAATCAAAGTTTACCAAGAAAGAAGTAAAGGAAGTTGAATTTTTATTTTATAAATAAATGAGTTTAAAAAAAAGAGACATGAAAAAATCCTAAGAATAAAAAATAATTATATAAAAATTAGAAAAGTAAGACATGCTCAAAAATCTTGGGTAAGGCAAGATTGATATTTTCTTGGGAGAGGGAGATGAATAGATGCATAAGACATTTAAATAGACATTCACTACTCACTCACCAACACATCTTCAAACAACCTCTTCCTATATGCTCTCGATGTAATTCCCTCATTGCCGGATCAAACATACTGACTGAATGTCCCTCGTTCCAACAATACCGTTCCACATACCTCAAATCTAATCTTATAGAAGTTATTCTTTCTGATGACGAAAATCAAATTAAATCTTTCCCAATTTTTGACGTATACTGGCCTAATTAGGAAAATATAAATTACCCCACGACCCCACATCGCAAAATTTCTGAAACTACACCCTTTCGGCCTAACTAATCCTAAAATCACACCATGCTTCTAGCCCCAGCAGCTGCACATGACACATAAGTCGACAAAAAAAACAATAGTAATTTTTAAGGAAATTCCAAAAATTCAATTTTAAATTAATTTTAAAATTTATAGAAAAAATTGAATTTTATCGTAACTAATCTCAAAGCATTAAAATATTCGATTTATGATCAATGATTTTTTTGTTCAATTCCCATTAAAATATACGCGGAGGAGAGCCAAAATTAGCCGCACGAAAAAATAATTTTTGGGGTTTTCTTTTCAATATTCTCCTCGATCGATTGAAAATTGTGAAAAAATTATTTAAAAAAATGTAATTAGAATTGTAAATTGTTTTGAAATTTCAGAACCATTTTAGAAACCGGGCCCAGAAGCAATCTGCCCGTTTACCCTTCTCTCTCCTTAGCCCTGATCAAAATAGCCTCTACTCCTACAATAGTCTTAGAATAGCTGATGTTGATACCTCTAGTAGTGACACCGAGGTGAGGATTTCCTTTTTTAGAGAATCTAAGATTGGTCAACGCCCAAGAGAAAATATTCTTTGAAAGACTATGACTCATCTATTGTTGTTAAAATAATTATTTTTGCTTGATAGAGAAAAAAAAGCGTAAGCAGGTATACTGTATTATTAAAGCTAAATTTTATTGGAACTTATTCAGATTCGCATAACCTTGCTTATCTCTTAGTGCCTACAGGTTATAGCCAGTGCTGAATTTGAAAACCTATACCTTATACTTTTCAAAACCATTAAGTACCTGACTTTAGGATATGCAGTACTTCTTTCCCAGAGTAATCATATGAGTAGAGTACACTCATCAAATCTTGGCCATTTCGGAATCCCCTACCTTTTTAAAATTTGATCATCAGCCATTTTTTATCCATTTCGAACCAAATTTAAAAAGTTATATTCTAGTTCCAAACTGAACGCACATATAAAATTAGACTTTTTTAGATTGATTTGGTGAGGAGGTATGGAAGATTCATGAAATTTCATTACCTATTCAAAATTTACTCAAAAAGTCATTTCTTGATCTAACTCTATAGAAAATAAACTTAAAAGGCTGAAATTTGGATATATACTTAGGCATCCTTGACTTACTCTTTCATATAAGACCAAAAATAAAAAATTTCAGTCATCTGCGATATCCCTAGTCCAAATTTAAGTAAACCGCCATTAGTCAAATCAAAAAAAAAATACCTATATATTTTACATTTTCACAAAAAAAAACTTTTACCAAATTTTCAGCGATTCTTATCCGTACACGCTTGTGCTACGTGCGGGGAAAAAATCCATCAAAAAGTTAGACATTCTCCATATGATAACAAATGACCTGAAAAACAAAGATATGGAAAATCCTGCTTCCCAAATGAGATAGGCTGTAATAGCTATAGTTTTTAATTAAAAACTCAACTAAAAAAAAACGCTATCCTAATCTACTACAGACTAAAATCCTAAAAATGTCGATGGAATAGCATAAAATTTGTGATAGAACCATATCACACGCTTCGCACAATCAATTCAATATCAATAAATAATATAAAGAAATAATTCCAATTTCTTTCATCTTTCTTGAAACTCTTGAAAAATTCAACATTATATATCAATCGAGCAAATACTCGTTAAAATTGACAAACTGGCAAAATAATTTATTTACCGAACGTCGATTTCTTCTCCATATATTTACATCCAATCATCATTTTTGTATCGCCATTTATAATCCTATTTCATCTGAAAACACGAGAAGAGTAGGAAAAAAAACCGGACGAAAACGCCAACGATTTCCACTCGAACACCGAAAATCAATTTCTACTCTTACTCGCAATGTAAACAATCGAACCTCTTAAGCGAAAGTACAAAATTGTGTAAATACTTTACCGCCGAGTAAACTTTCTTTAGAATGGTAAAAAAGAATGAAATTCTTTTGCAATGTAAATAAGAGAGGAGGACCTTTCTAAGCATATGATTATTTCTGAAAACGAAGGAGAAAAAAATAATCGCAACCATGAGAGAATACCGCTTTATTCGAAAATCTAATGGCACCAGGAAATTATTTTTACTCGAAACGATGGAAAGTTCTAATTATTACCATTAAAAAATAAAATTAAAAACTCGACAATTTCATAACTTTAAAACTTTAAAATTCTTTTACGCGGAATAAAATTGATTTCATGGCGACTTTGTGCGCCGCAAAATTACCAAACTTTATTCCTTGAAGGTGTATTTTTACGCTTTAGAATAGCTGTATTGAAAGAATAAATTGTAAGTAGAAAAGAACGTAAATGGAAAAATACGTTTTTTGAAGAGAAATAAAAGCTACGTTGAAAAACAATTGTAGGTAGGGCCGTGTTTCAGCTACAGGTATGATTTAGCGACACGCGCGTAAATTCTTATTCGCGATAGAAAATCCTCGGTAAACGTCTGCTTTATACGATTTTGGGCGAAGAAAACGTCTCTGGTATAGTTTATAACGGAGTAAAAAGAGATTGTCGAGTGAAACATTATAAGAATAAATAGGGTTTTTCTTTTCTCCTTCGAGAAACCCCCATTCATCGTAGCAACCTTACCGAATTCTATTATTTCGGCTTTTGACTGTATTAATTGAAATTCGTCGCAGAGCAGAAAAAAATATACGAGGCAGAAATTAAATTTAAAATCGAGTTGGCATTCGCGTTACGCGAATCGTTACACAACCTACATTCGAAAAGCTTACTTCGCTTGCCGGCGTGTTCGCAAACAGTGTAACGGGAGAAAATTTACTCGTATTTTACCCGGTTTTGCGCGAATACCGCGAGAATCCATTAAAGATCGTGAATTAAATACGAACGAAATCAAAATAAACCGCGTGACACATTTGTTAGATTATACGAAAACAAGTATATTCCATTTCTAATACGCGTATAGGTACGTACGTACGCCTAAGTATATGATATACGTACCAACGCGTATAAAGAAATTCTCTCGTGTACCCTCATACACGTGTAATGTGTACTTTTTACCTATACTAAGCAACAAATATATAAGGAAAACTTTTACCTGCCTGCAAAGCCTATTTCGCTACATTTAGTACGAACTTGCACAGCAGAACTATTTGTTTTGATTAACGACACAAATGCGGCTCATTCAGATCTGAAAACAAACCCTTACATTTCATATAATCGACTAAATTCTTCTATCGTAGGTTATACTAGATTACCTAAGGAACAAATCTTAATGAAATTCTCGAAAGAAATGTAACGATGATGAGTGGAAACGTTGAATAAATTTAAAAAGTGTATTTGCGATAAACAATGGCCAAAACCTGCCTAGCTGAGCATATCGATTACTCTTTAACAAAAAATAAAAAGAAAGGTAAAACTATACTCACAACGGTAGACAATCTCGTATGTACTAGCGACAGAAGAAGAATAAATGTACAGAGAAGACGAAAAGTCAGGTTAACCTGCCACACAACCTGTGTATAATCTTATTTCAATTAATCGATATCGTTCGATTTTATCCATCTTATATAAAACTAGCTGACCCAATCACACGTTGCTGTGGCTCAAACATTTAATTTTTAAAAAAATAAGGTCAATAATTGAGAAAAAAACTATACTATCTTTCAAGTTAGACCAAATTACAGATAATTATCAAATTTGATCAAAATCGGTTCATCGGTTCAATAGTTTCGAAATTTATCCCAGACATACATCGTGATATGAGATTTTTATAATAATACAGATATTTCGTGCCTGAAATGGCGTGTCAATGCTACAGAAACAATCTCAGCTAGTCACTTCACCAGAAACCAGGTTCAATCGTAAAGAATGCATATAACTTGAGGATGTGTATGAAAATGCTTCATATGTGTATGTTAATGGACAAACATGATTCTAGGCTAAACTAGCATGGTTTAAAGTCTATAGAATACAGGGCTTATTTTAGTGTGCAATTGAACACATTAAATGCGCAGTTAGTAGGAAAAATATGTAAGGTACTGTGCCCTATTAACGCCACTTTTTGTTTGGAGGCATTTTTCAACCTGTTAATAGGGAGTAGGTAAAATAAATATAGGGGTTACTTGTAGTAAAAACTATGGGGAATCATCTGGTATAGTGGAATTGGCTTTTGTGTAATTAGTTTTTTATTAATTAATTAACAAAATAGGAGATGTCTAAAAATTGCGTATTTAGGCACCCGGGTACCCAATAACGCAACTCATAAAAATACTGCAAAAGAACTCTCAAAAATCATGAAAAATGAAAAAAAAATGTAAATCAATTATGAAAAGTATAATAATATTTGAGTGAATACAGGACATTGGTTTTAAGTGTTTAAAAAATTCTTTCAATCGTAAACGGGGCAGACGAAGTTTTCAGTATCTTCCTTCGTTAAACCAAATCAAATTTCATGAACATACGTATTGTTAGCAAATGCAGCAGCAACGCACATTAATTTAATTGCTTGCTGTTATGGCACACATGGCAATACTAGCTTTCTTGAGGTTTCCGCTTTTCCTTTTTAGAACGCGATAAGTTTTGAGAATTTTCAAGCAGTTCAGTTTTTGTTTTTTTTTCTTTATTGATTGGTCTTCATTTTTTCAGTTTTCTCATTAAGTTTTTTTGGGAGATTTTTTCTTGAGCTTTTTGGAAAGAGTTCTTCGTGGAATACTATAAGTATTGCTCACAAAATACCGTCATCTCGTTTGTATTACGGTATTTAACGCCAATTTCAACTTCGAGGATAACTAAACATCTCTCCTTTTTTCTTTTGACACGACTGAACCATTAAAATCATATCAGGTACCTACTTTTGAATTTTGCGGAGAACAGGCTGTAATTTTTGTTCAATAATTCCATTTTTAATGAAAAATAAGGATGAAAAATGGCATTATTAGGACACCCTACTTCCTTCGAAATTTTTTCTATTATTCCGATTCTGTGTTATTTTTATGTAAATCTTCAACAGTACCACGAAGATAAAGGTTTAATGTTCATAATATGTAAGGGTACTTACACTGATGAGGCCAATTTCATGTAGAAAATCTTATTTTTTAAAGTGACTGAGCGAGAGGAAAATTCAACAATATTGATGGCAGGTTTGCTTTGCGATGCACAATTTTTATTCCTGCATCAACCAACGTCGTCACATTTGCCAATATCATCGTAGTTTTAGAGAAAAATCAAAGTGGCGTTATTAGGAAACTGGCATTATTGGGGCACAATACCTCAGTAGGAAAAATGTTTACTTTTTAAATATATTGAAATGTAAAAAAATCTCCGAAACCGAGAAAAAAATAATAATAATCAAATAAACTTCATAAATATCTATTCAAATTAGCTCAAAATTGGCATTTGCCTGAATAAATTAGGAATAAATTCATTCTCACAGAAGTACAGCTGAAAGTGTGTAGTTAAGGATAGAAAAAATCCCGTAAAATTCATTCTATTGTTTTCCTCGAAATTACATTTTAACGTTCTAAGCTTCTAGCGTGGGTTTTTGAAAACATCTGGTTTGTTTTCCCACATAGGTACATGAGAATTATCTCAGTTATGAATTCTAAAGCTGTAAATTCACGGAAAAAAAACTTTCTTATAATTTTTTCATGCAGTCATTGTAAACGTTGTAAAATATAGTTGAAGTAGGTACCACGGACACATATGTGTTGCTTGAAGTTCAGAAGTCTGTAGCATTTAAATGACATGTGCTCTTCATATTACATTTTAAGGTGTCTATTTCAGTGGTGTGAGCCAAGGAATTATACTTGCCCCCTCGAACATAATTTTTTGTTTCAAATCTGAATACTGATAGAATTTTGCTTTTAAAAAATTAGGAAAAATATCTTTCGCACTTCACACTAAATTTTTACTAATTTGAAAAAAAAAAAAAAAATGTAAAAAAATTATCTTCCTACTTTTAGCCTCTTGCTTGAGAAAATCTCGGCTACACTTACTCCGCCTCTAGGTGCATGTTTGTGAAAGAACAATTTCTCTCAATTTGTTCAAGCAGTTGGGCTAATTTGACTGTGCTTTGGACTATAGTTATAAGTGTTATAAATGAATAACTGTACTGAAATTATAGTGGTTATGTTATTTTATGCAGATGGCAAATTTTTTGAAAATAAGCCCTTACAGGATATACTACTTTTGTCAATGCCAAATCAGTTTCTTCCAAAACTCACCGAACATACCAGTTCTTCGAATTTTTTTTTTTTTTTTAATAAAAGAAGGTCCACACTTTCTAATGAAACAAAACAAAAAAAAAAAATTTTCGATTTCGTACGTAATTTTATATAAACTAGGGGCTTCGCACCTGGCCGCTTCGCGGCCCAACCCATTCCTCGTTACATGTTATAAATAAACACGACATAATTAGAATAGAAACCAAAATTTTATAATAAAACAAAATTTCAATATAAATTTTTTAAAGCAACACTTCAACTTTAATCTGGTGAAAACCTCTCTCCAGAAGTAGTAAAAGCGCATTGAGGTAGTACTCTCTGCACTGCTCATTTTAAAGAAAAAATCCCTTTTGTATACTACCATTTTAAACAACTTCCCCTTGCTCTTACCCATGTACAAAGCTTCTATTAAAATTTATCTCTTTTTTCCCTTTGTATACCTGCTATTCTTTATACTTTTTATACCTGCTACTCAAAACAAATTTATGACTTGACCGTTGTACATGTACAAGGCTTTTATTAAAATTTACAACCTTTTATTCCTTTGTATACCTGTTATCCTTTATATACATTTTATACCTGCTATTCAGAACAAAGATGCGCGCGCATCTCAACTCTGAGGGCTGAATTTTAGCGTCTTAATTTTGATTTTAATATTATAAAGAGATTCTCAAAAATCATGTACCTTATTTGGTACACTGTGACTGAAAGGACAAAATTGAATTTTTTTCTTGATCTCCGTATTTCAAATTCTTTGCTGCATTTCTAAATCAATTCATTACTTCATCCAATTTGAATTATCTATTATACTTAGCAAACTTACTTTTCATTTTTGAACAAATAAGTTCAATTGGATTTAGTTCCAAGTGGTAAGGCAATAACTGGAGAACTTTTTTACCATCATTCTGAACTAACCGATCCATTAAATTTTTATCATAGGTTTGTTTTAATATGGCAACTTCTCGAAGTAACTCATCTTTGAGGTAAAAACTATTCACATCCATGTGTTTTCATCACAGCCAATCAATAACGTCTCCTTTTTTACCGGAAGTGGTAAAAATGTTTTTCATTTTTATTGGCGATATGATCCATTACCCATAACTATAGTATTGTCTACTTTGAGTTATGGAAGAATTTTTATGAACCATTTTTTGAAGACTTCTCCGTTCATATCTTCATGGTGGTAACTGTCATGTTTATTTCAATAAAACAATAACAGCCCATCATCTACAAAACCATCTTCACTACTGATATGGAGAACAACGATTCACCTGTCTTTTCCGGTAAGATTTCCGAGTCCAATCGAGTGCCATTTTTCAATAGCTGAAAATTCACATAAATTAGTTGTTCTGAGCATAAATTTCACCAAATTTCCAAAAGAAGAAATATTTCACAAGAAACGCGCAATATAGTACTCTGAGCAAAACACCCCTTAAAGTGAATTAAAATGCATGACGAATTCGTCAAAATAACAAAGTGACCGGAAGGCAAAGCATTACCAAGTTTACAAACGAGTCGTCGCGTTACGCTGGAAGGTTACTCAATGGATAGGAATTCAGCCAGCCAGAACTGAGTGGTGGTCGCGGCGACAAAATAATACACGAAAGTTTACCGCTCGAGCTACAATACTCGAAGACGCGATAAAGCGTAAAACTACGAAATAGGTTAGCACAATCGTTAACCGCGATGCAAATATTAATGTAAACGCGATTTCATCAAATGTACATTTGTTGCCAGATGAAAGGAATAAGTAATTGGATGTTGCATAATTTGACCGTTTTTAGAGAGGCTATTCGGCTCCCGCGACCCGACAAGCTCGTGAAATATCTGAATAAGCATTTCAAATAGCTGATTACTCTTTTATTAACGAACCGCCGAAGCGGACGTTATATGCGAGAGGGTAGCCGTCCGAATGTAAATTATCATGTAAATGTACAAAGGATTGTATTTACATCGGATTACTCAGCGTTCGGCTGGCTGCCGTAGCAGCTCGCAGAAATGTCGACGATTGCGAAAATTATACGCGCCGTATTTTTTTCATCTCGCCAGCGGATTCGTTTTTACGCCTTGAGAAACGAGTAGAATAGTTTTAACCGGATTTAGCGTTACATTGGGTTCTTTTTTTCCAAAGCCTGATTGCAAGTAATTCACGTAATGTTAGATGAGCTTAATATCAGGAGGTTTCACCTCTTTCCCCCTTCAAAAATGTTAATGCATGGTTGGAAGTTATAATTTGAAAATTGATGAAGTGAAGGTTATAATACTTTGTAGAGATCCAGAAATTTCATTCCATAAAAAATGTTTGAAATTGACAAGATTCTGATATTTTATCAATGAAGTAAAATTCAAATATTTCATAGAATAAGATAAAATAATTAAAACATACTGAAACCGTGGTTGGATGCAGAAGTTCATTTAATCTCACTGAACGCTTAGTTCTTACCAACATCGTTCATCACAAACAACGCCGGATTTACTTATAGGCTACCTAGGCTCTGGCCTAGAGCGGCAAAATTTTTGGGGCGGCAAATTTTAAACTTTTTATGGCAAAAACCAAAAATTTTGAAAAACGACTTGCTATAAAATTCAGGTAGATATAGATAAAATAATCTGCAAGTAATACACTTGTCTGTTTTTCATGTTTTCTAACCGTATATGTTTTTCTATTTTCAACCAACATAGGTTACCTACCTATTTTTTTTTAAATTAACTATGGTGCGTTATTTATTTTTTTTAAGCGACAAAATATTAATGAGTCAAGTCCGGCGCTGATCACAAGTTCTCAAAATTGAAACACACGAAACGCAGCATTATTGATTACATTATTAAATAATTTCAATGAAAATCGGTAAAATCGCACGAAACAGTTTTAAATTTTCAAACGAAATACGTTACTGATACAAAAGTCCTGTTTAGAATGTAAACAAACGTTCTTATTGGTCGTTACACTGGCGCTCCAAGTTTACTGCAGGGTCTGAATAGCACTTCCGGCCAACCTAATTACGAATTACGAAAGAAGTCAAGGAAGAAAGGAAGGTATTGCGATTTTGACAATCAGCAGTCAACGAATATTTTTGTAAAATTTTTCCTACTCTAGTATCCGGCGTAATTTGAGTGGCATACCTTGCTGCACTGCAGGCGCACGGATATGTGACGTGTATGGGTGTCTATTAGGTTGCATACACGCTTTCTTAGCAGGCATTAGGGCATCAAGAGAGGATTTTTCAACTAAGGTGTATTATGGGTTGGATAACAGATTGTTGGTAGGTACACTTTTCAAATATGAGAAATATACAACTGGAGGCGGGTAGTGAACTAGTGCATGATATTTTTAGAAATTCTACATATTCTTTCTTTCACTTTATTCATTTATGTCTAGCTCATTACTGAGAAGGAAAATTAAAAATATTTCGATATGAATGCATACCCAATAGCTACCTTGCTGTCTGCTAGTATCCAAGTACCCAAAATAATGTAACATAACGAAATATGTTAATGCAAAGAAATAACGTATCGAAACGTAAACAAATAAAGTGATGTAACGAAATAATATAACATAAAGAAATAACGAAACGTGATGTAACGTAATGAGATAACGTAAAGTAACATAATAAAATAATGTAACGTAACGAAATAACGCGACGTAACGAAATAACCTCAAATCGAATACATGAGTTTTAAATTTCATCAACTTTGATTTTTATCCAATTATTAACTTTTTGAATTATATTCGTGAATTTATAATTTGATTGGATTTCGTATTTATTTAATATTTAAATTATAGTAAAAAATTATATTTTCTTTTATATTCAATTATTCAATATCATCTATATAATTTATTTATTTCATTTCAAATAATTATTTTTAAATTTGTATATTCATTAATAGATTATCAAGATAGGCATTCTGAATAATACCAAACAATTTCAGAAAACTTGGTATCACACATTTCATCTAAATATTCTGAAAATTTCTATGTGGCAAAAGGATGTTTGCTCTGAATATCCATTTTCTTCATGAGCAACTCGAAATGTTCAAAAGTATTTGTAATCATTTTGAGGCACTTTTAAGCAACAAAATTTCTGGAATACCTCATACCTCCTCACCAAATCCATCTAGTGAGCTTTAACTATGTATGAGGGACCAACATATTATGACCCATTCAATTTACCTCAGTAAAAATGAATGCAAAATGTCGCATAGTCAAGACTTAGGAAAAGCTTGAGTAGCTTCAAACTGCTCAAATTTGATAAAGACTCGGGTATAATGTACCCAAAATTCAACTTCATAGGTAATGTTGAGAAAAGAGGAGTGATAACCCGTCTCTAAATATCGTGAGGGTGAATGAAAGTTGAAAATTTATTGACTGGTTTTCACTATAATAATGTAAGCCTAAATCGCCTAATATATAACGGTAAAAATTTGAAAAAGTTTGGAGTAGTCATTTGAAATACGAATTCAGGTACTCGTAATTATAGGGGACACCAAGTATAGGTACTATAATCCAAACCCAACTTAATTCACCACATGTACCTCTACCTAGATAGTTCGAATTTCTTATGTATTGTCAGTTCAGAATAATAATACGACCTTTGAAGTTCACGTTAATGAAATAAAACCAAAGTAGTATGTGAACGAAATTACGGTTACTCCAAAAATTTCTAATTTTCTTTTAAAATCTTCTGCAGGCGTAGAAGACGGTATATTCCCTGATCCGGACATGAGCAAAACTATATCTGAAACAAAATCAGAAGCCTTGAGCATCCCTCTACCAGACACCAGCCTAGCAGATAGTGATTTACACGATCACGATGTGATAGACAGCGTCATGTACATATACTTCGGTGGCGCCACGCACGGGCAACGTGGTGCCGGACGTCAAGTAAGTCCGAACTAATCATCTCTAGCTTACATCCATACCATTATCTCATATCATTTATGAATTTCAGATCATAATAGTAGGCGCAGTAATAGCGTTGGTAGCACAATTCCTAACCTTAGCCAGCAGCATAAGGCGGATTAAAACGCACAAGGGGGAAGAACCGACTATTATTTTATTAAACATCGAGACTGCCCTTACGCTTACTAATTTAATATTTATATTGGGCGTTCAGGTATACTATTAAGGATTACTTTTAACCAACTATTGATCATTTAGCTGGAGAAATTTATGCATTATGTAATGTCGGCTTTTCTTACACTGTTTACAGTCAACTAGTGATCATACAATATGTAAAGTGATCGCGGCGTCGCTTTATTACCTTCACGTCGCCACATTGTTATGGTTTTTGCTCAGCTCTGTACATTCGTTGCAAACGGTTTGCCAATTTAAAAAGCCGTTTAAAATCTACACTTATTGTATTTTCGGCTGGATTACGCCGTTTGTAGTAGCGCTGGTAAATTTCTTTCTTATATTATACATTTGTTAAATTGAAATAAAATCACGTTTTATTTTTTCCCTATTCAGCTAAGTTATGTATTCAACGAGCGCAGCTTCGAGACGAATCTATACTGCTGGGTGTCGCCGCTCAGAGGAATTCTAATCTCGTATATTTTACCAGTTATACTTCTGTGCATAGTGAGTACTGTTTTATAATTCGGGCATTCTTGAATGAGGAAATTATTTAAATATTGAAGCTTCGTGCGAACCCGGCTGGTAATTACAAATTTCGTACTTCTTTCATAGGGTCACTTTCAAGTCAATAAAATTTATTAAATATTTTCCCTAGTCCGGTAATGAATACATAAGTGATCCGAGGTTCGAACGAGAGACTTCCTAAACCAATTAAAATTCCAATTTAGCGAGGATAAAAAATGGAAGATGATTTAATTTCTTCGGACGGACATTTTTGAGTGGAATTAAGCATTTTTAAGTGTCATAAAAAATGTTCCTCGGTGTCATAAATTCTAAATGAAATAATGACTCTTTCACGCCTACTGCAGAGCGTAGAGCCGGATTAAGAAGGGGCAAAATGAGCTAAATTCTCCAGGAGGCATTTGCAAAGGGTCTCAAAATTTTAGATACTAATTTTAAAAAAGGTCCGAAAAATACGTCTTCCTTACGCTAAGTCGAGTTCATTGCTCCCAGATCGAAATGATTATAAAGCACTTCGTGAGATGATTACTTACATTTTTTGGGGTATTAATGCCAAAATATCCCACGATTCACTTACGAGTGTGTTGAGTGTTGACCCATCTCTATATTCCTATCGAAGGCAAAAATTAAACTAATTATCATGAGAAGAATAAAGGAAGAATAAGGATTCAAATTTTCAATAGAAAGAAGAAGTGCACTTTATGATGCTATTGAAAAAAAAAAAAAAAAAAAAAAAAAAAAACTTTCAAAAAATAAATTACTTGCACAATGAATTCAAATGAGGCTAAATAATTTGAATAAGTAATTGATTACATTTTTTTTCTGGCATTCTTTAAAAAAATTTTAAAAGTTCTGAAAATTCATAATTATTTCTGTTCATGGAAATTTGAAAAAAATACAATAATGTTGAATTGTTCCAATAATTTAGAAAATATTTTTTTATTCATTGCTAAAATTTGAAAAAAATATCATGATTTAAAAAATGTTTTCAATAATATTTTTTCAATTTACTGTAGTTTGAAAAAACATTCAGACATTCTAAAAGTTCAAAAAATTTCATAGTTTATTCATGGAAATTGTAAAGAAAAATGAAAAAATAACCATATTATACGTATATCGATTCTAAGAATTTTAAGAATTTATAATATGCATTATTCATTTTGTTTTTCATACAACAATTTTCAAAGTTTCAAAAATTTCACAAATTTCTTCAATTATTTGTAATTTTTTTCATGTTCTTTAATTTATGGTTTCAAATCATTACTATTGTTTACTATATAATTTTTTTTTTCTAATAATTTTACAATGGAAGTTTTAAAGCTTGAGTTTCATTTATTCATTCATTACCCACACTATTTGAAAAATGCAGAATAAGCGATGAGGATGTCATTATCTCATTTACTTTGCCGCAAGCGGGAAAACCCTTTGATCTAGCTCCAAGAAAGTCATTACTTTAGTACTTCAAATGGGATTCATGTTATTTTGTATTACTTTCCAGATTTGTATAGTATTAACCGTTATCGGACTGAAAAACGTCACCGATACGACAGAAGATTTCGACGACACGTATAGTCACAAGAAACTGTTGCGAATTTCCGCCGTAGCGTTACCACTATTTTCTGTCATTTGGTTCACCGGTATGGTATCATTGGAGAATTCAGCTTCGCTTCTTTTTTCGCTGATATTTCTCATAAGCGATACAATTCTGGTAAGTTAACGTTAGCGTAGTTCTCATTTATGAAATAAAAATTACAAATCGTAATTTCACAGGAGTATACATAACTACGTTTTTAATTTATTTTCAAATGGCAAAATACATGAAAAAGAAAAAACTCTAGAGGGAAATTCATTTTCGTATTCTTGAAAGCGCGTAGGCGAAATAATAAGCTATAGAAATGTAAAGCGTTTCGACGTATTTTTTGAAATAGATATACACCCACGAAGTGCCTTTTTTGGCTTCCTTTTTAAAAATCCAATACTGGTATTCCCTAGAGGAGAAAAACTTTCGAGCTTAATATTCCAAATAATCGGAGAAATTAATTTTTTTTTTCGTTTCACAGAATTGGTTATTATTTGCATGTTGGTTACCGAGCGAAGCTTCGCAATGGAAGGATATGGATGAGGACTACTACGACGAAGAGGATGACTTCGACGACGAGCCTGTACTAGTGAAACGTCGTTTCGACGATCAACCTTTACTCTCCGAACTTTACGAATATGGAGCTCAAGGGCAACTGTATAACTTAAGAGTCGAACCGATATCCATAATAAGCACATAAAAAACAGGCGAAATACTGTGCTAAGATTATTAACTACTCTTAACATAGAATTAAAGTAACAACCGAAGCTTAGGGATAATTGTTGAAAAATGTCGCGCGTCGCACAGTCAATTTTGTTGGGCCGTTGTTGTGTATTACGGAGGCTTGAGATTTTACCTATTGTTATAATTATACGATTTACCTTTTTATTTTTCGTTTTGGCGAAATATGCAAATATATACAATTTTTTTAAATTATTCAATCTTGTTTTAAAATTTGTGTAATAGCGTATTTACGTACCAATATATTCAATCATTTTGCTAATTTTTTGCAACCTTCGAAACATAATTTTCTAAATTTTAGAGAACTAAGATTAAACTATATAAGATCAAGAAAATTATTCTTACTCTCCATCGACGTCATTGAAATCATTTTCCTATGTGAAAATTTTACCATACATTTCCACAGAAAAATCAGTAATAATTTCGAAGTGATCGGAGAATTCGTTACCACTAAAGCATGACAATTTTAATTCTCAGTAGGATGACTTCATCTTGGCTTATTATAATTTTTAAGCGCTAATGTATTATAAGATACTAATCTTTTATTTCAGTTTCCATGTATTCACATTTTGTAATTTTTTTCCAACCTTTCTTCATTTATGTTTTTAAAGAAAAATAATCAAAAAAATAATAGTAAAGTACTTCATTTATACGATAACTACAGATTGCTATTTACTTTTTCATTAGGTACATGAATTCTCTTTTTAATTTTTTTCCTCCAAGTATAATTGTACATATTCTATGTGTATACGTGTGTGGTTAAAATATGTACTCAATTATTACATTTTTAATATATTCGTTTATTGTTACATTACCTGATTCATTTAATGAATATAAGCTGATCTATCCAAGTACTTGACACCGGTAAAAACTTCTGGGGGTTGACAATGATGGAACATCTACAAAAATAGTAAGAATCATACTGACAATCATCTCAGGAAATATTATTTATCGTATTCAAATTCGAATTATCTTTAGCAATGAATTTTATAACAGTTATTCTCCCACACGTGTCACTAACACTGTTGTAAATTGAAATCATAAGATGAGAAAAAAGAAATAGATGCGATTCGAATAAACTACTGCAGGAAAGTATCATTTCACGTCGTTATAAACTACTGATAGAATAATTAATGAGTAAATCATAGATTAAATCAGATTATATTAAATAGTCACGTAAACTCACCCCATTTTTAAGGAAAGCAACATTATTTCCATTGATTCTTGAAAAATAAATATCACGATCATTTCGACGAATCGAAACCAAGTATTATTTCTTCTTTCCTTTCGAGAGAAATAAAAGGAAAAATCGGAAAAATTCACCATAAGGCACGAATTTCACACTTTTTTAGTTGGCAACACTGTCAATAGAAGTGACGTAACAATGTTAGCTAAATTAAGGATATATTGTAGCAGTCGGTGGTAATTCTGTTGTGGTTATCAGTGTTTGAAAAAAAATTTTGATAATAAATAATAAAACTGAAATATTTTTAGAATTAAAATATTATTTGATTTATTACAAATAATAATGAATCAAATGATCATCAACATAAATATCATTAAATAAGCGCCAATTTTTTTCAACATAACTGCCTCTAATCTCGTAAGTATTTTTTCCATCGAATTCTTCACTTTTTAGCTTCAACCTTTTTCTTCATCAAATCTCTTTAGTTTCAGTTGGTTATGCATTTCGAAGAATCTTGTTCAAATCAGAGGAACTACGTAATATTTCAGAATCATAGAATAATACAAATACATGACTACGCAACCGAAGAAACCATGGCGAAAAAATCTTTACGAAAATGAAGATTATCCGGATAACTACACTGACGAATCGTTTTTAGATGAATTAAAGAAGAATTTATACATAAGAAAAATTAGTTTCATCGAAGCTTGTTTCGGAGCTGGCCTAGTATCTCAAGAAATATGCATCGTTGTTATCTTCGCCTGTGTTTTTGTATACTTATATAATGAATGGGTGGATCCAGTAAAGCTAATGATTTCATCTGATGTTACATTTTTAGTTTTATATTTTATATTATTTTACGGAGAGTATAATTTCATGAAAACATGTCGAACATCGTGTTTCTACGCTTTATGTAGTTATATGTTGTCGCCGATACTGAAAACATTGACCGAAACAATTAGCACAGATACTATTTACTCGACGACTGTGATAATGATGTTAATTCATTTAATATTTTTCGATTACGGAGTTCCAGCTTTGATAGTTTCTAGTTCTTTATCATTAAATGCTGCTATATTCGGTGCTGTATGTTTGGCTTCGAGACTTCCGCTATATGTATCTGTAACTACATTTGTCCATATCACTGTACAATGTTTTGCTTTAGCGCCGTTGTTTTTAACGAAATTAGGATTTTCGTTTTCCATACTTATTTTTACGATTACATCAACTGCTGCGATTTTGTACACAATTTCGGGTATTATGACTGTATTCTTTTTTATGGTAATTTTTTTCATAAATGTGGTTTGTCCCTATTTATTCATAAAATGGTATTCGTATAAAGAAAATATTTATGGACCTTGGGACGAAGCTGTTATTAATATTCCTGGTAGTCCCAGTTTTAAACATTAACAGATTAAGTCTTTAATGTGGAAATGTAAACTTGTCAGTCTGTGATATCTTTTTACTATAATTATTAATGAAATAAAAATAATATTTACTCGGAATTCAAGTCGTATTTGCCTTCAAGGTTCAAGATGATTTCTGTCATAGAGCTTTTGTATTTTCTAAAAGTCGTAATGTCGTCAAACTAAATTATTTCTACGATTAAATTTTACATTAGGTTTGTTAAATAAAAAAGCTAATAATTATATTAATTTATTTAAATAAGTACTCTATTGAAGTATATACGAGTATAATTAGTTACTCAACTAATTCTTTCATCATTCGCTTTTCCAGTAAAAACGTCACTAGTTTAGTAAGCTAATAAAATTTAAATCCGGCACAACCTTGAGTTATAGCGTAATATTATGTAATCATAGTACCGCGTCATGAGCATACTAAAGATCACATTTTATTGTCGAAATGATACGGAAATATTACCGCAGTAAATAGTATACCACATTAAAATAATTATGAAGAATATTGGGAGAAACCATCAAAAACGAGCACCTATATGAATTCGCAGGTGCGCTAATTGTTTCGAACTGGATGTGATAGCTTACATTATGAGAAGATACCTAATAATTACAAAGACATATAGTAATTTCATATTTGCAGTCTGTGTAGAGAAATTAAAAAACTCGTAAGTCACGCTTGTTTTTACCAGTTCGTAGTGTTTACTGAGATCATTATACATCTGATATTAACTCGTCAAGAATTATGTACTTATACATACAGTTTTGTTATGTATAAATAAGTTGACGGTAGTGTCTGCAAAGACTTGAATGAAGTTTAATTAATGTTTTCGAAGACAAAGGATGTTTCTTGAAGAAGCTACCAAAAATGAGATTCATAATTCATAATTTTTCTCATAAACGCTCAATAAAATGAGTAGAATTTTTTTTAACACCACGTACATGATTTAATCCAGTATTTTTTTTCTCTTGAAAATTGCTACGATTAGAGAAGTACAAAGCATAGGATTTTTTGACTTTTTTAAACGTCCTTTGTAAAGTAGAAAAATGAGAAAATATAAAAAAAAAAAATATTGTAAGTCGGGATTTTTACGATAATAGTTAATAAAGCTTACAGCAATGACGGAGATGTTTAATTCATTTGGAGTGGAGTGAAGTGGGAGCTAAAAGAATTAGCCATTTAAAAAAAAATTAAATTATCAATTTTATTTTCATATAAATAAAACAGGAAACGTATTTCTTTACATAACAAAATGTTGATGAGACTAATTCAAGATTTGAGGCCTTAGTCCGACTCCTTATGCCCTCCTTGCCTCCGTCTATCCTTAATGAAAAAATTTCAAGCAAAATTCATTCCCACCGTATAATAAGATCATAGCAACTCCTCTCCTTGAACATCACCTCTATAGCTGGATTTAGGATATGCTGTGTTTCTTGGCTCTAAAAATCATATATAAGCCCTCATAATACCAAATTTGACTTACCTATTTAAGTCTTCTAAAACTTTCTTGAAATGTTGATCATCCATCTATTTGGAACCAAATTCAAAGAATCATATTGTAACGAGCACCATTTTTACATCAAAGAAACCCCACTGCATGCTTCACGAGTTGAAACTAACCGCGCTTTCTTATCATTTGTAGTCGTGAAATAAAAATTTTTAAAATGAATTTGTTGAAAAAAACATGTAGAAAAAAATTAATTTCTTTCAAATTTTTTTTTCTCACTATCAAAACACATTTCTCATCAGTAAGAAATTTTTAAAGAGTGGTCTTGATAGGACAATTTCAAAAGTTATTTACAAACAATTAAAAAAATCGCCCTTTTTTCGCATGTTTTTCGGTACTAATTTCCTCATATCTCTTCATCTAGCTCCCCTACCCCCACCATTTTTACATCAGAGTAACTTCATTGTATATCTCACATGCCAAAGCAAGCCTCAAAGTTTTATCGTTTATAGTTCGTGAGATATAAATTTTTCTATTTCATAATCACTGTGAGCAAATTTTTTTTTTCAAGCTGGCATATTTCATCCCCTTCTGATTTTTAGGGAGGCAAACCATGATACATGTACGTAATTTGAGTTGACCTATCTGCCATTTGCGGGTGGTGCGCTTGAAACAGAACACCTTGTAGGTACCTATAAATAAAGTCGAGTCCAAACCTCCTTAGTTCTCTTTTAAATTTTAGCATAGACCAAAAAAGGTTCAGAGTGCAATAAGGAGGGTTATGTTCTTTTAGCCTCCTTCGGCTATGTCACTACGAGTACCCATAAGTTTGATGGAAAATTAAGTTAAAAATACATAAGTATACCTATGTACTATTTGATTCCATACAGTTGGAGGAAAATGTTTAAAAATATTATTATAAACAATTTCCTTTAATAGCATACATTTACACATTCAATGAGAAAGTGTGATATTTGTTTCGCGTTATTGATTTTTGCATTTGTTGATAAATAATAATCGGCATTTTCAAAAATTATTTCATCACTAAAAATCCAGTATCTCTATAATGTGAAAAATTCATTTTTTTTTAATAAGTAAGTTACTGAACGAATGTTGTCAGATCATAAAATAATTGTTCCAAATATCTAATGCCCATACGCATATCTAATTAGTTTTATTATAGCTTGTTGAATTGTTGAAAGAGAAAAAGCAAAAGGTATAATCATTTTTGAGTCATTAAAATCATTTAATTAGACACTCATTCCCTCTAAATCTTCGTTCATACATAATACAAATGCTTACCACAAGCTTACTATATTTACATCAGTGGAAAGGAAAATATTTTCTTCGCGATACCACAATGAATAAGCAATTTAATAGGCTTATTGTAAAACCTAAGGAGAAAACTTTAATTCGAAATATCAAAACGATGATTTATGAACACCGTATACGTTATAGAAGTAAGTTCTAATCGTGAGTCATGTTTTTATGATCGAGGTAATTGTTCTAAGCAGGGATGTAATAACATATGTCTCTGATAGAAACACATTTCGTAAATTGAAATTCTCATAGCAACGAATTCTTATCTCAACTACGAAATTAAATAATTATAGTTTTTCAATCTTGAAAAAAATGATTAACTAGTTGCCAAAAAAAAAGCCATATGCGATTTGCAATTAAACTGAACAACACGATCATATAAAGATGAAGTTATTACGTCAAACCTGCTCGAGCCTCCTAAACACTTTTTTGGAAGTACCTATATAATATATTCCACCTGTGACGTTGATATATTAAGACGCGATTATGGTTCTTGAAATCATTAAATTTTCAATTCAAAACCTCAAAACCTCGCCTAATTAGGTTGGAAATAAGAAGCAAGTGCACGAAAACGAGAATATGATATATGCATCGCAGCGCAATCTATCAACGTTTATTTCTCGTACTATTGGTCTAGTGTTAATATGTAATCCGAAATAACGCATTTCAAATGGCCATTCATCGTTTGAACTTGCTTCGACATGTACAAACAGTAGCTTTGTTATCTTTTCGCGTAAATTAATCACCGGTTTGTAGTGTAACGTGTTCCATCGAATAAAGTGTAAATAAAAAGTAAATTATAAGATGTTGGGAATTTAAAATTTAAACAGGTGTTGCGCGTATAATCGTATATTGGTAATTTAAGAAGGTAAGTTTATGAATACTAATTCAACATATTGTTCAATGCGTTGGTCAACGTGTATTGTTTTTTTGATTTATATTTTCGAGTTTAAGAAATACCACTTTCGTTTTGTTTAATCAACTGCGTGAAAAATTATAATTAGGAGTGGAAATGATTTTTGAAAATGTCAGTTCATAAGTTTATTCAACTAAGAAGAAACATGTACCCATCATAAGATTATCACAGATAGATAAAATGATTGATTTTCAGTGTATTAGTATACCTATCTACCTACTCAATAATTACTGGAGTATCTGGAGGATGAATGAAACATGAAAAAATAACATATCAATGATATGTGATCAGTATAATGAATACTTCGCTACCTACCCACCCATAAAAACTACCTATCACTTCTATTGCCGATTCATTAGTTCAGCTTCCATATTACATTTCTCCACACTTCACTTCTCTCGAATAGTAAAAATCACCCTTTATATCAGATTTAGTTTAACGAGTTTTTTTTTCACGTACACAGTCACAGCTCACAGGTTGATTGATAATCCACTTAATGGCATATAGGTACCGCCATATGCAAATCGATACGAACTAGCGGCTTGTTATTGAAGAGGGCCATTAGCAGATCGGCGTAACCGTACGAAATTCATTAATCTCGCTGATTTTATCAATTCGTTGGAGAATTTTATTATTGAATTCTCATTAACACCGTTCAGCGTTTAGGTGTGGTGATTGAAAATTAGCGAATCTCATATTTGTTGTTTCACGCGGATACATATCAACAGGACAGATCGCAGGTAGGATAACCTATCTGAAATGCATCGAGGTCTGGGTCTGTGGTGGGTTTCCGACGTCGCGATCGTTACGAAATGTTTATATTTTTAATACCGAAATCGCTTCGAATAGCTGAGGGAAAAATAAATTTGTAAACATTCGATGCACCTAGCCACCTACCTAGCTGCGTAGGTAGGTTTTAAACTAGTTTAAATTGCGATAAAAATGCCTTATTTTCGTACCTATGGCCTGTAGGTGATATGTAAATCATGATGCATTTGGAAAGAACCTGGCATGGCTTCGAATGAAAAATTACCCACTCGAAAAGATTTATTTTTTATAGCAATTCTTGGCTTGGAAAATAATCGTAGCTATGAAGTGTATTATCGAAAAATCAGCCCATATTTAAAACAATTAAAATAACTATTCTATCACTTCCGAGCTACAAGTGTTATCATTTGTTTGGGCATATGTTATATTGTTGAAAACGAGATATGTAATTTGATAATTCCGCGAGACTTGCGTATTACTTCCACGTTCATAGTCCGTGGCTTATTGTAAATCAAAATCGAATCAATAAAACGTGATGTAATCGAAATTGGTTGTCCATTGTGTAACGACAAAAAAAAAAACAATTACCCGGTGTTTTTTACGAAGAAAAATCAAATTTCAACCTTCGATGTCCAAGTACGTAATTATGAATACTATGTTGAATAGAAATAACCGGTTTCTTGGCAAATATGCATGAAATTTTTATTTTTTACACGTTTAGTAATAAATGAAAAATTATTCTACGCTAGTTTAATTCCATTTCCAGCAGCGAGTTTATTGACTTAGTAAAGATCAACGGTTTTTAAAGAAATTTTCGAGAAGTTGGTTATAAAAAAATGGTCAAGGTGGATACCTACTGTCTGAGCTCATAATTGGCAAACGATAAATTATATTTCGCAAATGCCTCGTATCCGTTATACGTATCATGGAAATAATAGAATGTAGGTGTACGCATACTCTCGTATCCTATATCAATTATTTTCTTCTATTTTGTTGTGTAAGAGAACCGTGTCTCATTTACTTTCAATTTATAATCCCTGCATAAATTGACGAAGGTACCTGACAGTCTATTTAGTATTTCTTGAATGTTCGATTGTTATTGGAATTTGGAAACGTGCTAAAAATAAATATTGTTGACTTCCCGTCATGGTGTAAGCAATGATTATGTATGGGTTCGGTGTGGTCAGGATACAATCGTAGTCGATATTTCCGAGGTTTGTTGATTTAAATCAATTACCACTTTAGTCTGACTTCCGTTTAATATTAACCATTGCATCTTAGACCTCCAGTTATCATGTTCATTCTCACTTCTTAGTGATAGTGTTGATTCATTTGTTAACTGGTTTATTTACAGCTGGAAATTTTATTTTTCAATTCTATCGTCATGAATGAAAGTTTATACATCGTGTGTGAGGAAGTGAGGAGAAAGAGTACAATGCGTTTCTGAGCTCACTTATTATTTTTATTTTTCAAGTGTAATATCATTATTCAAAATTACAATCTTAATCTATTTTGGTTTATTAAAAACATTCTTTACTTTGAGCTGAGTTTTTTAATTAAAATCTGAACTATTACCAGCCACTCGATTTGCAATAGAGGGGCTGCAAAAAAGAGTTAACTAGATGTTTCAGACTACTCATACTCGTAACTATAACTGATTAAAAAAATGTTCAGTTTCTCCCTAATTTATGGCCCAAGTAGGTGTGTATAATAAACGCTTAAAATTTTATCAAAGCATTGTTAATATTAAAATCGGAAGATAATTTTTATCAAATTTTTAATTCAACTCAAAATGGAAGTCATTGAAATTTTTAAGAGTTGGAAGGATCTCCAAAGCCTCAACATTTTTGATCATGATCTCGAAGTATTAAATGAATCAAGGATACTAATAAATTCACTTTTCAGTTTTTGAAGTGAACTGGTGGAGAGTTGGAGCAGAAAGTGTCTTTTTGCGGATATTTTAATCATAAAATTTGCTGAATTGTCTATCTCTTCACCAAATTCATCTAAAAGGAATTGATTTCGTATGTATCGTTAGTTCAAGGAGCTCCAAATAGCTCCAAATTTTCAGAATCAATCAAGAACATAGGCAGATTTGAGTGTCGCCCTCAGTAGAAGCTCAAAATTTATGAGATAAATAGTTCACATGTAAGGTTGCGGTAAACCCAGATACCATCAGAAGTTTATCACATGGAGTCAAATTTTGGATATAACTATAATTAATTAACAGCCACGCCGCATTACTTGTTCTGATTTTTAATTGGGCTTGGAGCTTGTCAAGTTAGAAGATAATATTGCTAACCCCTTCATGCCCACACGTCATAATTAGAGTCTTGAAACCCTCATCCTGTCCCTTACAAAATCACCTAAAAATGTGAATTTGGAGTATGCAACACTTCTTGCCCGTAATAATTATATGTGCCCAGATTTTTCGAATTTTAGGTATTCGAGAATAGCTCCTCAAGTTTTTGTCAAATTTTGAGAATCCACTATTTTGTATTCAATTTGACCTAAATTCAAGGAGTCGTATTGTCTGTCCAAAATAGCACGAACTAAATTTTGTTAGTTACGCAAGCCAGAAGCCAAAAAAATTTTCAAATTATTTGGTTTTCCAAAATATTATTAAACCAAAATAATAAGATAATAATATTGAGAATAAAATAACGAATGGATTTTAATTATGTGAGTTGACTGGGATTAATAGCTATTATTAAAACATAATCTAATAACGTGTTTGGACGTGTTTGTTTTCGAAAATCAAAAAAAAAATGAACGTAAACAAAATCTAGTTTGGCAAACCCTGATGATATTTGGTTTTGGCTTTCAGCGATGCATTTCCTACAATTTATCTCATGCTATTTTAGACGGACAATATAATAGTCACCAACTAACTCTATGATTATACATAGTTTGACCTTTTTAGGTCGATTTGGTGAGGAAATAAAAAGGATTCATGAAATTTCCTGTACCTATTTATTTCCCTTCCAAGAGCTGTTTTTGCTCTAGCTCCTCTCAAAATTCACGTGAGAAGCTAAACTTGGAATATATTAGTTACTTGAGCTCACTTGATCGCGTGAAACCACAGAAGCACAGATCAAAAATTTTCAACCTTTCGTTCAGCCCCCCCTCCCCCCTATTTTGAGGGCAGTAATCCCCTCTCTACCCTATGATTTTCTTTATAGAATAATTCTTGTTCTAAGAAATCATATAAGTGCATATTCATCAAGTATGAGCTATTTGTGACTCCTCAAGCTCTCCTCAAATTCTGACAATCTGTCATTTTAGAACAATTTTGACCCAAATTCCACATACCAAGTTTCATCTTTCTATTGATTTGGTGATAATATGGAAAATCGATACCTTAAAGGGAAGGTGGTATGTCCAAATTCTGCTTGACCTTTCTCATGAATGTGAAGAGAGAGAGTCACATTGATAGGAAAGTTTAAGCAAAGTCTAAACTTACTAGATTTTCTCTTTAAGGTATCGAAATTCAAGAAATTTTATGACTCGAAACTTACTTAAAATTTTTTTTTTTTTATTCAAACACTAATTGTCGAATATGAGAATTACCAGTGAAAATAGGAAACTAACACCAACAAGCGGCGTTATAAAATACCTGGGACTACACCTTGACAAAAAATTAACTTGGAAAGACCATGTGGACAAAAAGAAGGAAGAAATAAAACTGAGAACACGAAAGATGCACTGGCTGCTTGGCCGGAAAATCTACTTGTCAACCAGCAACAAACTCTTACTGTATAAAACAATGGTCAAACCTATATGGACCTATGGACTATGGGGCTGTACCAAGGAATCAAATACTGCCGTCATCCAGCGACTGCAAAACAAGTGCTTACGGAATATTACAAAGACTGAAAATGTGGAATTAGTTATAGAAGTGCAAAACTACTCAAAGAGACACAGTTAAAATTTATACAAATAACCTACGAAAAACATTTTCGTTTATTGACTAGTTTCCTACCTTACCATTATTTATTAATATTTTATAATTATACACGTAAATTAATTTTTACCGAAAACTAGGTAAAATTAATTTTGAAACGAATTCTTCGTAGGCTGTATAAGACAGCTCGTCGTTTAAAAAAACCATTTGCTAAAGTTGACGCGATTAATAATTTCGAAGAATTGTTTTAACATCCTTATAAAAGCGTAATCAGTTCTCGAATATCAGGCACCAGTCGACTCCTAAAAGCTTTATAAAATTCTAAACGTATTTGTTGTTTGACATCAAACCTTGACGTGCAAGTATACTTCTGTCACCGATGGCAGAATAAAAAAAATACTCGTGTTGCCGAAAACGAAATGAAAATTGGGTTTTCAAAACACGTAGCTTTGATTATAAGCTCTTTATTTATTCGGCGAACGCTATTAAAATCTCTTTCGAATTTTAAGATGCGATTTTAAATATTGCGATTTATTTGTATATTCTAAATGCGTTTCCGTTGGCTTCCGCGTGAACGAGAATCGAGGAAGGGATTATTTTCGGGTGAAAGAATTTTTCTTTCTGATCTCGAAATAAAATTATACTAGAATAATGAGCTCTAGTGAAGAGTAAAGTTGGAGTGTATTTCATTTACTCGATGATAAGACGTACAAATATAACAATGTCAGAAGGTTGGTCGAAATTATGTTCCATTTTTGGCTACCGAAGAATCAACTATTTTGCATAATTACCCATCTCGTTAGTAATTTTTACACGAATTTTAGTCGACTCGTTTGTACTAGTTGAAAAATTGCCTTCAGCTAGTAAATACTTGGCTCGAGAGATGTACCTTGGCGAATTCCAAACAATGTAAATCAATCATGACCACGTTACACCTATTTTACGCGGCGGTTTAGAAAACATTTAAAAATTACGCACTTTCTCCGTCGTTCGGGGTGCAATAAAAGTAAATTAATTCGGTGTAATTGGTTATTACGCGGCTACTGGTTATTGCGGTTGGCTGCGAAGTGGAATATTTCTATTTTCGCCGGAGAAGCGTTAGAAAATAATAATTATTCATCGCGCCATTATGTGCGGGTTTGTAGCGGTTTGTAGTGTAATTAAATTACCGCGAGTAGTGACAATTAGTGTATTCTTAATATGTACCCATAATACGTTGAATAACGGTCACGATGCAGTTAAGTTGTAAAATATAGTAGCCAGTTTCGCGAACGTGGATTTTTTTTCAATAGGAGGTTCGATGAAGCAGGTAGGTCTTTGGTGTATATAGCTAAGCAGAGATTGATTTATGGAGGCAAATGAAATAAGAATTTTTCTATTTGGTCGAGACGAAAAAATTCGTCTATATACGAATGAGCTTGTAAACACGTGAGTCATTTAGTTCCACCAATCGTTGCTGACGTTTGATTTTATATCCGTATTTTAATTGGAATTACACTACAGTATATACCAGAATTACGTAATATTTTGCAGTTTGCTCGTACTCGTGTAAATAAGCCAATGGAGACTGCTCTTAGGATGAGTTTAACGGGTTTGTTTTACGTAAATGTACTCGTATGTTAATTTTTACGCGTCATCGTTCAATAGCCAAATCGCACGAATTCGAGGAATATAATTCATTCGATCTTCCAACGAAAGTCGAGTTTCAAAAAATGAATTTAATGATGAACGAATGAAATAAGATCTTAAAAACTTCGTATTTGTTTACAATGTACTTAATAATTCTTCGAACTAATGAATAGGCACACAAGTGCTAGGTATGAAGCACTCGAAATTTTCGAAATAACTCAATTCTATATTTTATGATAGGGAGTTTATAATACACCACAGAGCTCATTTTTGTCGTAATAAATATAACAGTGTAATGGAACAGGTACTTTATATCAGCTGCATAGTAACACCTTCATATTTTTACATAGCATCTACAGTGCCAATATAACCTTGTACTTGTAAACTTAAACATCATGAATATTGTAATGATTTTTTCCTGACTAATTTTAATTTGTCAATAGCAATTTGCGCGTAGGTAGTATCTAGTTTATCTGGTTTACGTATCTGTAATGCCTTCATTACAACAAAAAGGACGATGAGCTTAGGTATTAATTTCGTAAATGCCATTTCCATTCTAATTGTAATTACTTCATTTCTCTTACGAAATAAATATTTACTTTGGTGAATAGTTCTACATCTTTATATCTACCTAATCACATAAGTAATTTAGGATAGCTTAATTGAAAATATACGTGAATATGAAGTGCTGCAAATCCTATATGAGATTTCCAATTACTTGTATGACTATGTGGCTTCGATGAAAGCTTACAAGACTTGCGATATATAGAATCGAATTTGTAGCGATTCTTGGAGTTTTTAAATATTGTTCGAATCGCCCTTTACGTAGTATTTATTTCGAAAACTGTTTCTCTTTCGAAAAATAATATCTTCAGAATGAAGAAATTTTTATGAAGAATCGATTGAGTAAATTCATGCGACAACGAGTATAACTGAATGTTATTACCTATTAAAGCAAAACGATGGTGTTTCTGATACACTCATCGTTACATGTAACTTATACACGATTAAATGAAAATGTTCATTAATTAAATACGATTATGAAAATTTCTATAAATGATATGTTTAAAAGAGATTAACAAATAGAAGAGAACGGTCGATAAATTTTATATATTTTCTCACGAGATACGAGTTACTGGAAATAGTAAATTTTATACTTGAATAAAAAATACTTTCTTTCAATTCTAGTTTTTACCTGATGTATTCGTAGTGAACGATAGTTATTATGTAGTTCACTTGATTAAGGGAAAAAAGATCGTGGTAGGGAGTGAAATCATGGCGCTTCAAATATTTGCATTTGATGAACATAAATGTGCGTGAAAATATATTGTACAAAATAAGGTTAGAGATTGCTGAAGTAAATATCTAAATAATTTTTTTTTTTAATTTTCGATTGGACTCCAAATATCGGTTTACTCAAATTTTAATGGAGGTTAGAGAAACACTAAAACTTCAGAATGTTTGATCTTGGAGTCCTTGATGAAATAACATAAGGACACGAGTATATCCCAATTTCAGCCTTTTAAGTGAATTTGTAAGAATTCGGAGCAAGAACCAGTTTTTGAGTCCACCCAGAAAGAATTAACTTCGTATGAAGCTTTTTTGGCTTTAAATGCACTCCAAATCGAATTAGTAGGTCTTTTGGATAAAATCATAACTAACAATTTATTTTTTAGCTGAGTTTTTAGTTGAAAACGATAGCTATTACAGCCTAGTTGATTTGAGAAAGAGAGGTTAGGGATGATGGAATCTTCATTTATATGTTTGTTTCAGGTAATTTGTAATTATTATGGCAAATGTCCAACTTATTGATACACATGTATGTGCGTATACTTATTACATCTAGACGTGACGTAGGTGGAAATAGATAAAAATCTCTGAGAATTTGGTGAAAGACTCTGTATAGAAATAACCGTTATTTATGTTTTGAGAGGGGTGGAGAGGGAGCAAATTGCTCAAAATTTTTGTTTCTTATTTCATATAAAAGAGTAAGCTGAGCATATCAACGTATCCAAATTATAGCCTCTTAGATGCATTCACAGAGGCATTAGAGCAATAAACGACTTCCTGAGGATGTTTTGAGTCATGAAATTTCTTCATTCTCCCATAAATTCTCACCAAATTAACATAGAAAAGTCAAACTTTGTATGTGAGGTTAGTTTGAGACCAAAATGTGACTCACTGAATTTTCATGAAAAAAGATCCAAAATGTTGGATCGTCAAAATTTGAGGAAGACTTGAAAATCCTCAAATAGCTCAAACTTAATTAATATGGGCTCTAATGAATTCTGAAGATAAGAATTATATTATATGCCTAATACACCTTCATATATAAAGTAGATGGGAGAGGAAGAGGGCTAATTATTCTCAAAATGCGGTAGGGCTAAAGGAAAGATGAAAAATTTTTTATCACGTTGTCACGCGATAAAGTGAGCTCAAGTGACTATCATATTCCAATTTACACCTCCCAAGTAAATTTGGAGGGGAGTAAAAGCAAAAAATAGCTTTTGGTGAGGAAATCACAATCGGATATTTCATGAATCCTCCATATCTCCTCACCAAATCGATCTAGGAATGACAAATTGTATGTAGAGTTAGATGGGAACCAAAATATAGCTCCTTGAATTTGGCTGCAAATGGATACAAAATGGTGGCTCATCAAAATTTGAAGAAGACTTGAGCATCCTCAATAAACTGAAATTTGAAAAATATGGATTCATATGATTATTGTGGGCAAGAAATATTAGATATTCTAAATTTAGCTTCTGAATGGAAGGGATATGGTCGACTGGTCGTGGTTTTCAGACTCTATATTGAGCGTTCTAGAAGGCATGAAGGGGATCGCAACATTATCTGCAAACTTGAACAAACACCAATTACAAACTCAGCTGCAGTAATGCCGCATGGCTGTTTACGTTTCTATTTTTTCTCATTTATCCTATTCTATATTTTAGTATCTCCTTATTGTTCGCTTCAAACCTACGACAAAAATTTGAGAAAGGTTTGTGGAGCCTTAATCCACTTAAATTTGATAAATATGGGCTCACGATTACTGGGGAGAAGTAAATTATATACCAATCCGCAGTAGTGTCACTAGAAAGTTGTTCTGAGAGGATACTGTGTTCAGATTTTGATGCCCTGGTGGTCTTTTATGTTCCTCTCAACAACAAAAGCGCTTGACCAAAAAATTGAATTTATCAAACATCAATTAGTGATAAATTTATTTAAAACTATTGTTCATTTTTTACGTAGATATCTACATTGGTAACTTGACGAGTACACACAAAAAAGCTCTGGCTGGATTATAAGCTAACCAATCCCCCCCCCTCCCTTATTCACTCCAGTGACAATGACCAATTCAACTTTTACAGATGTAAGAAAAGGATCTGATTTATCATCTTTCAGATGTGGAGGGATTTTTCAATATGATTTCATATTATATTTAAGCTTTCTAAGCGAAGTTGGAAAAGATTTTGTGCGAAGAACAACTTGAGGAGGAGAAATCGAGTCAGGAAATTTGACATATTATGTATTTTCTGAACAAATGTAATTAGTAGGCTCAAATTTCAAATGTATAGATTCAAAATGGTGAATGAATTAAAATTGAAGAAGGTATGAATTGCTCCAAATATGCCAAATTCAATGAGTGCAAGGTCTTTAAATTTTCAGTGGACAAGAAATACTACATAATGAAGAGAATTCAAGAAATTTCAAGACTTGGGATTGGGTGTGGGTGTAAAGAGCTGAACAACATCATCTATGAATCTAAACAGCCTTCATTAAATACTCGGCTCCAGTAATAGACATGGCTGCTTACTATTTGTTTTCGTCTTTTCCCCACTGGAGAAGCTATTTACTGTTCGAATGAATGCCTAAGATTAATTTTATTCGTGTAAAAAATTTCACGATTTTTGGTAAAAAGAAGCTGAAGCTTTTTGGTTTGTGCCTAATTCTTTCGTCGAGTGAACAAATTATACTCGAAATCGCATTTTATTTGGCGTTGGCCTTATTTCGACGAAAATTAAATGTTTATCTATGCGTTGATACGCATATAGTATACGTCATGAATTCAAAATCACGCGCCTTCTGTGTAATTTCAATAAACACGGCAACAATATAAAGTTATCTATTTTTCAGCTTAGTAATCCATCTTTCGTTGTTTATTCCTTTTGCATTAAGATGAAAGAAGTTTTTCTAACAAACGATATTTTTTTTAACGAAGTTATTTGCGTATAACGGGAATTTGGTGTAGGAAAAATATTTTGGGCGGATTATAAATCTCATGAATTATTATTTTAATGAAGTGTTTGAAATGTCAAAGAAATGAGTGAAATGAGTTCTCAAAAAAATACATTCGAAGAACGAAGACGGGTACTAAAATGAGAATACTCTAATGTTACACGTTGGCCGATGATATTAAGCTGGATTGACGGTCTGTCTAATTAAAATAGTTTTTAGACGAGTTTACGAAGAATAAGGCAACTAGTAATGCTACGAGTGTTGTTACAGTCACGATCATGAGAGGTTGGGAGGATTAATAAGAAATCGTTCAAAATTCATAAACAGGATATTGATGGGAATCTTCGGAAATATCTTTCTCAGATTTGTAATCTGAATCGAGATGGCTGATTAGCCACATTTAGAAGACTGAAAAATAGAGAAGTAGTACAACCCTAGGCTTATGATGTAGTATGGTGAATTGAGTAAACTAATGTATTGAAATTACAGCTTCCTGAGTAAAGTTGGAATCACTGAAGAGAGAATTCCTTTACGAAAAGATTTTGAGACATTCATGTTCATGTTGTCCATGATTTTTCATCAAATGCACCAAAGGACGATTAATTGCGTGAATATACATATATGTAAATCATGTATGTATACAAGGAGATGGTTATAGAGACAGATTTAAGTATTTTCGGATGAGTAATTTCCGCTCACCTCTCTCCCTCAAAATGAACAAGGCTAAAAACGTAATTGAAAAATTCAATGGGCGAATATCGTTTAAATGGGCTTACCTCCTTAAACATCCATCGAAAAATAATGTTGACAATAGATGAAATCCTATGCATAAATGTATAGAGAAGCTGCGCAAATTAGTTTTAAAATGAAATTTCTTTTTTAATTTCTTTATTTCGTAACTAGTGAAGTGGAAATTACCGCGAAATTTTCAAAAAACTGCCTAACTAGCAACTTTTGGTAAATTACTCACAAAATTTCCAACTCTCCCACTCCCTTCCAATACAGATATTTTTAAATCAGATCTGAAAAAAAACTCAACGCCATGTACAGAAATATACAGAGTGGCCAAAAAGTAAGCTTATCTGCTGCGTTTTTTATTGAAACCAGAACCGAAACGGAAAAACCGGAACCATAACGGAAACCTTACTTTAAAAACCGGAATCGAAAACTGGAACCGGAACACTTTGATTTTTCATTTCGGTTCTGAGAAAATTAGTCGTATCGAAAAAAAACAAAAAAATGTACTTTTTTGAATTGCATTCTCTCCCGAGCCTCTCTTCCCAAATCAGGTAGCCTGTCGTTTTCAAGTTGAAACTTCAGCTAATAGTTGAAAAGCGATGTTTTTCCATTGTAGAAGAATTAATGTGAAAAGTTACATCGAACACAAAACTTGTATATTTACATATTTAAAATAATAAGAAACATAATTCGGTATAATAAGCGACGGTTATTTATTTTTATTTTAAATATATAAATACCTACGTAAACGAGTTTTGTATTCAATGTAACTTTTTAATTTTAAGAATTTGTTAACTCGTTACTTGCCTCGTTTAAAGTAAAAATTAATAAGTGTAATTTTCAAGAATGTACTATGTAGTCTATATCTAATTTTCTACATCACTTTATACGTTAGCATCTCTACCTAATTATTAAGAAATGTTTTAGATTCGTTTGAAATATTTCTTTTTTTGAAATGTGCACCAAAGTTTGATTATTTTCAATTTTTGAAACCAGAACCGTAAACCGGAACTGGAACCAGAACCGAAAACCAGAAACGAAACTGGAACCGAAAACCGTAACCGCAAAGTTGTCAACTGGAACCCAAAACCATAACTGTAACCGGCATCATTTTGCTTCTGTCATCCCTTTTTTTTACGCTAAGTTTTTAGATTTAAAATAGCTTCTCATGTTATTGAATGAAAGGATCAAGTAATTAACGATTTTTTTTCTTCAACTGGTTCAATCCTAGACAGTAAATCCCTTTAGAAAATTCAGCTGCAAATGATCTACCACATTTGTTCGTTTTTTTCCAACATTCATTCGAATAATAAAATAATTACCGGGTGTGTAGTATCTATACGATTCTCCGCGCAATACTTAATTTTAAAACGAAGGACAATCGTTACATGGAAATTTTTATTGAGGTAATTAACGCTGATATTAAAGTATACTTCTATGAATCCTATAGGATATTGTTTTCGCATTTAAATTTAACCAAGATTACGAACAATACCGATGAACGGAATTCGCGAATACAACACTCACTCTTCCCACCATTTAGGTACAACTGTATGGCAAAATGTGAAATGGGTACTCGTACGATATCACTTTACAATCTAAAGCGCTTTTGGGTCTTGGGTGTAATTTTTATTAAGGTACTTTCGAAGCAACGCTGATGATCAAGATAATGGTATTAAATTACACCGGCTTTTTGACGACTATACGATGCCAAGTTGAAGTTGTTACAACGATTATTATCAGTGGTCGTTATTCCACCGTAATAACGTTCACTGTTATGGCAGCGCGAATTACAAAATGTTCGCTGTTTAATCTGTACAAATATTTGAGTACTTTTATACACCTGAATACCTCGCTTATAGGTAGAGCAGTCTATGTAAACGATACATTTAAATGAGATAACGAGCATCTCGCGTATTCGAGTGAACATTATAGAAGAAAGAATTCATATGTACTATATGTACGTATGGAAGCAAATGTGTACTATGTCTATGAACTTAAGCACCTTTCGTATTGAAAAAAATACCTTTGTCATCGTGTATGAGAACAAAGAAAGCTTTTGTGGTGGTCACGACTACCTACTGTATGAATTTTCACCAAATTGTAACCACGTTAATAGAGTAGTCTAAGAGTAGTGATATGGATTTACAGATCTATCTTCAATCATAAAGTCATACGTAGTCTTCGATTTCGATTCGGTTTTATCGAAAGTTTCGCATCTCGCAATAAATAACAAGGTAAATATTATCGCTGCTAGGTTGAAATTTATTACCGTTATGCAAGTACGATGGACTTTTTTCCGTGCCATTTTAGCGCGTCCGAGAACCGAGATGCATATAAGTTTACTCTAAACACTATCATTATCGCATTTAAAAATATCCTCGCATATGTGTGGCGTAAGCCGATCCTCGAGGGTCATACGAAGAGTACGATAGCACTCGATGAATTATTCAAGATCGAAGAAGCCACTATAAGCGTTGTTTTGGGATCATTTGAAATATGATTAACTGTTTACACGCCTTCTTTTCTGGCCGATTTCATCGAACAATTCACCTACATAAATCAACGGTGAATTTTTTTTGTTCGCCTACCGCCTTTGATCGTAACTATTTCGGTGTTGATAGTTCGCGCCTTTACGCCTGTTTTTGTACAGTCTTCATTTTCGACTAACACCACGGAAGGAGGAATGAAGTTCATTGAATCTACACAACGGTGTCTTCGTCTGGTCAAATAACTTAACTCGATGCGATAGAAATGTGACAGCTTCGGAGTGTCGTCAGTGAACCGGAAAGTTTTACCTAGTTAGGACTGGAAATTCGTTTAGGGCCGTAATTCAGCGAGATTGTTTTGTTACGTTACCCGTTATCATGGTTTATTGGCGTGATATATTGTCTCACGGAAGAACGTGATGACTCGATTTTATGAAATAAGAGTAATGTAATCCTTTAAATAAGCATATTTTTCTTAATAAGCATTCGGTATAAGTACATGTAAGATGAAGAAAATGTTTTATTCGCTATAAAGGAAATACTTGGTTAGTATAGTAGAAGCTATCGTTTCCAAGCTGAAAACTTATCTGAAACTTCAAATAAAATAAATGAATAACTTATAAATAATTACTTAGGTACCTACTTTAATAAGAAAAATGTTGATCAAGTTTTAAAAATAAATGTCGTCCTTGGGTTTTATTTTCAAATTATAATTGACACCACATGCTGCTTTCAGGAGCTTCTCTCTGACCATTATGTAGTTACATCGATTCTGTAAAAGAAAAATGTTATTATTATATTTACATTATCAGTTCTATATACGTATTTGTCAGTGCAACTATTAAATCACACAAACGATAAAAATCAGCTTATTTTAAGGAAATTTTGAAACTATTCATATTACTTAATACAGATGGCTAATTATGCTTTGAAATTCTGTAGCTGAGTTTAATTGGAAAAACCAAGCTATTATATAATGTACGATTTGGGGATTCTTTTTTTTTTGATATTGTTAAAAAAATTAAAAAATATATATATATACTTTTATCGTAGTTCAAATTTTTTTCAAACAAAAGATGTTTATATAATTCCTCATGTTTTCTATTATTTTCAGAATCAAAAATTCCTTCATACCAGGCCGGAGGTTCACCACCAAAATTTGCGCCAAAACTTTGGCCAATTTAGAAAAGAAATTGTTTCTTTGTGAGATAAACTGCTAAGTTTTCGAGTTTTTTGCAAGAAATTTTTCTAAATCTTGAGAACTAAAAACGCAATTTCATTGTATTTACGACTAAGCTTTTCTAAACGGAGGACGGCAGTCCATATTTCTTCAGTTCCGCATTAGGTTTCCATGAAAAAAGTACCTACTAAATCAAATTCAATCAGTTTTAATGAAACTTCATTAAGGAAGATCATTATTTGATCAAAAATCTGATCAAATTTTATTAGATTTGATCAAATCCTTTTTTCCTGGGTTGGAGCCAGTAAAGTTTCCTGAAGGAGCTATAAAAGTATAGCTTGATCAACAGAAAGTAGTGATGGAACCTATCGATACTTGTTTGCTATTGACAGTATCAGTGACGTATCCAGACTGATGGTCAAGGGGGGGGGGTCCAGCAAAATTTTCAAATATAAAAATCTGTTAGGTAGGCTCAAAATTTTATTCACCATTTTTTTATGAAAATGAAGAAATTAAAAAAATGATAACTAAGCAAGTAAAAAAATCAAAAAAAAAATTATTTAAAGTTGAAAATCAAAGCTTCGTGTTACATGCGTCATGCGTTCATCTGATGCGGTAATGTACGAGTTGATGGCATAAAATTAATATTTGCGTACTCGCATTTTTTAATTTTGCGATTTTATTACTATTGATTGTTTGCATCATTTTCGTTGTTCCTTATTTGTATATGGCAAAAATACTATTTTTGAAATCGCCAAGGGGGTCCATACCCACTGGACACCCCTCTTAAATACGCCACTGGATAGTATCGTTGATGAAAAATATCACTATCGATACTATCCATAACTATCGATAATTCCAAAATTGAAAAAATTACTAAATTATGAAAAATAAATAAATAAAAAACTTCATGCATGATTATTATTTTTTATAAGTTTTTACATGCAGAAAATTTTTAAAAGAGTATAAATAAAGATTTAAAGAAGTAAAAAAGGTCATTATTTACCTTTCGCTAGTATCTTTTTCATTTTTGATGTTTCATTTTCATTTTTCAGCCTGGTAAGCATTAACCAAGCCATTTACTGAGACTATCGAAACTATCGACGAAAATACAAAAATAGTATCAACGATAGTTTTACTATCGATATTTTTCGATAGTTTTTCCAAAAGCTATCGATACAATCGATAGTGCACTAACAGAAAGCCAAGCATCCAAGAAATTCTTGAGAGATTGGATAGGTTTTTCAACAACAGTCATAGTACCAAGATGCAAAAACCAGTGAAGAGCTGAGAACATTTTTCAGAAGGGGGGGGGGGGGTAGAAAACCAAAAATTGCCCACTAATATCATGATACTGTACCAACTTTTTTCTTTTTTTTTGTGCTACAAAAAAATAAAATCCTACACTTACACCCCACAGTGTAGTTAGTCTTTAAAAATAGTCTTATTGATACCATAGGAGAAATTTTTTCATAATTTTCTTGTTTCATTATGTTGTTTGTCTATGTACAAATATCGCAGAAAAAATTTTTATTTTCCAGTGTTTTAATTTCAACAGTTTGGCAATTTTTCATCAATAATATAAAATTAGTATTAAACGAATATATTATATCATCTTGGCAAATATCAACAATACGTGTAGTCCTGAATGATATTTTTTATGACGTTCATATAACGCCTAAAAGAAAATTTCTTCGATTTTATATAAATAATTATCAAGTTGGCAATTCATCAACTTTGCTAAATGAGAAACTTTTGGGATTTGGGTGAACATCATCCTACTCGTATGATGGGTAAAAATAAATACCTATAACGCATCAAGGGTTAAAGCATGTTAAATCTGTAACAAAAACAACCCGCGAAAGAATTTTTTTAATCTTTTATAGAAGATGACATGCTCGTAAATTTTCTTCCACACTTGGTTAATATTGGTAAATTTTAGTATTTTATGCTATTTTGTTACTTTTTGACTAATCCATTCAGAACTGCTTTATTTTATTAAAGAAAATTCATTTTCTCATTTTTAATATTGCTTATTAGTATGATTTTTCAAGTTTACCAACTTTACACTAAAACTCCAAGTTCAAAAGTATCAATTTGCATCCAAAAAAGATTTTCATTAGGACAATATACCTCCGCTTGACCAATTAACCTACGATTTCGGAGGCACTTTGGCATCGCTGTGTATACTGTATACCTATAGTGTTAGTTAACTAGGTTGCATGCTCATAGAGTTGTAGGCAATTCTTCAGCTGTAGGTAATCTCCTCCAAGAAATCTAGATCACATCGTAGTTATTTTTCATTTCTCAGAGTAATATGCAACAAAAATAAAATTTAGATATTCAACAGTCGTCAAAATTTGTATGTTCAATAAGTACGCTTTTGATGGGAAAATTTCTTTAGCATACCGGCCTCTCCATGAAAAATCGACTAGTTTTAAACTTTTAACCCTGCAGAATATATGAAATGCTTTTAACCGTACTTTCTACTCAAGACGTTAGGAGTATTTGCTCATACTTCATGCTACCACTATTTCCTTCGCTTTAATTCATATTGCCCAGCATCCACGTGTAATTTCTTTTTACAATAAATGAAAACAATCAACATGAAAACATCCACTCGTAGACTTGTAATAATGTGCAATCAACGAAAAAAACAAGTCGAAAACAAAAACTCAAAGACACCACACCGGTCAATACAATTAGTAGTAATTTTCCAATCACAATTCACTACATTCTTCTTTCATTGCAAAGCGAAGAAAAAAAATATCACGCCCATAGGATGGCTGTCGTCGTGAACTCGTAACATAATGATTATCACGTATAAATGAAATCTAATATGTACTAAAAATATTTATTTCTATTACTTCAAGATACTTATTGGGTGCGAGATGAATGTTTCAAACTATATTGTAGATTCTGAATTTTCAATAATTTTCAGTGTGCTCGTAACTATTATTAAAATCGCCGATTCAAAACCTACAGAATTGTTCGGGTATTTTCGAAGAAAGGATAATTTCCTAAATTACCATCATAAAGTAAGCAACGGCAGGTTATTACGTTATTATTTCGGTACTTAACCATCACCTTGCAAACAAGTAGATGACTAGCTGGCGATAATATTTTTGCTAAGGAGTCTGCATTAATCGTTTTTCCAGCACCTCAGTATCGGTTGAATTTTAAGACCGATATCAATATACGAAATTTCATAGGCGCTATTGGTTTTGTTGTTAAAAAGATTCCTGTTGTGTAACGACGAACTGTAATTACACCTTGGCAGTACCTAACAACTTCTAACCTACGTGCTACTAATATTAAATATAAAGATGAACTTGGTGGTTACCATTTGATATCTGAATATAGATCTGGACTACGGTTATATAGAGCATATTTCCAGCCTGCGTAAAATATCGGGTATTAATAGTGATGTTAGAGCCGGACACGAGTTCGAATTGAGAATATTTTATTGCCGAAAAGCATTCAACTATAGAAACCGGTTAAAGGTAATTAAAAAATTGATATGGTACTTATAAATTAATTAAATCAACAGCGGAACAACTCTATTAAACGTATTAATTATGTTCACGGATGACCGATGATGTTAAGGTCCGCAGATTTTTGCACCTTGCAAACAAGTAGATGACTAGCTGGCGATAATATTTTTGCTAAGGAGTCTGCATTAATCGTTTTTCCAGCACCTCAGTATCGGTTAAATTTTACGACCGATATCAATATACGAAATTTCATAGGCGCTATTGGTTTTGTTGTTAAAAAGATTCCTGTTGTGTAACGACGAACTGTAATTACACCTTGGCAGTACCTAACAACTTCTAACCTGTAGATTATTAAATTGTACGTTTGCAACGAAATGCGATACGCTCGTGGCAGAATTAGATCTTGAATAACAACGAGATATAAATTTCTAATCGATAGTGGGAAATTTTTGAAAATAAACACTTCGCGTCAAATGAATAAGCAATACATAGGTTATCAAATCAGCACGTTGAGCAGTCATGGTCGGAAAATTACGAAATTTGGTCACCTCGTATTGCCGAAAAAAAAAACTGTCGTGAAGAATCGCCGAATGTCAAACAATCTGATTTATATTACAACGATAATCACCAATTAACCGGTAACTATAGCGTAACGAATACTATAGTTTCCAATGGGTACTTCACTTCGACACCTCGACTATATACAGTTTCTAAAATGACTCCTAATAAACAAGCTGCCGCTTCAATTTACTGAAATCGTCGACCGTTAATGAAACTATTAAATAGTAACAATAGCGTAATTAAATAATTCTAATGGGGGTTTTAATGATCGGTGACGACGCTCTAGGCTCATTAATCAAATGTACAGCTGTCACCGATTTACATCAATTTCATCAGTATCTTTTCGTCCGCTGGCCAAGGCCAACACTTGGGGGGTATCGTGGATTTTACTTTTTCCGTCGTTTGTCGCCTTATTTCGTGTTTCGCATAATCGATTATTATAAATTTTTCTCCTCCGTAATTAACGCCGGAGTGTAGTTTTTGAGCAAGTTCAAAGCCTCTGCTCCATGTTACATTGCCAACATGCATTAATTAGACGCCACGCGATAATAACGAAACTCGCGATGTTCGGTATTCATCAATTATCGCTCGGGTATCACTATTAATCGTTTACTCGATGCGAATACTGAAACACGAAACGTTATTCCGCGTCGTAGTCGAACAAAAAAAAAACGTGAATATGTGCAAAATCGAAAACCCCGCTGTAACACCTGTTCAATTCGTTTTATTTATTGTGTTGACTTTTTTCGGAAAATACCCGCCGTTCTGAACGCGCTACATAGTTTTATTACGAATTTTTGACTCGTAGTGTACGGTTTTTAAGAGTGAAAAAGTTTTCCCATTGTGTAGCGCAGTATGGAATTCATAAAATACAGGTACATTTTTCCATCATTCGTCTAAAAAATTCTACAGGAGGCTCGAACTAATGTTATTTTAATGTCATCATTTAATTGTTCGATTTCATTTCACACTCGTACATTTTGTGACATATTCCTTCTTTACTCCTCCAATCGAAGTTTCAACTGTTAATGTAACTTTGAAGAAAAATATTATCGACAATAAAATCGATTTTAAAATTCCGGAGTTCCCTTAGTATTATGTTGAATTCAAGAATAAACAAAAACAAAAATCAGAGATGAGAACAAACGATTTTTCCCCCTTCTAATTCTAATATGTATTTTACAAAAAGGAGTTCTTGTTCTTGTTTTTGTTGCCATTCATTAGTGTAGTTTTTGTTCTTTCACCAGTTCGTTCTTTAGAAAACAGGTTCTTGTTTTTGTTCCATTTCTTTTCAAACAAAATTATCAGTGTTGTGAGAAGGAACCCAAGAACGAGAATCAAAAACAAGATGCAACAGAGATTTTTGATTCTTTGAAACAACCGCACTAGAACAAGAAGAAATTGAGATGTTTGAAGAAGGAGAACAGAACGAGAAGGAAACAATATTCGGAACTGAAAGTTCGAAAAACAAAAGGAGAGCAATTGATGAAAATGTTGAAGTACAAGAACAGGAACGAAAACGGTGCGATTTTTTGTTGTTCGTTTTTGTTCACGTAAATGACGTAACGTTATAATTTACGATTACATGAAATAACATGATTTTGCTAAATTTTCAATTTTTGACCATGCAAGTTTCCATCGTTGATTGATGGTAGTGGTCTCATTGATGACTTTCCATATACTTCTTCAATTTTTTATCATGACTGTTGTGTTGATAAAATTTATAAAATTATTGAAAAAATAAAAATAAATTGGTAGAAGCTGCGTTATACGATATACATTAATTTTAGATTTTTAAATTTTCACCGTAAGGTAATAAATAAAGTAATCATCAAAAATTCGAAACAGCGTAACTTTTTGAATCTCAATTTCAGTATTTTACTTTAATAAACTGATACCTGATAATTAGGATAGAGGACTGAAAAACGAAAATACAACAAGAACTATTGTATGAGAAGTGAAAGAACTACTACGGAGAACAAAACTCTGGGCCTTGAAAGAACAAAGAAAGGGAACGAGAACAATCACATAAAAATTTAGAGAAAGAAAGCAAGAACAAGAGCAAAATTACTTCCGTTAATTGTTTTTTTTTTAATTCTGCGTTCGCATCGTTTGCAACAAATTTAAATTCGGAACTTCAGAAAAAAGTGTTTTTGGGAATTTAAATGTTTTTTATTCAAAATATACATTTAGTTATGTATTGACTGAAATAATTATTATTCGACAATTTCTTTTTAATTTCGGACATCAGATTTTGTGTATTTGTAAAAATGAATGATGAGTGTAAGCTTACACACATCGACACCCAAGAAGATAGCTTTTCGGCTTTGCCTATTGCAAAAATGTTTCAAAGATTAATTACTAATCGTATTAATATAAATCCAACTGTTTTCAATAAAATTCGTTTCGGTAATTTTTTTTTTCAAATTTTTGCAGCCCATTCAAATATAGATACCTAATTAAAAAATGTGTCTGAACTTCCTTTAAAATTCTAGCCCAGACTGAAAAAAGTTCTGAGGGCGCCAATACACGTGGCGATGCTTCGGAAACCCCTATTTTATTCACTAAGCATTAACGACCCTAAACCAAGCTAACACTGTGTACACTGTACATGATTTATAAATTAACCTTTTATTATTCATTTTTGAGAACAGAGAAATGTTGTGCTTTTCAAAAAAAAATTACGAAAGAGTTAGGATAAAGATTTACCGAAGGATTTTTCTGGAGGGGAAAAGCAAATAAACAAAAATTGACAACTCAATTATTGTACCTACCATTTCTTCCAACTTACAAAAAATTAATGATAATTCAATAAGATTTCACCCAAAATGTGGACATTATATATGTTATACACTATGTCTAACTGATTTCAATACCCCTAGCGCCAAATTCTCTTCATCCACAAAAAAGTATTCATTATTTCATTTCTTTTTAATGGGATTAAGTAATTAACACATAAATAATTACTTCTTTACGATTTCAATCCATAATTTACGAGATTATGAGTGTTTTTAAACTTTCAATGTTTCATTGATTTTGGAAGAAATGAATTTAAATAAATCAAATAACCAGTGAAAGATTATTTAAATCATAGAATTTGAGTTATCAAAGTCTTAAATTATTCATTACGCCATAATGAAGTCAAATAAAAGAAAATAAGTGATATTTTTTTCCATGAAAGGAAATTTGACGCTCGGGGTGGTAAAATCAGTTAGACACAGTGTATACACCGCGCCCAAATGATCTTATAGTACCCTTCAAGGTTAAATTCTCTACCTCCAAACAGAACATCAATTTTTTCATTTTTTTTGGTTTTATATACAATAAGTGGTAAATGATGAAAACAATCATAAAATTTAATTTCGAATTTTCCATTATTACCTAATTAATTTAAATGAACTTCATCAAGAATGAGACTTGCCAAATAAATTATAACAATTAATCAAAAGTTGAAAAAATTTTTATTTCTTAATGCAGCAAGAAACACTGAAAGAAAATGAAATAATTTTTTTTTTCAATATGAAAATTTGGAGCTGAGTGGATGCAAAGATCAGTTTGTTGTATCGTATATTAAAAATAAAAATACGTTATCTATTTATATCTATATTTAATCTCTGTTGAATAGACGTAATGAGTAGACTTTATTACCGATTATACTGAATGACTCAATGATAATATACACACTTGGGGAAATAATATTATTCACTTAAGAAATCACCGCATAATACATAAGTGATTAATTATAATATATTATTTTTAATTAGTTCGTGAACGACTCACATCCTTTGAGCTTCGAAAGTGAAAGTACTCTTTGAAATACTGACTCATTCCCACCACATTCTTTGAACTTCGAACACTCGCCTAGAATGTGCTTATTTTTTTGGAGACCCAATAAAAGGCTTAGTTTTAGCTGCGTATTTTGATATCCAGCCGAGTTCATGATTTTTTACAGAAAATGCTATAATTCCCTCTCTTTCACCCTAACTTCCCCTCTATATTAACCTTGGCAGTTGAAATTATTATAGTGAAACTCCAAGGTGATGTGCCTCCTAGCGAACTTAATGCGGTCGAAATCGATGATTCAGAGTTTAGGAGGTTCCCTTGTGAAATTCACTAAAAAAAGTGTTACCTACTTATTTATAATTTCCTGTTATCATTTCATCACACAGTCTTCCAACTTGACCAACTTAAAGCTAAAATCGTCAATTTATCAACTTTTAAGAGACCAAGGGGGGCACCTTTCTTTTTCAGTAAATCCATGGTTTACAACTTTAAAAATTTTCATAAATTTTTTTTGTTTTTTGCCTACGTATAATATTATTTCGACCGCAAGAAATGCAAATGATCAAAAATTTTTTTTGGAATTTTTCAAAGTTTTAAAAACTTTGATCTTATTTTGGCATAATAAATTATGTTCCCTCAGTTTTGAGGATTAAAAATTTTTTAAAGGTTTTCTTTTGGACTCATTCAATCATTGCTTTTTATTCGCAACCTCCATTTTTCGAAAAAAATCATAATTCACTCCAACATAATATCTATACTAACTGCATGTGAAAACTAGCAACTACGAGTGAAGTGTTATGGTGTATTTTATTCTCAACGATTCTGTATTAAATGAAATAATCAAATATACACAAGTTGAAGGAAATAAGTAATAATATCTTTCTATTTGATTCTGAACTCTTATCATCATAGGTTTATGTCTACGGTATTTATCTTCTCAATCATTAAACATTACAACGTATAAACTATAGAACAAAAAATAAAGAGGTATTAGTAATTAAGTACCAACAGATGAGATGAGATTTGCTTTCTTCATGATGGAAATGTTCTATGTACCAAAAAACAAGTTATCGTAGTTAAATTATAGGTACATTTCCTTATAGATTAAAATCCAAAGTCACGGCAAATTTCCCTAATTTTTTCTTACTGACTGGTACGCAGCTGTTCATGAAAACTCGGTTGCGTGTAATTTCAGTAGTTATTTTTAACTGCTATAATGATGCACACTCATTAGGTGTCACACAAAATGTGTTTTTCTTTCACCCGTTACCTTCGTCGAGAGATGCTTTATCACTTCGACATAGAATTTTTCGCCTCAATCACCGTTCAACTATGGACTCGCCGAAATCTGTATCTTCTTTTAACGAATGGGCGCTAAAACGAAAATTACTTTCTTCTTACAGAATCGTAGCCTGTTATAACTCTGATGTGCGACGAATGTCCGCCGAAGGAGCAGTCATGTGCTCCGACACGCCAACATACGGATCGTTGCAATTACAAGGGCGCCAACGTAAATTCAGTTTTCCAGCGTCATTCCACTCGAATATCCTACAATCACGTACTTTCCAAGATATCAATGGTAATAACAACCTGCAGCAGTTTTTCTTGAACAGAAGAAGATTTAGTAATGTAGGCGACGCAGTCACTAGGAAACTATCAACCACCATTGGTTGGAGGAATACGCAGGTGATCGGTAAATCGAGCAAAATCGTAATTCGTCGAACTATAGAAAATTCATTCTAACATTTTAGCTTTTAGTTAACCTATATTAACGTGTAATTTATGAATTCTTCTATAGATACCTACGCAAGAAATAGTGAGACATGGGAAAACATTATGCGGCCAGTACATACGATGTAGACTAAAACGATCCGGATTATTTACGAAAAAATGCGGATTACAGAGATTAAGAAGCGCAGCCAGTTTACCAGAAGGGATGATAATTCGCGAAGTATTTCCGGAATTATTGAGCATAGGTATGTGAAGTTGATTTATCCACGCTTCGCCGCGATAAATATTTACACTAAAAATTATAACATTTGACGTTTCGCTGTAGGCCAAGAACTCGAAAGAATGCATCCCAAGTTATACACCGGCGTTGCTAAGCAAGCGAACGGTGCATGCGCCGGAGGAATAATTATCACCGAGAAATCTGTAAGAAAAATTCTAATCAGCGTTGCTCGATCTCTATTTCGTCCAGATATTTCATGGGCAAAAATCATTTCGTTTTATGCAATCGCTGGAGGATTGGCGGCCGATTGCGTCAGACAAAACCATATAGAATTTATTCCACATATTATTGAAACATTTGGCGAAGTAATCGAAGAAGAATTAGCTCCTTGGATTAATGATAATGGTGGATGGGTAGGTAGCGTAGTTCTTGTTTTTATTTTTTAAATGTTATTGGGCTAAATATTGAATTTTTTTGTTCAGGTTTCACTGCAAATGTATTATAAACCAAAGAACCCACAAATGTCGATAGCGAAAACCTACATTATTTATTTTTGTTTTATGTTATGTACCATAATTTTTTTCGTTTTACTGCTCAAATTATACGGTAAAGTTGCTTTTTTATGGTAAGAAAATAAATTATTTTGAAATGCGCACGCTCTTTTTTTTTCAAATACATAATAATTTCTTTTATTGATAACAGCACACTATTTGAATTGGAGGACATCTTGCGAGTAAGTTCTTCATATTTCATCTAATTTGAGTTCATAGTGATGATGTAGTATTGCTCTCTGCTATAAGTTCAAGGATCTAATAATGAAATTTTATAAAGTAAAATACTTTAATTTTCTTATTTTTTCGGTTCAAACGAAAAATAAAAAATAAAAAATTAGAATCTATCTCCATTAGTATAGTACCTAGAAATAAATCCTACATTAAACTTTGAACACTAACCAGTTCTGAAAAATTAAATTATGTATATTTTTACTCCGATAAATCTTCAAGTTTACAAAACCCAACTTCTTATCTTAAAGTTAGCTCTTGCCAAAATATGAAAACAAATTCTTGTTCCGACGTAGTGTGTAGAGAGACGAGTTCATATGTTTTTTGGAGGTGGGGGAGGAGGATAGCAGCGTGGATCAATTTTAAAATATTATTACATTTCACATTAAATAAAAAAATTTCAGTTTTTACAATCGTTTCGTTTGCAAGAAAGAAATAAAAAAAAAATAAAAATAAAAAACGCAGCAACAAGATTTAAGAAAAATAATTTTGTTTTAACACAGGATGTCCACTCAATTTGGAATCTGAAAATTCGAACCTTTTTCATACTTTTTGGTTATAATTACTCATTACTCTAAGCATTATCTAGGAATAAAATAGAAAAAATGTAGAATAAAGGTTTAGTTCAGAAATGTATTGGAGAGGCTCTCCTGTCATGAACGCAGTTTTTTAAATTTATTCGAGTGTTGCTAAATGCTACATTTATTTGAACTAAGAGCATTAATGATTTGTATTTTATTGAATCATAGATTGAATGAATGAATGAATAAATAAATAATAAAAAATACTCTTTATTCAATTTATATTCAAAATTTAATGTTTAATTTAAAAAGATAAATTAAAGGCAAAAAGATTCCTTTATAATAATAATCATCATGTAAATTTGGGCTAAAATAAATTTTTGTTTTAATTGAAAAATAAATAAATTGTTCATAATAAATTGACTATAAATACTCAAATTGCTATGAATTATCATAAAAAAAATTATTTTCTTCAATTATGTACTGAAACCCATTCATAAGTTTCTTACACATTAAAAAGAATACCTTTAAAAAAATCATCACACCAGCCGCCATCTCACTCCAAATATACTGGATGCAAACTTACAAAATGTATGTCCTGAATAATTTTCATAAACCCCATTGATATAACCTGGCTATAGATCTTATTATTCAATTTTGGAAGTTTGCCATAGTTATGAATTATGTAAAATTAGAACGACTTATTATTTTAAACAAAAAATCAGAAAAAGGAGTAGACGATCCCACATATCAAAATCATAATTATAAAAAAAAACTGAATTATGTTCTCATGATCTTATCAGAATTTATTTACAACTGCAGAAATTATTCTTAACACATTTATAAAGGTAATTTCAATACAACCAATTTTCAATTTAACATCTGATCATTTGAATGGTAACAAATACAACTGCTCCCAAGCAACCTATTAAATGAATATGCATCCAACATTGCCTATTTTATTTTGAGAACGGCAAATCAATAACATTCTATTTTTTTAATCTGGAAATGACATCATAACTTTGAAATGTATCAGGTAAAAAAGATATTTCATTGAAATGGAAATGATAGAAAACAAACGCCCAAATATCGAAAATATCAATATCTTTATTGATAATAACCATCAACGACAATAATAATAAGCAACGTTATTGAGATAAAAAATTGTACAAAAATATATAGAATGGGTGTTGTTAATCGATTCATTTTTCAAGGCAAATTTTTTACCACCAGGTAGTTTTATGAGTAGACAACATTGAAGTGTTTTTGACATAATATTCTGAACCTAAAAATAAGACGAATGAATAAATAATCAAAACATGGATTCAAAATAAATGAAAAAATCACTACATATTATTTCGACAAAATATATTAATGTAATTGAATACTCGTACAAGAGAACGAATACACGAAAAATTCGATTGACATTTAAAAGATAAAACACAGTTTATAAAATAATTTCATAACTTCATCGCACCATTATGCATAGGAGTGTAATTGGGATAATTTAAAATAAATTATGTAAAAACAAAAATCTTACAAAAAATGCGATATCATAATGGTTAGAATTTTTCTTCTTCAAGACCATGTTTGAAAAACATAAGTACCGGCGTGCTCTCGCCGTTAATTTCTCTATATTCCATTAAAGCTACCATGCCTTCGGTATCCATGGATTCGCCTGTAACATTTTACAAATCAAGGTTACATTAGTATTTCAAAACAGCAAAGATCGTAATACTGCAACAAGTGTGTTTATTCACCAGTGAAAAACTGCAAATCCTTAAATCTTCCTAAAATATCTTTCATTACTTTATTAACGTTGGTTTTGAATAATTCTACTTCATCGCTTTTGTTTTCTTCCATTTTAGCTACTAATCTGTAACAGAACAAAATAAGTTGATAGAAAAAATTTGATGAATAATCATGTAAAATATACCGATGAAATATACCGTTTCATATATTCTTTCAAGTAAAGAGTATATGATTTTTTGTCGTTAAAGGCATATGATTCTGCTAATCTATGATTCAATACAACATCAACTCCGGATTCTACAGCTTCATCGGTTCCTTCCCCAGCTTCTTCAGCGGAAGGATTGAAGCCTTCAAGTTGGATTTCTCCATGCTTCCTGGTGACATGCTACAAATAAAAAAAAAATATATTAACAAAAACGAATTGATTCAATACATTATCTTCCGACATAATTATATTCGTAGTCATAATTAACTATGAATAAGATTACACGGAAAATTAATATAGCATGATATGCTTCCAATATTCAATACGTAAATATTGGATATTAGAACATGCATATACAGTGATGAAATTAGGCCACTTACTTTTCCATAGACTTCGTATAATACGCCGTCTATCAATTTCATCTTGTACGTGTCGGAGAACATTTCATCACCTGAACATAAAAAGTTTCATTTTTCATGATTGGAAAATTAAAATACTCGATTCACTGACCAAAGTACAAGGCCAAAGAACGCAGGTAAATGAACGTTTTGGAAAATGTGTTAGGCTGCAAAACTGGTTTTGCATAAGATAATTATTTAACGAAGCATATGATGGTAAAATCTCAAGAAACCAAGCCAGGATAAAAACAACCCTAAATCACTAAACCCTGGAAATTTTAAAGATATAAAGCGGTGATTTTAACGCATGTGAGTGATAATTAGTGAAACAATGACGTCGCGTGCAAACCTCATTTGCAAGCGTGGTAAGGTAATAATTTAAAATATTAAATGCACACTACATACACTCAAAAAAGTATTCTTCGTATTTTTCACAAATTAATAACTTACCAGTGAAAATATCTTTGTAAATCCTCATGATGGAAGACTATTTTATTTAGTTTTTTTACTAAATAAAGGAACCAACACGTATTCAAGAAACGGTTTCAAACGAAAAGAACGAAAATGCCAAGAAAAAATATTAAATTCGTATTTTCATGACTCCTGCTTAAATCTGGGCCAAGTGGTTTTCAGTGACTGGACCGAAAACCATGATTCTGTACTATCGCCGGTAGATGACTCTACTTACCATTTTCATTGGTTTGCTTTCTTTTTGAAAATGAGATAAATTGAATTTTATTTTTAAATTTAAATGAGATCTAACTATTGAAATGAATTTATCATCTTCCTGAAAATACTTTTGAACCTTAAATATGAACAAAAACTAAACAAGTAATTACTTTATAATTCAAATGATACATTTCAAATAAATAACTAATAATAATAAAGACAAAGCATAACTTGAGATCAATTAAAGTGTTATACAGTGGCATTACAAAAAATTACAACAGTTAAAAAATACTACATTACACTAATTTAAACTAATCTACATGATGGAAAAATGAGAAAATATGGGATAACTGAGTTTCTTCACTCGAATTATAAACTGAAAGTCTTGAAAATGAATTAAATAAAAAAGAATACAGCGAGAGAAATATGTTTCATTATGATATGTGAAGAATTAACACGAAAATCTTATTTCACTAAAATACTATAATTTCATTATTAATCATAAATGACTGAAAACTTTATTAGATTTTTAATATGAGACTAGAAATAATGAGGAACAACTCAGCCATCGAAGTGCTTCTTCAATACTTATTACAATACCTAACATATACTCTTCGAATATAGTTACCGTGAAACCATACAAAAATAGCGCAAATAAATAAAAATATAAGATACAGCCATAAAAATGGAATTCTCGGAGAGGACCAAAGAATGTGGTAAACAATTTGTTCACTGTTATCACCTGGAAAAGCGAAAAGGAAAGAATTTATTTATTTTTATACTAAAATAAACGGTTAAATGAAACTTTAAATTTGCATACTATGAACAATAACTCCATAACCGAAGTCATGAGGACTCATTCGATAAGAACATGTAGGAACAACAATTTCGGTGATTATTGAATAATTTGTGGACTTAGCCGCTTGAAAAGTCCACGTAGCAACTCCACCCTTGTAAGCGTTGTACTTCATATCTTCGTAATAGAGCATTTTGCCGTCTTCTCTCAAAGTTAAAATGGCGTAAGATTTGTGATCGTGAGCAGAAAATATGATTTCAGGATGAACGCTTCGAATCACCTAAAATAAAGAGATTTAAGTGAAAATGCACCGAAAATTCTATTTTACTAAACACATAAAAGTTACCTGCTCGGTAAATGGGGTTACGACTGTAGTGAGTGGCATATGGGATACCGCTATATTAAGTTTAAACTTCTTTTTCGGTGATTTATCTTCTAAAACGGGATACGTACGGAGTAGTTTGTTTACCTAGAAATATAATAAATTTCACTTATGATTCCTCTATTTTGGAGAAATAAAACTGCATAAAATCATCATGGTATCTAACGGTCATAAAGGCATAAGCTTGCGCTATAAGGAAAATTACTTTGGTTATTTGAATGTCTTTAATGAAATGGATATCCGTCGAATCGAATTTTTTTCTGAATCTCATAACGCTGTCAACCTTTATTATTTCATTGTCTTCCCCTCCAATATCATTATCTCCGGATATAAAAATTGTCTGTAATACATAGTTCATTTTTTACTAAAAATTTTATATTTTCAGTTAGTTAAAAATGAATTCGCTTCTTACTTTGATACCCTCAGCATTCAACTTCTCGAGCTGAAATATCGACTGAAATCTGTCACAGTATCGATCGAATTGTTCATTAGTGGCGACATTACCCTCATCGAATAGATCACCTAAAAATATAATGCCATCCGGCTTCACATAATTTAACGCCGTGACGAATGTGTTTCTTAAATGCCTGCAATTATTGAAAAATAAGTTATTTCAAGCAAAAAATCCATGTTTATCTTTCCAGCGGCTACTTTATTTTACCTGTCACTGTCGAACCTTGCTAATACATTTTCTTGATATTCTCCCAGAAGCTGAGGATCAGCGACTAATAATATTTTCGAACATTGTTGAGTTACATTGCAGCTTATTTTCGGCCATGATATCACTGGTTTTATTTTATAGATTAGATATTCGCTAAAAATTGCTAATAGCATGAAGCAAAATAGCAATAACCGAATGACTATTGCTCTGTAAAAATTATACATTTCTATCAATTTTATTCAGACAATAGTGTTGGAATTAGACAATTCAATAAAATTCTAGGGAAAAGTGAAACAGGAAGAACTTTTAGGGTTTCCGTTTTACCTCATTATTAATATCAACCACAATCTTTCGTCGAATGATTCATTTTGAGGAGAAAAAAATAAGCGATTGATGATCGACTTTAAGACTACAAGTACTGAAACAAACCGCAAGATTTGTTAAATTAATACTATAATTCGTTAAACGGCAATTTTTCACTCTATCAGTAGACTTCAAAATTGAAACCTACCTGAATGGTGGATTTTCTACGAGTATTTTTCCAATGAATTTCTGTTATGCTCTAGGCATTAAATAACGTAGCGTTACTTTCCAGCCGTGCAGTTTTTTTTTTGGCAAGAAAATGTAATAAGAAAATTCTAAAATTAAAATGCTAACGAGTTCGTATCGTGTTTTTCATTTTTATCAAAAATTTTCCGAAGCTGTAACAAATGCGGAGGGTGAAGAGGCAAGAGGAAGTGATAAGCGTTGATAAGGATAGTGAAAACATGAAATTTTCCTAAATGCAAAATTAATTAATGAAAATACTGTATTCGATCTGCTCTACTAATCCCGTTTTCATGTAATTGCTTTATCAAAGCGTGCTTCTAGAGTTGAAAATAATCCATTTTCGTTTCGTCAGTTTCCTGCACAAATATTTCGGCAATAAAATCTAGTCGGCCTTGATAAAACAGGTAAAGTTGATCGGAAAAAGAAAACCCCGCTACAGTTGCCGAATTACTTCGCATTTTTCCTATGTAAGTACGTATGTTTTTGATGAAATGAAAAGTATTAACGAACGCGTATGCGTTACCTGTAAATAGATTGTTTTATCGTTCGATGAAAATTTAAAAAAAATTTACATACCGAAATCTGATTAGTCATCTGCTCATTGGTTATGTAAATTGATCGTTGAATTTTGCTCCCTGACACAGTCGGTATTTGAGTTTAAATGTAACATAACGCACAATGATTATTGCGTCAGTGTGATTGCATTATCCGAAAACATAAATATTCTTGCAACTAGTTGTCTAGTATCGTTTGGAAAGTGAGTGGTGTTAATGTATTTTTAATTATTTGTACTTTTTAGTCATTATTAATCGCATCGATAAATATACCATGTACGTTATTCGCAGGTGACAATTTAAATATTTTCAAATTATGGATAAAACTAATAAAAATCAGGATATAAGTATGGATTCTGTGTGCTCTACTTGCTCTGAATATTTGAAAGATGCCAAAGTTGTTATCGATGAAGCCACAGTTTTGGAAGAAGGAGGAAATTGGGCTGAAGTACATATTATAATTTTTAATGCTTTTAGCTGGGCAAATTTTACTCTTCGTTAATACCATTATGAACTTTGGATTTGCGTGTTAAATCTTTGACGTTTCTCGAGTGCGTATTTATTTATTAATTTTATCCTTGGTATTTCAGGCAATTAAGAAGCTAGAAACAATTTTAAACAAAATCAATAGGGTTCTAGAAACAGCTACTGAAATTGCAGGCAATTCGAATTCATCAAATATTAGTATCGATTCAATCGCCAGCGAAGTTGAAGTTGTGAGGTAATTTTTGATTGAATTTTTCACGCTCGTGATATTATAAATATTTACGAGTGTATCCAAAATCATTTATTGTCTCGCAGAAGAGAAATTTTGGAGCACATTGAAAACTGCAATCAAAAATTGTATTCACGAGTTGAATCTATAGCTCCTCCATCATACGAAGAAGCAATGTCTACTTCTACTTCATACCATAGCCAAGATAGCTACGATGGAAACACAAATTCGACTAATAACGAAAATCTATCTTATGCTGAATTGGGAGCAGTTCTCGAAAATCTTAAAACTGACACTGGAGCTCAATCTGCGCAACTCATATACAGCTGTGAAGATGTAACTTTATATTTCATCTCTTCTGCCGGAACTGTTTCAGTTTCGAGTGGTCCAGATACAGCTCGTATTTTTGAAATTGAAGGCAAGCCAAAAATGAATGAACTTTTAATAAATCACTCGGATGGATATTAATATTAGATCTACTTATTTATATCTTTTTTATAGATGGTTCTAGCGAATCGTTGCCAAAGTATTATTTGCAAATTTACACGTTTGTGTATCCATTAATTCCTAAAGTATCGCCGTGCATAAAAACAGAATTTGGAGCTATTTTATTTCCTAATATTAATGTAGAACGAAATGAAAATTCTGGTAAGTTTTTCATGTACTCATCAGACCACAAAATGCTTAGAAAAATAATTCTAATAATGTTTTATGATAACCGAAGAAATGAGCTGAGAAGACGAATATAGGATATGCGAGAACCTTAAAAAATATAGTTTTAAATTTATTCATCTTGCACAATGATGGAAGCAAGTGAGGCCTCCTAAACGTATTTTTGGACACGTTTTTTTTTTAAATATCAAAGTTTGCAGGCACTGTATATATAATTCTTATGGGACATGGGAGGAAAAATTTAGAGCATTAAAATAGTGATATTGTTGCAGTTCTTGTCCTTAACAACTATCCAGCAGAATTTCTTGAAATTTAAAATAAGAAAAACAGAAATATTTTTTCTTAATTTATATGCAAGATAAATGTAATTTTATTAAATTGAAGAAAATTATCAAAAATGAAATATTGTTGTTTTAAAGGTGAATTTTTATTCAATTTTTTTTTCAGGAATTTTTCATTTATTCGATAAAAATCTTGCGTACGAATTTTTAAATATTAATGAAGATAGTTTACTTCAAATTTCAAAGAAAATGATTCATTATACTACCAGATTTAAATTTTTCAAAATATACATACAGTATGTACTAGAGTACATCACATTTATATGGATTTTTTTTGTTATGCATTTGTTTGGATATCACCCCTTTCCTTCTCGCCCTTCTTCCAAAATAAACTATTGTTTATCGTTCAAAAATGTTATCAGAAAAATTTCAAGTGTATTCATAAATATTTAAAGGTTGAGCATGGAGAGGTAGCTTGAATTTTTAAATTACATTCGTGTATATTCACTCGTGTCGAAGTAGTTGCACTAAATACATACTAATACTATACCCTATTGATGCTATTATAACCTACATTATCGCGAAGTTCGCAAATAAAGAGCTAATCTTTTTTTAATTTTTGAAAATGACAAGGAAATGAATATTATAAATTAGAATCATTATTTTATTTTTAAAATTTTTCAAAATCAACTTTTGCTTATTTCACATTTAGTAAGGTATTGCTATGTGAACACCTCGAGAACTTTTTTCAGGTTTTTGATTCTACTCAAAAATGTAGTTTTACTAATATAGTGAAAATTGGTGGGAGCTCCATGTGACTCGAATTCTTCGATGACAGTCTCGTATGAAAGAGTAGGTTTTCGAATGTTTGATTCGACTCAGAATAGTATTTTTTCTAATTTTGAAGAGAGTTGGAGGAACTAAATAATCTTTAAAATTTCCTAATTTGATATTATATCATATAATGACTTGAGGACACCAATTTTTCAAGATTTCGAGTACCTAAACCGATTTGGGTTCGAGGAGAGTTAAAACCTGTAGCTGCATTTTAAGGGAGTTTTGAGTTATATAATTCTCCATATGTGTTCACAAAGTAAAGTTGTTCAGCTTAGAGTAATGAAAATTTTTCTGTCTACTTAATTTAGGAAGGGAGGGGTCGGAAAGGGGTGTTCTGAAATGTTTGTACTTCAATCCCCAATTTTTCACAACAAAAACGATTTATATATTTTTTGTATACTTTCAGAGGTTATAGAAGGGTATGGTCAGCCCGGGACTGCGGAAGTGAGTGTAAAGAGACCATGAACAAAATTTCAAATGATAACGTGCTTGATAAAAATTCAGTTCCAGTAATGCAGCATGGCTGCTTACGATTTTTTTTGTAATTGAGATGTTGAAATTAGAAATGTTGATTTGTTGTGATTTATTAAATTAAAAATAAAAAAAACTAAAATTTTTTAAAATAATTTTATCGAATTTCTGGTATTTTGATTATTTTAAACCTCTTGCGTCATCCCTAAATCTTGGACTTGGTGTTGATCTTTTTTGGAGATTATTTTGTCATCAAAAAAAAATCTGATGTGTCGTTTATAAATTGAAAAATTTTGATTTGTGACGGATGCTTGTGCGTATTTCCTTATTTCTAAGTAAACCGAAAATTAAAAAATATTCCACAAATCCAGAAGTAGAGAAAAAATGAAAAGACAGCGTAGGGGATGTGAAAATGAAATTTTTGTGATCTAAAACTCGATCTCTCTTTACTAGAGAAGGACATTGTCATCATATCTCCATATGCTAGTTCACTGTATCTTCATTTTCCCTACTCATTTCTTTACTTGGCCAAAAATTTTAATGAATGAATGCTTCAATGTGCTTAGATTGTGGTCTATTTAATAAAAAAGTGATTGATGTTAAATTAATAGTAAATTTTGTTACAGACATTGAATCGGTGGATTAGTTGTAAAGAAAGAAAAAGAAGAAGAATTTATTTCAACATTGGAAAACATTCTACAAGCAAAAATATATTTTGTAATACTAAGGATCCAGCTCACATTAGCGTAAAAATTTCTGAATCAATCACAAATGGTAAATTTTTAAATTCTATCTAAAATTCTTTCGCGATTGATTTATATGTCTCGTTACATATAATGTAATTTTATTTAGGAGCTGCATACGTGTCAAATTTCCTAATAAATGGAGCTCAAAAAGCGGGCCAATTTTTAGATGGTAATACTCCAAAATTAATTAACAAAATTAACCCATGTTCGGAGAACAAGAGAGTATCTCCGTGTGTTTCAAATGGTGTCAGAATTGCTAGAGATGTGACCGCGTTGACCGCAAGTGTTACCGGTTTTGTTGGTAAGTATTTTGTATGTTGGAAGTGGTGTTGCTATGAGAATTCGTGCGATTGATTTAATTTATAATTATTAGCTTCGCGAGTTGGTGCTGCTACAATGCAACTCGGTCGATATTTAGCACCTCATATTAAAAAAGGTGGTACCAAGATTCTAACGAGTACTGGTATGAGAGAACAGGAAGCTTCTAATAAAGTATCAGCTGTTCTGAATGTAACTGCTGGAGCTGTGGAAGCAATAGCAACTATTTACAGTGGATTAGAACAATCAGCTCGAATTTTTGGTGGCAGTTTGTCAAACAATACTGTACAAGTTGTCACTCATAAGTAAGAAATTTACTTTGTTTTATTTTCTAACGATTTGTTTTACTTTATGAAGTATAAATTTTACTGCTGTGTTAATTTAGGTATGGCCCATCGGCTGGAAAATTTACAGAGGATACATTCCAAACGGTTGGTAATAGTGTAGAAATTGGCACAAATATACGATTTTTTAAACCAACGAAATTAGTTAAAGAAACGGCAAAGGGTGTTGTCATATCATCGGTAGCGCAGCAAAATAGTAGTACTGGAGTATGTCGTGAGGAACCAGGCCCTTCTTCAAAACCCGTAATTACTGAGGCCGTGCTGTAATTTATTTTTATGAATTGAAAAAAAAATGAATTAGTTACCTACTTTAACGTATCTTCAAAACACTCGCAAAAATTTTACAATGAAATGGTTTTTTACATTTATTTCATCATTTGCAATTATGAAATAAACGAGATTGTTACGATCTTAGTTTTCAACAAAAATGTAAAAAATAATGTTCTATCAAAATATTTTGTTACCTTTTAATATTTATTATTAGTTTTTATGTTATTATGAGGTTTAAAATTTAAATTTATCGGGGCATGGGTAAAAATATTCTTAAACATTCATTCCGAATTTGTTACAATATTTTTATTTTCCAAGTTGTAACGTATAGCTCATAGATAATTATTATGTTATTACCATTTTTTTTGTAATATTTTTAATTTTTTTTTCACAAAGTTTGCATGTAAGTTTATAGTTTTAAATTAGTAAATGATAAGAAACAAATATTATATATAAAAATGAGATGGATTTAAAAATGACATGTTCTCTTTTTTTTCCTTGCTATTTATACGTTATACAATAAATTTATTTCTTATTTCTCGTTTATTTATAAACTTTTAGACATTTTCTGCGAAGTTCACTATTAGATTTAGATGTCTTGCGAGTATCTTGTTGGTAACATTATACACGTATCGTGACTGTCTTGTTTTTGATGAATTTTTGACAAGGGCTACGACTACGAATTATCGATATGAGTAAAAAGTTAGAGAAAGTTACATTGAATAAGTTATGAGATGAATTTGTCAGCAACTACGTAAAGTATCATGCTTTTGTCTTAAGGTTACAATTGATTTTTCCCAACTGAATGGTTATCTGAATCAGAAGTTATCAGTAAATTTCGTAATTCATTTTTGAAGTGTTTTGAAACTTTGAAAGTGAAATTGTTAGAAAAGTGAAGGTGAATATTGTGCTTCAACTTCGAGGAGGTACTAGTATTTAGCGCTTCACTCGTTGAAAAAAAGAACTAAAATTTCCAAAAGCTTATTTTTCTTTCCTTTTTTTTTTTTAACAAAGTCGTGTAATAAAGATTGGTAACCCTGATTCGGAAATTTCAAACAAATGCTCGAAAAAGTAAAACCGTTACTTTCATTGTCGGAAAAATCTCGTTCAAAGTGAAATTGTTTACAAAGTATAAAATGAATTAGTTAAATAGTGTCGCGATTTCGTCGCTTCATGCTTAAATAATCGAAACTCGCCCATAAATGTAAATACGTTACTCGGAATTGGCCGTAGTTATTCGATACTACAGCTGTCTCATTAGTCCGCCAAAAATCTCGACAATATAAATGATCGTTAATTGTTGATAATTTGTTAATATTTGTTATAAAAATGACCCTTAATACCAGTGAAGTTTTAGATTTATCTAAGGAAAATGTTCAACCGCTCAGACAAGGCAGAAAAGCCGCTCATTTAAAAACCGCTTTACAAGCTCAAACCGACCCGGAAACTCAACATCGTTTGCAGAAACAACGCGAGTATGTTTTTATCTTATACAAAAAAACCCGGTTTTTTTCACTAGCGTAACTAAATTAAATAATTTTTAGGAAATATGAATACATAATTCGCATGTACGAAGGAGATGATCCATTGGAACCATATTGGAATTACGTAGCTTGGTTGGAGCAAAGTTTCACTAAATTAAATCGCGAGAGTAATCTTATTCCTGTGCTTGAAGATGCGATTAATAAATTCAGAGATACAGATAAATACAAGCAAGACCCTCGCTTCGTTCAATTGATGATCAAATATGTACGTTAAATTAAGTAAGCATTATTTACTTTATTTATAATGATGTATTTACGTATTTTTAAAATGTTTACAGATCAGTATGCAATCTAATGCTTTAGAATTATATCAGCTAGTCTATAATCAAGGATTAGGAACTATGTGTAGCTCCCTTTATAAAGCCTGGGCTGAAGAACTAGATAAATGTAATGATTTCAAGAGAGCCGACCAAATTTATCAGTTAGGATTGCAATGCCGAGCTCAACCTGTTCATGAACTCCAAGACGCCCATATGTAAGCGAAATACCTATCACATAAAATTTATAAATCATCCTGCCTAATATTTAATTCTTCTTATAGACAATTCCAGTTGAGTATAGCCCGCAGAATGTTGGAAGGAAATATTATAAATAATGATACGGGAACCGAAAACACCAGGACTGCTTTATCAAAATTACAGCCTTCCAAAGTGAAAAGCAGTCGTATTAGCAAAGATACTGCTGGAGTATTTCAGCTCACCACCAACAATTCTGATCATAAAACTAACTCTGTTTCTGTAGGAAAATTCAAAATTTACCAAGAGGTGATTATTAAGTTGATTTAAAAATTACTTGGATTAATTTCAAGTATCGTGATGGTAAATTTTTATTTATTCAGGATGAATGCGACGGATTGACAAGATCGGACCATAAAATGAAAAATGAGAAATTACCCAGAGCTAGTATGTCAGAAAGAGAAAATACGATGAAACCGAGTAAATGGTGTGGTCAGAAACAGAAGCAAAGTGCTGCCTTTAGGTCATCTATGCCTACTACGCCATCGTTTCAAAGTAGGTAGAAGCTACGCGTTTTGCATTTTTATCACATTAATCTAACTGAATGCATTTTCTCGTAGTTCACGAAGATCCAGATGCCGGATGTGAAAATCTAAAAACAACCATTAGACCACGAGCGCTGAAAATTCGTAAAGAAGAATTCAGGTGCCCTGTTGCTGTATTTGAAGATCCAGATCCTACTAAGAAACCCATGTATCCTAAACATTTGGTAGGCAGTTTTACATTTAAAAAATTTCTTTAAAAAAAAAAAAAAAAAAAAAACCTTTAGAGCATTGCTCAGGCTAAATGGCTCGATTCTGATGCTTTTTTTTATAATTCATTTGACTTAGATACTCATTGAGATGAAAAACGCATGCTTGACTACCTCGATATATTTTTATTTATTTTTATTATTATTACTTTTTTTTTGCAACACGCAAAAATATTTGAAACGTAACAGTTCAATAGTTCTTCGGGTAACGTTATGGCCCGAAAACATAAGGTTGGGTGCAAAAACTTGATAGATGAAATTAATTTCAAAATCTGCCATTGTTTAAAGGTTTCATCCCCTCCTCTTGAAAATTCAAAATATGTAAGTTTGATGTCAGAGGACACGTAATTTCACTAATATAAACACAACATATCAAATGATTGTAATAGAAAAAAGGGAAAAAGTGACACTTCGTCCCTCGTTGTTATCAGTCTATAATCGTATGATGAGTTGTCTTTGTGTTGGTGAAGTCACGTGATCCCTGACGTTAGGACTTTTCTTCTCTAAATTTTTGACTTTTCGTTCTACCTCCCCCCACCCACATTTTTGGTATGATAACCATTCCTCCTCCCCTCCAGCAACATATATGGAGATGAATTTGGCATAATTATAGCGTAATTCTTATGTGGAAAAATTATATCACTTCATATTTATCAAGCTTGAATCATTTAAAGCTCCTCGTGCTTTCCTCAAATTCTGACGAGTTGCCATACCTTTCTAAATTAATTTGGTGCGGGAAGAAGGTTCAAGAAATTTCATGTCTCAAAATTTCCTCAGAAAGTTATTTTTTGCTCGAACTCCCCTCCGAATGAATCTAGGAAGTTCAAATTTCGATATTTTGAAATGGATAAATGAATAAACAAGTACTTTTTCGTATTTTCACAAATAGTCTTTCACCAAATGTTGAGTGATTCCCCCTCCCAAAGGAGTCAACAGAAAATTATAAAAGGCAACTATACAGTTAGCGAAGGCGCGAAGCTCATTACGTAAAAATTGATGTTGGCATTATTTTAAAATTGTTGCACTATATTTTTTTACAATTTTAGTCTTTAGTCGTCCACTTCAGCGCCTTTACTGGTGCCTCCTTTGCGCAAATGGGGCGAAAGCCTCCTTGCAACAGCCTCACGCCGCCACTGACCCCCCCCCCTCTTTCTCCTTTCAACTCAGGTCTATGGCTTTCTTTTTTCGTTAGAAACTCAGCCAATTAAAATTCTGAAGTGTTGACAGAACTTCATCTAGTATTCTTTTTTTATTCATTATATTTTCAAATCTTAGGCTAATTTTCATCTTTAAATATTTTTCTAGGTTTACGTAGGTGGCAGAGATATTCAGTTAGAAGAATTGCGAGCAGCCATGTATTGGAAACATATAGAAAAAAAAGGTAAACACCAACTGTGAATTCCTAAAAGCAAAAAAATCATTTACCATGTAGACTTACCACTCCTCTTCCTCGTTTTTTTTTTTTTCATAGAACAAGAAAAACACAACGAGTTACAAGAATCGAAAGAATATTGCAATGTTTCCATCGCCGAAGTGAAAAACTCGAATAGTTTACCGATCGAACATTCCAATAAAAAACCAGAAACGAAGACTGAATTACATTCCATACCGGAGACTCCGAAGAAAAATGAATCAGCTGATGTGGTAGGCCTATGTTTCGAAATATTTATTTCTGTTACCTGTAAAAGTATCTCATACGATTCGATTGTCTCAACAGGAAGCCTTGGTTGGTTTATCTGTAAAAGGAGGCGCTCCTCCTCTAGCCAGTCCTTCGCAATCATTCACCATTAACACTAAGGTAGCATTAAACGTGATTAATTCAATGTGGGGAAGTCCTTTCCCAGCATCCAGTAAGTATTCTCCATGTAAACACTCTATACCCAGCATTTCTTAGTTTTCAACGACTGTTTCGCTTCACAGATGAAAAACGTAAAGAAGCTAAAATCGCGACTGATTTCACTCAAAAAGAAAATGCCAAGCCGGAACTACTCGCGTTCCCTGTATTCTGCGACGATGCCGACGAACCAGTGATCGTACCGACGAGCGAGTTTAAAAAACCTAAATCTCCCTTCCCGGTGTTCTGCGACGACGACCAACGGCCTATAATTCCGTGCAGCGAGCCAAAGAACAAATTTTCCAGTTCACTAGACGCTCATCAGCCACCGGTACCTAGCACCGAGCCGAAGAAGAAAATAGCATTCCCTGTGTTCTGCGACGACGAGCCACCGGCCACCGATGCCAAGAATAAATTCTCTTTTCCGGTGTTCTGCGACGAGATGTTGGCCACGTCGACGCAGAAAAACGACGCGCAACCGGTTTTCCAACCGGAGAATAAATTCACTTTTTCAGCGTTCGCCGACGACGGTGTCATGCCGTTGGTCGACGAGCCTAAGAATAATTTCCCCGACATAAATAAGCTCCTGTTTCCCGTCAATAGCGACGAAGATATTCCTTCGCTGGGGAAAAATTTTGAAAATCGGACTCCCGTGCAGACAGATAAATATTCCATACCGTTGATAATACCGGTTAATTTGGCCGATACTCCGCTCGAGCCAGAGAACAAAGAGAACTGTCCGCCTAAGAGTTACGCGACGCCAATTGAAAGGAGGCCATTATCTGGTATTTTGACTCCTGCCACTGATGTGCCATTTAAGGAATTGAATGATGAGGATAGCGAAGACGACGATGATTATTGTAGAGGGGTGAGTTGAATAATAGGGATGTCTTCATTCGACTAATTGTTATTTTTAAACTGTATTCTTTGGCTTTTTCAGGTTAACGGAAAGACTAATGATTTCGACGAGGAAACTTGTTCTACTAAAGCATTCGCCATTATGTTGCCATCTTCTACCCCATGTTCTCGCCCCAGTCATATAGTCTCGGCTAGAAAATCATTATTATAGATAATCCAGTAAAACTTATGCTCAAGAATTTGCATTTAAAAGTATCACGTTTTGTACTCATAAAATTAGCATGACAAATTAGTTTTAATTATTCAGGTCAATATTTATTAAGAATTGTTTTTATACTTTAATTTTAGTGTTCATTTTTTTTTTTTTATAAATAAATGTTTTGTGAATACTTGATTGATTTTTATCAACGGTTATTCAATTTTGTAAGTGTTCCCAGTTACTATCGCGAATTAATTTAAATAAACAATCGATTTGAAATACTTTTATAATTTATTTCTGAAAAATATTTCGTACAGATTATCACTTGAAGAATACAAAATTCGCGTATAAATATAAAAAGTATATGTATATTAAATTTAATGCATTCGATGCGACTTATAAATCTAAAAAAAAAAAATCAGACTCGTAATGGCACCAAAAAAATATACCAATGGCGAATTCCACTTTTAAATGGTAACATACTCAAATAATTGACTTATCGATATTATCAGACCTTACAAACTGAGTAAAAAATCGAAAATATTGCCGCTAAAATAAAATCACATGAACTAAGCTCACGAGTTCGTTTCTTATAGTGTACATAAAAGCAATGAATAATTGAAAAAATTTCAAAATTTAAGTTTAAGTTCGTCTACGATACAGTTCAGATCGGTAGAATATTAAGCAACAGCTTGCAGCTTGATCATGCATTCTTTGCTACACAACGGGTTGTTGTTTTTCACGACGAATTTTCCGCCTAGCAACGATTTGGAGCATTGAACGCATTTGAAACAGTGGAGTGTAGCGTGCCAACTCAGTTCCTTCCAGCCAACTCGAGAATCTCCAGCTTTGATCATTTTATTGCAGCAATGACATTTCTATAAAATTAAGATGGAATTTTGTAAGATTAAATTTGAAAAAAAAAATGTAAGCAGCTATGCCACATTACTGGAGCTGAGTTTTTAACTAGAGCTTGTTCATGTTTGTATATTACATTGCTTACTCATTTATGCTTACAAACCACACTCAGTATGTACAGAGTCTGGAAACTCCTAACTTTCCTTTCAAAACTACGTTAGAAAATAAATTTGTAATATGTAGTAGGTACCAAGATGAATAGGGCCTCAACTTTTTTCGTGACCTCATAAAGAAATTTTTAATCATTTATTAGGTTGCCTGTTCGCTGATTGGTTCTTGTTGGAAAACAAAATGAAAAAACATCTATGCGCCTTTGTTAATTCTATTAAATTTTACGTCACTCTTATACTGTATTTAGTAGCCAGCGAAATATGAAGTAACCTATATTTAATAAATTTATTCTCTTTCAGTACGTACTTCTCGCTAACAATAACCGTATGAGCCCATATTTTTCAAATTTTAGCCATTTGAAGCTCCTTAAGGCTTTCTCGTATTTTCAAGATCGGCAATTTTGCATCATTTTGACCCAAATTCAAGGCGTCATATTCATATTCTAGTCGCTAACTAACACCACATTCGAAGTTTCACCTCTTTAGGTCGATTCAGAGAGGAGGTATGGACGATTCACGGAGTATCCAGTATGAACTTATGAGTTTTCCTCAAAAAAACCAATTTCTGCTCTAACCTCTAATTCGTCTCCAAACTCACTCACGAGTTTAAAATTGGAACAGATTGAATTGGGTGGTTTGTGGTTTTACCCACCTTCTTGAGGGATGGAATTAAGGAGTGAATGATGAGGTGCCTGGGTACGGCTGCGACGCGTTTAGATAGATCGTGTTCACTTACGCGTAGCTCTCACTGTCTGAGCCCACCCTGCTCAGACCAGGTTCACAGGAAAGAAGATCTCGGTACAAACAACGACAATTAAATAACACTTGTCGGATACGATGTATTAATGACTACAAATACACAACGATATGATCACAGTTACTATTTTCTTGACTCTCGGTGAGTCACCCGATCGCGAGGTAACAAACGAGTATATAATATAACGCGAGATTCGACTTAATACAGCTCGTAACTATGACAGATGGTAACTTTCTACAGTCGATCGGATACGTATACTACTCCACGGGTAACTAGATACTAACTAACGTATACGTATACTGACTGTGTACGCAACTCGGTAGGTTCCGAGTGCGACACTTATCGTACGCTCGCAGTGTTGCCGCTGTGGGGAAACTCGGCGTGGGCGAACCTCCCGGTTCAAGATTAGTTCCTTATGCTCATATTACCATATGAAACCAAAATAACATTTTCACTTTTCGTTTACCCCATTAATGTTTTGAGAACTGTAACTCTTTCTGCTCCCCTCCAACATTATGTATGCAAGGGCATATCGCACGTAGTATAATTCTTATCCGCAGAAATCATACGAGTCCATATAATAAAATTTCGAGCTATTCGAGGCACCTCAAACCTTCCTCAAATTTTGACTATCCGCCATTTTGGATTCATTTCACTCAAATTCAAAAGGTCATATTCTCGTCTCGAACTAACTCCACACACAAAGTTTGTATTTTTTGCAGTGATTCGATGAGGAGGTATAAACGATTCAATTTCATTACTCAAAATCTAGTCAAAAAGTCATTTTTTTGATCCAACTCCGCTCTAATTACAGTTAGAATGCTAAAATTTGAATATGTTGGTATCCTTATTTTTTTATGTGAGAAAAAAAATTTTTTGAAGTAATTGCGCTCTCTCCAGATACCTTTGAAATTTAAGGGAACCGTCATTTTGAGTCGAATCGAAAATTCCAATAAAAGTAGTTTTAAGTATTTTCCTGAAGAGGCTCTCACTAAACTTTCAGCGATTTTCACACTCCAAAAAGTTGGACAGTTGTCATAAGATTACATAATTTTCTGCCATATTGATTGATAATTTAATATAATTATTGTTAATGATGATTAAATTTTCATTCAAAGTATGATTTATTTTAGATTAAGGGAATTCATTAATCATTCAACGCTGAAAAACTATGTAATGTTTCTACACTTGTAGCGCCGTGCAGAGAAAATCCAGGCCCAAGACAGGAGGAAAAGTCATAAGAGTAAAAAAAAAAAGTCGTGAAGGGGTGAAAACGGATTCTTAACGCCGATGCATCAAGTCGCAGTCCCTCAAAGAACCCAAAAAAAAATCCCGCCTTCTTCCCTTCCCCTCCCCTCTGTCCAGGCCTGTTGTGCTGTAATATATGAAGACGCTGAAAATCCAGTGGTCAAAAAATAAAATATAATATTATTATTAAAAATAAAAACAATAAAATTTCAAAAATCAATATTCGATTAGATAATAAATTTTCAATTACGATAAAAATAAAAGTTAATCTAAATAAAGTTGCTATGAATGATTTAAGTTGGCTTTAAAAATATTTTAAAAATTATTTTTTAATAATTTTGTATTTATATATTTAATTAAAAATTAATTTGAAAAATTAAGCAAAATTTGTCTTTTGAAGAAATCGAAGAATTTCAGCGAGAAAAAAAGGATTTTTCACAATTCAATATCGAACTCAAAAAAGGTCCAATTTTCATCACTAAAAAAAAATTGTGTTTCATTTTAAGTAAACAAAAAAAATTATAAAATAAAGCGATTCAATGTATTTCTAAGCACAATATTTTCAAAATCAGTATATGCCCTTTTGGTAGTATATGCTGCCCCCCCCAAATTTGAAAAAAAAATGAAAAGAAAGGCAGTATAGGCATGTGACATATCCTTTTATATGTAGGTATTCACATACGATGAATACAATAGATTTGCTTTTCATTTTCTACTATTTTCGAGCCCCCACTCCCCAACCATCCCACTAAATTACTGAACCTTAATAACAGATTATGCTTTCCTAACCTCTGGGAGAAGAACTTAATAGATAAATATCTTTTGTCGAATTTCGAGTAATTTTCACACTCACTCGCACGCATCAAGAGTGGGAAGAAAACAAGGAGACAAAAAGGAGTACAACTTGTGCATTAGTCTACCGACCATGAACAATATAATACATTAAGATACCTTCGACTGGATTTCTAGTCACCGCATGAAAATCAACGTCTAATTGAGAAACACAACAACAAACACAGCCAGAGGAACGAAAGATAATGACGTTATAGGCCGATGGTGAAACAGCTAAAAAATCAACTACTGCGCATGCGTCCGATCCTCTAGCTCTAAAATTACATATTAAAGGTTTTCCCAATTTTTGTTAATTATGGTCGAAGGAAAATACATAACAAACCCTCCTTTATAAATCAAGTGCATTGCCATAGTTTTCATATTCTTCAAAAATTCAACTGAAAGTAAAAGAATACCGATATATTTACTTTTCCATATTTCGCTTCGTAGCAAGACAAGCACACCGGATTATTATCCTTAGGCACGTACTGCATACCACCTAGTGGTATGTCACATTCGAAACAACAAAAATGTTTCACATGGAAAGACTGTCCTTCAGCGACCGTATATTCTTTCAAGAAAATTAACTGAAAAACAAAATTATCGCGGTTATTCGCGGTATTTCACTAGTCATAAAATTCCACTTCCAACAAATGAAATTCATACTTCATCGCAGGCATAACATCGAGGTATTTTCAGCACATCGGCGTAATCACGTCCACAATAAACTTCTCCTTTGTGGAAGAAATATATCAAATCGACCAAAAGTTCCTGCGAATAAAAATTCAAAAAAACTCGAGTAAATATTCAATTCTTCCAATTCATCTTATTAGCATGTGAAAAATGCGAAACGTGACAACCGAAGGTAAATTTGATAAAGCCCATCATTGTGTTTACTCGACAATCGCGACGAACAATTGATAGGCGATTATCTACGTACTCGAGATAAAAATCGCTATCGACGAGGTATATAGAAAAAATGCATTTTTTCATTGTCTACGACTACGTGCTACGTGATAATTAACGTACCTTGCAAGAAAAGCATACAAAACACTGCGGATGCCATATGACCTCCACTCCGGCGCGTTCAGCCAACACAACCACCTGTCCGGATAAATGGGTGTTTTACATTGGTGGCAATTTTGCATGGTGCAACTTTCATCCACTCGTCCAACCTGTTGATAGGGATCGATAGTTTTGTCATTGTGTACAGTAGTGGGCCCGAAATGAACTTTGGATTTTTTCGAATCATGTAGAGGAGAAGTTTTAATTGTAGGGCTAACCAACGTATTCGATACTTGAGGTGTCCTCGGTACGTACGACGATAAAGCTTGAAATTGCTGAGGAGTACCGAGTTTCAAAAATCTTCCGTCGACGTTCCTAACCGAATCGTTGGACGGCGAAGTATTCCTGTTAATAGGCGTTGTATTTTTAGCTTGCCCTATTCCGTTGGTAGCGTGGTTGGAATTTAATTTACGTATGATATCCGAAGGTTTTAAACTTTCTTCTTTAACTTCATCGTCAGCGTACCAGTTATTGTTCTCACTATCGAGTGTGTTATTAGAGCGTTCTGCCAGATTCATCTGAGCGTACTGAGCCGTCACTCCGCTGACCGGAGTGGAATTTTCTTTTTGTTTGTTATAGTTTATATTCTGAATGGCGTAAGCGGCCGAATCCGCGTTGGAATTTATATTTGGTACGGGATACGATTCGTTGAGTTTTCTATACGGTACGAAAGCGCTAGGTGTTTTCAAAGAGAGGTTGCATTCAGGGTGGAGTAATTCAGGTGGCGGGGGAGGGAATGAGTTTTCATCTTCGTTCTCGTAATCCGCGGTTTTATTATTGTAACTTGGTTTAAATGGTTTCGGCGAAGAATTTAAATTGGTAGAAAATGTGGGTAACTTCAGTGTGTGGTTTGCCAGTGCTTCATTCGTAGCTTCTTTTTCATTCACCTGCGAAATGAAAAATGATTTTAAAGAAGTTTAACGAGAAATCTGCACGGATGAAATGAGAAGTCTTACTATTTTTGTTATCTGGCCTTTTCCAACAACGTTACTTCTTAAATTGTCGACGTATTCGGTAAACCTGTAAAATTACATACATATAATAAATAAATTATTGAAAAAATTAATAAATAAATTTTTTTTCAACACTCTTGCCCTCTAGGCATGGTGAAAATGTCTTCTTATGGATTTTTCATTTTTAACATATTTTTCGAATAGAATTGGGCAAACGCGATTCTTAAGCCAAGAAACAGGGAGAGGGGGTGCAAAGGGTGCATTTGCACCGGCCCCGGATTTTTTTTTGAGGGCTGGTAAAATTTTGTCGAGGTCAAATTTTTTAATGAGCCATATTGAAAAAGTGTGAGAATAAGAAAAAAAACGTAAGCAGCCATGCCACATTACTGGAGCCGAGTTTCTAATTGCAGCTTGTTCTGATTTGGTAATAACGTTGCTGAACCCTTCATGAATACAGGCCACATCCAGTACCAAATCTGAAAACCTCTACCCTATTCCTTCCAAAACCACTTACACAGTTGAACTTTAAACAAACATTATTTCTTGTCAGAAAATAATCATATAAACACGTATCTCTCAAATTATAACTACTTCATTTACATTATATGTAAAGTACTCAAGTTTAATTTCAATTTGCGACAGTTATTAACAAGTTGAATGACTTTAAAAATCACACAAAATACTATTAAGCAAGAAAGTTCATGAACAACTAACAAAAATTACCAATAATGAAATTTTAGAATCATGTATAAATGAAAAGTGAGGAATAATGAAGTGTTTCATAATGGTATTTATGGGCTAAATGTAAAGTTCTAAGCTCGAAAAAATCTAAAAACATTCTCTGAATGTTCTCTTTCAAAATGGCAACTTATACCTAATGTTCTAAAATGTTTAAAATCATTTTCAATGTCAAATTTTGGGCAAAAAGTGTGAAAAAATTGGTAGTACGCTCATCGAGTGCCTTCACCTATACACCAAATTTCAAGTCATTCGATTGAAATTAGCGGAGATAGGATTTTAAAAGTGTAAATCACCCTTAAAATCCATCGCTGGCTTAACAATCATATCATTCATATCTATCAAATACTAATCGGAAACTATGGGAAAAATAAAAAATTCAATCGAAGGCATTGTTACCACGCTTAAAAGCCTACAAACATTTTAAAAATCAAAGTAAATCGTCCATCGTGAATTAAGATTATTAACTCTTTAAGAAATTATATGTGGAATTTGTATTGTATGTAGTTATGATTATGAATAGAACCTAGTAGCTGACCTTGAACTACAACTTGAAGCAAGGTCATGGAACGGCACAATGACCATCGTTTAAATTGTACAAAATAAAATGGTGAACTTTCTCTTACATACATAATAGATTCAGCATTTCTTCACCAAAAATTGAGAAAAAATATCTCCTTTCATTGAGTATTGTAAATTTAGAAGACTGCGGTGTACATACGTATAATAAACTCAGTTTTATTTTACTGTAATTTTACTCACGCTTTTGCTTCTTCGTCTGTCAACTCGTGGCAGCTATTGACTTTGAAATCGTGTAAAGGCATTTGTTTTTGTAACTGCTGTCTCCTAAACATGGCTCCAGCGCTTCCAGTGATTGGTAACTTTTCCAATGGCAGTTGTTGTAAATATTCAGAGGCCTAAGCAACATTGAAGGGTGAAATAGCAATTTATTCGCGTTATCGTAGTTCTAGCTGCGGATGCAGTATTTTACCAATTTAGCAGGCACATCTGTTGGAATCCAGTCGAACACGAGATCATCATCGGATTTATCTTTCGTTTCTCTGAACTGAGCTTCTTTAGCATTAAGTATATCGTCTAGTTTGAACTTTAGATTTAGAGCTGCAAATATAAATTATAAATTTATATTATTATCGTTGGGATGACGATATTTTCCAAGTATTTATACCATCGTTTATTCTTCTGTAGTACTTACATAACTGTTTAACTCTATCGTTACATTTGGAATCATTACCAAATAATATTTGAAATTGTTCGCAACTATTTTCTTCTTTAACATCGTGTACTTCCTTTTTACATTTACAATTTCGACAAATTTTTCTGCAAGAGAATTAAGAGATAAGATTAAATTTCGATAGTCATGAGTACGATTAGAAAATTTAAAAACAAATGAGTAATTTACCTCCAAAAATGTAAATCTAATCCTGAACAGGCATCATTGCAATTCAAGCATGGTGCACCAGCTCCAATTTCATGAGCCAATTTATTCTATCCGGGACGACCGGAAATAAAATTGTACGGTACAATAAATGCTTAAATGTGCATAAGAACTATAATTAGATGTAAAATAGCCTCACCCTTTTCTGTTTATTCTCCAGAGCGACCATCCATTCAGGAGGTTTTCCATCTTCAAGTTCAATAGTCATTTTTAACGATTAAGTTTGAACTTTGAACAAAGAAATACAAGATAGGTAACGTTACTACAACAACACTTCAGTAAATGCTAAATGCAAATGAGAAATAAGATGCAACCACCTGTATCACTGATAGCGGTGACGCCAATTGGATGACTCATGAATTGGAATTTTGTCTTCTCCCTTTCAGCAACCTGTCACTCCTTCCACTATGCGTTGATTCGAATGCGCGACGTACAGATCATTGATAAGATTTATAAAATGTAAACGTTGCTTCTTTTCCTAAAAAATCTTAATTAAAACCCTTTGCTTAGACAAAACTGTAACCTTTGTACTCAACAGTGGATTATAGGAATTGGAAACTACATACAGAGTAGAAAAGCTGATGAGATTCAAGTGATTGAATGTACCGGAAATCCCATGACTAGCACGTTTATCAATTCTCGTTAAATAATGATATTAATGTGGTAGACTCACCGAGCTTAAACTGCCAACACTAATTTAAAATGGGAATAAATGATGAAACCGATGACAAAGAAGTATGGAAGATCATAGAAAGTGACAGTAAGTGATAATTCCGGCGAATTTGTCACATATTTAATTGTAAATAATCAACATCGAATATTTTCGCTTTTCATAGAGTATCTTTCACAATTCCTGAATTCACAAGCAGACAGTGAATGCTTAGACCACACCAGCGTACTGTCATTTTCTCTCAGTGCTTCCGAGCAACTTGCTGCCTTGACTAAGGGTACTCTAATATTCTTTCAATGCCTTATTTCATCGGTTCAATATCGTAACACTAAAACTGCGTATTCATTTTCAGGTATCACTTTATTGGAGAAAGATTTGCAATTGCAAGTATTTCAGCATCATCATGAATTAATATCGCAAGGCAAATGGGTGGAGAATTTAGAAGAAGCTTTACAAAATATCAGATCACAAGTCAAAGTAGAGATTAATTAATTTTTTAAAATAATATTTGATTTCTCAACTTCACTAAAAAATTCGTTACACAGGACCTGTTATCATCTGTGGTTAGCGTGAAGAATAAAATAGTCGAACCTTACGATGAAATAGAGAGGCAGTGTAATATATTAATGCGTCTGCACGATACTTCCGAAATATTACGGTGTGTAATACAAGTTCAACAGTTGGCGAAAATTATTGAAAAACAAGACGATTTGAAAACTTCTGCGTTGATCAAAGAAGTTGGTGAGGAGAATTTTTGGAATAATAGAAGTCTTGAGCCATTAATAATTAATTTTATCCCCTGTGTGTACTTATGGTTTTTATTTACAGATGAATTTTGCGAAGATATAGATTTATCGGGTATTCGTTGTTTGGAAAATGATACCAAAGTTATCGAGAAACGTAGAACGCAGATACAAACGAATACGAAAACTTCTTTATTAGATTCTTTGAAGGACCAAAATGAATCACAGGTTGAATACTCATTCATTTGGCCTACTCATCGAAATAGTCATCTTCACTTCAATGATATTTGGCATTTTTTCAGATTTCTGTTTGCATTCAAGTCTTGTTAAATTTGAATACTTTAGATAAGGAAGTAAAAAATATAATTGATAATAGTATAGCATTAGTCGAAAAAAATACCAAATCAGCTTTGGATATAAATTCGTTAACGAATCAATCAACAGAACCAGAAAAAGCTCCTAAGTATAAAAGTAATTGAATTATGTAACATGTTCTCTGTTCAGCCCAGATAATAACTTACATACGTATTTTAGTCCAGTAAATCTAAACTTTGTAAAAGTCGTTTACGTGAAAAATTCTCAACAAAGATTTTTTTCATAAATATGTAAAGACTAGCTCTATAACAAGGTACTAAACGTACCCATTCCTCTGTGGTGTGCGTATCCCCTGAGAAGGGTTTCAAACTTCCAAAAAACGGTTTTTTGCTATATTTCCTCAGGGTTTGATTTTTGGGAAAATATAGCTCAGTGTAATTATTTTGTTCTTTACTGAATTTCCTACAATGTTCATTTTTTTAATACAACCCATAGGCGGGGAGTTGGTGTGTTTAAAATTAAATACTTTAGGTGCTCCATTACTATTAATTCAATTATGGTATGGGACATTATATAAACGAACGAAAAATTGATATGAAATAACTTTTGATTACGTACCAACCTTATCTTGATTCTATATAAGTCTCAGCTTCCTTTCCTAATCTTCAAATACATACCTATTTAAGTATGAATGTTTCCATGAGGCTGAAATGTGGTTAATGTTCCACATAATTATGTGTAATACCTTCTGGCTGTATGTTTGTCCCAGTCCAACATATAAATAATATATAATTGTATTTCACGTTCGTGCCCAAAACATGTAGCGGATAGTGATGATGATGAGGAAGAATCAGATAATCCTCAAGAAATGCATATTTTTTCAATTTGTTCCTGTTATGTATGTTATCTGTATCTTTTATATTTCATTACTTTGTAGGTCTTTATGTTGTACGTAATTTTTTCATGATGCAGATGTTGATATACCATCAATATCGGCCGCATAACCATCTTCAACCTGCAAAAATAAACTTAGAAATAAAGACTCCGGTGCGCACCTGTATGTTTTACGAACTGCGAAATTGCTCTTTTCTTTACTGATGAGGAAAAATCGACGAAGAAGAGGATGAAATTTTGAAAAATTCCGTTTATTTTTATAACATTTATGATTTTGAACCTTTTTTTTTTTTTTTCAGTAAATGAGTAGTAAAAATTGAAATAAATATCGCATATGATGAGCTCATTCTCGATGTAATTGTACTTGAGAGTGGAGGGTAAAGACTGAGAGACAAACATGAAATTATATGTATTAAAGATGGAGGGGAGGGGGCTAAGACCTCCACAGGGTCATGATTGTGTTGGTATGTAGTTACAAGTCATTTTATATACATTTTTCATTCGCATTGACCTATAATGTCTCATAGTGTAATTGAATCAATTGTAATGGAAACCTCAAAGTACTGAACTTCAAACACTCTTCACTCTCCACTTACTGGTTGTAGAAAAAAAAATGTTCATACAAAATTTGTTGGAAATTTATTGTGGAACAAATTATACTGAACTATTTTTATTTTACAATCAACGTCTAAGAAGATATAGCGAAAAAACTGTTTTTTGTGGGGTTCCAACCCTTCCTGTGGGCTACGCACACTGCTTAGGAATTGGAGCTTTCAATATGTTGTTAGTTGAGCTAGTCTCTACGTATTAATGAAAAAATCTTTGTTTGTAATTTTTCTCGCAAAAAAGTCCAGATTTACTGAATGATTTGAAAATTTCCCATTATGAATTACTCAATATTTTATGCAAATACAAATCTAGGTTCCGGTCCTGGGAGGATAACCGGTAGTACATTCCCTGGCGTAAATGTCGCTGCTTTTCGCTCTAAATTATGGTCAAACTGGGCTAATTTACTTGAAACAACTGTTTACCCGAAATGTGCTGAGGTAAGTTTTTAAAATTAGTATAATCATTGGAATAGAATAACATAATGAGGGAAATTTATTGTATTTAGATTTATATTCTTCAATATGTAATCATGAAACATCGTGATTCAATTTTAAATACAGAAAACAACGATCTGCAAGCTGACAATTACGATATAACTACAAAATTTTGGACTCGTGTTTCAGAAATTTTATCGAAAAGTTTGATTTCAGCTGCTGAAGGTGAATTTACTGAGCTCCAGTACCCACTACACCTCATTTTCTGTTTGGAAAACTCTAACAATTTTTCTTGAATTTTTAGAATCTTCATTTATAAAGCAAGCTTTGGAAGGAGAGTATCCCAAACTATTAAGATTACATACGGATTTAAATAAAAAATTGCAAACAATTACCAATAAAATGCCCATACCTGAGGCCAATATTTCGAAATTATTCACCCACAGGTAGTAGTTGTCTCATTATATACCCACAAGTAATTGTAATACACCGCTAATGTAATTCACATTTTAGTAAAAATTTCGCTGAACGATTTGAAAACGCTTATTTGTCGCGTTCTGTGTCGAGACTTGTGGACGGAGTTCATGCTTTGTTTTCCGGCGAAGGATTGCCAACTCAGGATGAATTAGAGTCTTTTATTCGTCTGGTATCGAAGTAAGAGCTATAACTTTTCTTTCGACGCTTTTCGTCATTATCAATAATTGAGAAAAATTAAATTGATATTTTTTCAGCGAATTGAGCGTTTCATTAGTGGAAGAAACACTCTGTAAGACGGTTATTCGTAATATTGGAAAAGCCATACGATTATTTTGTTTGAAAAGCGAACAGTTGATTGTGACTGAAGGAAATGCCTCTCAAGTAATAGGTGGGCTGATGGGTGAATTTTAATTATATATTTAAATGCTCATAATATATAGGAGACTGATCGTAATTTTGTTGTTGCAGATTTACCCAACGCTGCCCAACAGTTGAATATAAATATTGCAAATACGTTATATTACGTGAAACTACAGATACAAAAAATTGTATCGAATTTATCATCAAATATATCGGAATCTAGTAAAAAGGAAATTACCAAAGAATTAAATCGCATCGACGAATTAATCAGCTCTATATTAGAGCCGTTGAAGAATTCCATTTGCGAAGCCATCGAATCCATCGTGCTAACTATGCATCAAGAAAATTTCAAAATGTTAACCATTTTACATTATTGTATTTTCTTGATTGGAAACTATCGTACTTATTGCGAATTAAATTTCATGTTTTAGAGACACAAATGATCCGCCATCGTGTTCATTGTATTTGAAAGAATTACAAGAGTTCATTGCTAGAGCTCATGCGCATTATCTACAACCATTTCATCACAATCAACTTATAGAAAAATGGTAATGTATTGATATTCTATTTGTGTAATAAACGTAAGTCTTTATTTTCATATAAGTAATTATTTTATTACAGTTGTATCGATGTCTCTTCACGATGTGTTGAATTATTTCTGCGACATATTTGCCTCGTACGACCTTTAGAGATTGGTGGTCGTCAGAAGCTAAGCGAAGATTTCAATAAAGTAATTCAATTTTAATATATTATTGTAATGGATGTTTTTTTATTTTTCAAGAACTTTTTTTTCTACGTGATTTCAGATTGAGAGCGCTATATCGCCGTTATGTCCGGAAATAAAAATGTTGGGGGAATATTACAAAATTTTAAGATCGTTTCGATCAATTATCATGGTTACTGATCCTAATATAATAAAAGAAAGCGAATTACTTGGCAAAACCATTCCATATAGCTTAGCCTTAATGTTCCTCTTCTCTTATGCCCCACCTGAGATCCAATCACCCCATGAGGTAAGTTGAATTCATTCATAAATAGCTTTGCGATAATAGGTATGTTATTATAAATTTTTTCCCCAACATAATAGAGTTGCAGCTGGTCCATAGCTAGATTATCACATTGGCTGGATAATCATAAAACTGAACGAGAACGGCTGGAATTAATTAGTGGTGCTTTACAACGTTATCAACAAGTCGTAAAACAACAAAATAAACCTTCTTTTCATGAAATTTATCCATTAATGATTGAATTGTTGGAAACGGCTTATAAGAATTGTTCGGTTGTTGAATAATTTTGTTGATGTTGTATTTAATAAATTATTGGATTTCTTTCGTTTCTGTTTTATTAATCTTTTAGTGAACAGGTTTCTTAACAAGAGGTTAGAGTTGAACATCTGTGCAAGGGGGACGATATCAGACTAAAAAAAAAATTACTCATAGCTAAAATGATGATATAACGTAACCCTAGCCAAAATGTTAGATAAATGCGTGAAAATAATAAAAAATTTCAATTCATTTATTGACCGTGTCAAACTAGAGCTTATCATTTTTGAGCTTTTTCAATCCTTAAACTTGCAATCGAAGCAATACAGTGATGAAAGCTCATTATTACAGAACCCTCTCTGTTTTCAATTCAGTATTGAATATAAGCGAAGTTAAAAACTTCATTTCATCGATCCAACATATTCATTAGCTAACGACAGAACTTATTTATGTTCATTGAAGGGTTATCTAGAAGACAGTCTCGCGATGATACTTGCATAGTCAACATTTTTTTGGGAAGAGAGAGGTTGTGAAGAAATACATTTGAGATGAATGCGTGGACCTCCTCCTTCCCCTACATGCATATACTTTTTTTTACATCCAGAGAATATTTTCCACAATTTCAAAAGGTACATATATACATTTCGCATAGCACCGGCGGGTATTCATATATTCTTCTTAAAAATGCGAAAAAGGTATTTTCTGTTTTTTCGATACAACTCAAAATGGCAGATTACTCGAATTTTGAGGAGGGCTAAAAAAGAAGCAAATGACTCAAATTTTTCGTTTTTGATTTAATATGAAAGAGTCAGTCAGGAATACCAACAGAGGCAAATTTCAGCTTCTTAAGTGCATTTGGAGGAGAGTTAAAGCAAGAAACAACTTTTTGAGGAAGTTTTTGAGTCATGAAATTTCTTGAATCTATCTCCTCACCAAATCAAAGAGGTGAAACTTCGCGTGTAGGATTAGTCGCTGACCAGAATATGACTTCTTCAATTTGGGTTAAAATGGATCCAAAATGGCGGATAGTAAAAATTTGAAGATAATTATTTGAGGAGCGGAGAAATGTTTTTTCATAATACTACATTTTTTTTAACTTCTTATGTGGTTTTTGAAGGGGTAAGGTAGGGGTTGGCAATGTTATTTGTAAACCTGAACAAGCCCCAATTAAAAAATTCAGTTCCAGTAGTGCGGCATAGCTGCTTACTTTTTTGTATGTTTGCTATAGCAGGCAGAGGAATAGAGAAGTGGAGGGAGATGTTTCGCGGTTCGGCAAAATGTTTACCGGTGCGGTGAATTTTTTGAACATCACAGGAAAGACGCTTTCTTACATAAAGTGGATGATAAATGTAAATCGCATTTAAAATAATATATACTTCACAGAAGTTGAAAACAATACACATTCAATGGAATGTTCGGAGATAAAAATTAAACGTAACAAAGGAATTAATGAGATGTTACATCTTATAATTAAAGGGACCCATGACATAAAAATTATGTGAATTAGTGCAAAAATCACATTAGGTAATATTCTCACAATTTAAAAATAAAAAACAATAAAGAAAAAATTAAATGCTTTCATAACACCACGAATAGCATCACTTTTATTATTTTCAATGTCCATAAATATCACCAACTCGATGGTGTAGCCATCGAGACCTGAGAATCTCACAGTATGCCTATGCGACTCATTTATTTCTCGTTTGGTGCTCGCTTGTGAGCTAGATATAAGAATCCTATGGAGGATAACGCGCTTACCAAGAATATCACATCAAACCATCGATGGTAAAAATTAAATTGTAAATTGCCCAAAACCTGGGTTATAATTGTACGATATTCAGGTGGCATATTCATTCGCATTAATAGCACCGATGACACGAAATACATTCCCTGAATAAAAGAAAAAAATATAACTTTAATAAAAATCTCTTCATTAACAATTTCACGAATACAAAATTTCCTCACCATTATTTCGGCCAAAATTAAAACAATAACATTCGATGATTTACTACTTGAAATGGCATAAAAAAACTGTAAAACAAAGTATATGAATTAATTAATAATACGAGATATCAATTAATGGGTTATCGTATACATAAAAATATAATCACCTTAGTCAGTGTAAGCAATAAACCACGTATTGAAGTGATTACGATACATCCTATTAGGAAAAATGATATATGTTGGGACCAAAACGCCACATCTATATCAATTCCAACCCAATGTACTAATATCTCCATACCACGAGTGACCGGATCTTTTTTACCAACTCGATCGAATACGATATTAATGGTAGACTGAAAGAAATCAAGTTGAATTATAAACGAAATAAAATATTTAATACAATGAAAATACACTTACAATTAATATTTTCCACATACAATACAAGGAAAATAAATATCCCAAGAAATTGAAATATTTTCCACGCCATGTTTTTGCCCATTCGGCTCTTTCCATTTCATTGTGAATATCGTGTAACTCGAGAAACAGATGACGACTTAGTTCTTCCAAAGCTGATATTTCCTGCCGCAAAAGGCTAATATCTGGTAAATGTTAAGAGTTAAGAAATCCTCGATTGTTTAATTATAATGAGGAAATAATAGACTCGTTAAAAGAGGATACTTTCTCCAGAACCAGTTACAGATACGGAAACATTTTTAAGAAATCCCCAAATAGATTTCGTTTGACTATTATTCAACGACATGGATGTTGATAATTTATGACTAGCGACAGCTATTCGTTTTTTCTTATTGATTATCATGTCTATGGTTTGTAAAAGACGTTTTTCGGTATTGGCTACATCTGTTCTTGAAACAGGTCTAAACACATATCATTAATAAGCTAAATGCCAATATTTAGGACGTATAACGGACGGAAATATAGAAAAAAAAATGTATACCTTATAAAATAAGCCATAGATGTATACGGATAGTTAACAGCACCGAAGCCTGATAGCAATGCCATAACGGTGACTCCGATCACACCAATTCTACTAATCCCTTGTTCGATGGATAAAATCCCATATTTGGGATTTAGAATTGGGAACGGATCGCCGACTTTCCAAAAGAAATATAAGTATATTAACCATATAAACACGGTTAAGGGACGTATCATTTTCTGTTTCACTGCCAATTTAAATTTCAAGTGAATCGGATATTTCATCATTAGGTTTACCTTGATGTGAAGGCAACTTACCCATGTGAATATTACTGACTATGAAGTATCCGATATAAAATGGTATGACAACGATCATCAAAAATAGCATCACATACAGGTATACGTTCCAGAAGAAGTACCTAGAACTGATAAGAAAATATATAATATTTTTCTGGCAAATTCAATGATGTAAGGTCGAAAGTGAAATTACCTCAATTCCAGGACGCCGACTATTTCGAAAATAATCAATTCGAACATAATTAATGACGAACATAACGTGATTGAAAATATAAACTGGACTAATGAATGTCTAACTTCGTAGTCACGGAATAGTTGCTTCACAAAAAATATTTGTCCGCCAACGAAGAAGACGAGCTAAGAATACAAAAAATGGTGAAACAGTACTTTTTCAAAGCTAGAGATGGTGTATTTAAAATTTTTAGAAGCTGATTAATATACCTGAGAGATTAATATGACTATTGAGTCGGCTAAGAACCCCATTTTTAGAACAACTTCGCACAAGATGTTAGTATTTGTACGTATTTAGTAAGTTGTCATCATGTTCTACTCTTTATCATCTCCCCATTTTCACTTTTTTCGAACGCAAGAATAATTAAAAATAATGAAATTAAATATTCAAAAGTTGGAAAATGTTATTATTTTTTCATCACCATACTTAACGCCGAAAACAGATGAAAAAAAAATTTCTTCAAAAATACCGAAAATACGACTTGAGCCAATTATACAATTGAATAAAATTATTTCTATATTTCGATAATGGGGTCGCTCTATGCAGAATATATAATCGAAAATTCGAAGGAAATAAAGTTCAAATTCAAAACACGAAAATTCGAAGCAGATAAGGTTCAAAACATAAAATGTAACGTTAACAGCCAAAATATCGAATTGTTTGTTGTCCTTTTTTACGTGAATTTAAATTCTATAAAAATTGAAAAGTAACATGTACAAACCACTATGAATCAGTCGGATGTGGAAGGCGATACAAAAACAGAATGCTATATTTGCAAAAAAATATTCAAAAAAACCTACATCAAGCAGCATATCACACGATGTCATCCCGCCGAAGCTCAAAAGATAAATAAAAGTCCCTCTATAAAATGTTGCTTGTGCGGTAAAATATTCTATTTAAGACAGGTTTTTCGAGATCATGTTAACGACAGTCACTTTAAAGTTGAACGGTCGAACCTCATTTTTAAAAGCTTCGATGGTAAGTCAAAGCACTTATACATGTATTCGTCAACTATGAATGAAACAATTAATCATTATTGAATTTTTATCAAGATTTTCAAGCATGGTTGAAAAAAGAAGAAGACTGTCTCAAAATACATTTCAATAGAAGAAGAACTCCATCTCGCCTCTCAAACGGCATCGAAAAGATAGATTATTTCTGCCAATATGATAATAGCAAAAGGTTTGGCATAATACCATACGATCGACGTCGAAGGTGCCTATTTCTACATATTTTTGCATTATTGATCGTTAATTTAGTCAATACTTTCACACTTTTAGTTAGTCGACTTCGGCTAGCAGCAATAAAAATAATTATTTCTTTCGCAGAGCATTAAAAAGTCAAGGGTCGTATAAAATTGATGGATGTTGTTCGGCTCAAATTATTGTAGAAATTAAAAGTGATAATCCCGAAGTTAAAGTTGAATATTTTAGCACACACATTGGCCACACTTGGTCGTTAGCGCATTACCATTCAAGAGATGAAGTAAAAAAAAGAAAAGAATTAGCAGGTATTAGCGCACGCTTTTTATATTACTATATTTTGCATTTAAAAAACACTTATTGCTAATTCAAATTTGTGGACATTTCCAGATAAAATCGAAGCGGGTGTATCGTTGGACAGAATTTTGGACGATGTCCTCGTTAGTATAAATGATGCTGCGAGTGAAAATGTCGTTTCTCAAGAAAATCTTCATAGTATTGCTTCTCGTTGCGCGTTGAACAGCAGCTGGAAACGCGATGCCGATGATACAACTAGTGTGACGATGTGGATTGAAACTATCATTAATACTTCCGACGACTATAACCCTATTTGTTTTTTTAAAATGCAAGGAAATGAGTATCCTGATCTTAATAATGAAGATTTCGTGTTGATGATTATGACGAAGATTCAATACGAGATACTGAACCAATTTGGGAATCGTATACTCTGCGTGCATTCTATGCAGGGAACAAATCAGTATGAGTTTTTCCTTACTACTCTTTTAATTGCTGACGATAATGAGGAAGAATTTCCTGCAGCCTATTTAATTAGTAATCGCATTGATACGTCGATGATGACAATATTTTTCGATCAACTTCGCTTGAAAATCGGTAACACCTTGTCTCCACAGATTTTCATGTCTGATGACTTTCCGGTCTACTATAACACGTTTCTTAAAGTAATGAAACCCGATATTCCGCCAAAACAACTTTTATGTACTTATCATGTCGATGAAAATTGGAGGAAAGCGTTATCAATGATTAGGGGAAGGCGTTTAAAATTACAAGAAAAACAGGTAATTGTTTACAGAGTGTTGAGAACTCTTTTAAAAGAGACCAAAGAAACTACTTTTTTAAATTCATTAGGTATCTTTGTCACAGATTTAATGTCTCACAAAAGTACTAAAAAATTTGGAATTTATTTCAAGAAAAATTATACCATTCGTGTAGAAACATGGGCGTATTGCTTTCGCTTAGGCGCCGGCATCAAGACGTACATGAAATTGGAAAACTTCCATCGATTACTTAAAAATGTGTTCAACCAAGGAGGGAAAATGATGCGCTTAGATGCCTGCATTCAAACACTTCTAGGAATAGTTAGGCATAAACATTATGAACGCGTAATGAAGTTGGCCATAATTCCTTATTCTAGCCAAAAATTAAATTTAGCTCACAGAAAAAGTATTTCTATTGGTAACGAAGATATCGAGGTGAAAAATGAGAATTTGAGCTTTGTAAAATTACAAAATGATTCCGACATAAGATACTCGATTACTAAAGTGAATGAAACTTGTCCTTATAAATGCAACATTATTTGCATTCAGTGTGATGCATGCATTCATTTATATGAATGTACATGTATTGAGTATTCTATTAAAGGAAATATGTGCGAACATATACATAAAATCTGCTCAAAAAAAGTTAATCCCTCGAATACAATCTCTTACGCATCTGCTGCCGCTACTTCGAATGATGACGCACTGAACGATTTGGTACGACTTTTACAATCGGAAGATGAAGAATCTGAAAATGAGGAACTGAAAAAAGATTTTTTCAATAAAAGTCGCTGTTTGTACGAGAAAATCGAAAAAAATATTTATCACTCATCAAAATTGAAATTCATTAATAATTTGCTTACAGAAGCGATATCAGTACTTTCCAAACCTCAATATTCCGAAGAAGAAGAACAAAAAGAATTGAAGAAATCGTCACACACCGAAAAAAATGTGATGCAGCTTCGAGTTTTTCCAGCCAAAAGGAAACGAGTTAATGTTGAAAATAATACGTTGAACAAGCCGACCTTTCTACAAGAGAACGAAGTATTGCAATCGATGCAAATAAAAGAAGAAGTGGTCGAAATTTCATATTGGCCATTTGATCATCTTTACTAAAACCATGTCCTATTATTTTATTCGTCTGTCTTTTTTTAATTGTTTTGTTTTTGTCATAATATTGTATTGTTGAGCAGTTTTTTATTTATTTATTTTGAATTCTTTTGTTATCGTCGTGATGTAGTTGGTTTCACCAAATACAGTACCTACACGAACAACATGATTTATAAATTTTACGTCTCTTGATCTAGAAGCTGACGTGGGTTTCGTCCTCTCGTCGATATTTCAATTGGAGAAAAAGAAAATTATATTTTTCGATGTTGTATAGAATTTCTCTTGGAACATGAAGAATCATGTTGTTGCCCCTCGCTGTGATCCCATATAATTTGATCAATATTTTTACTAGATATGGAGGTTTCAAAGTTGAAAATAGTATTTAACCTGTATAAAAACATACGATTTTCAACACTTAAACCTCTATAGCGAATACAAATATAATTCGAAAAGATTTCCTCTATACATCATCAGAAAGAGCATGAAATTTACTCCAAGATAGCAATTTAAAAATCATATGATGCAACTGAAACTTTGTTACGAAAAATACGCGTTTTTATATAGGTTAAATACTATTTTCAACTTTAAAACCTCCATATCGAATAAAAATATTGATCAAATTGATCTTTATTATACACCATTGGAAAGAGCGTGAAATTTTCTGTAAGATAGTAATTTAAGAACCGTATAGTGCCGCTGAAAATTTTGAGTAACGTGAATGTAAAGTTACGAAAAATACGCGTTTTTGTAGCTGAGATACGTTTTTTGACTTTAAAAGCTCCATATCTAGTAAAAATATTCATTAAAATGATTTTTATTATACACCATTGGAAAGAGCGTGAAATTTTCTATAAGTTAGCAATTTAAAAACCCTATGGTGCCGCTGAAAATTTCGAGCAACGTGGACTTGAAGTTATAAAAATTGGCGCTTCCCATGCAATTTAAATGCACGTCGCGAAAAAGATAGCCCTTTTCACTGCTGCGGTGGCCGCGTTTGTAACTAATCGAGGGTGGACGGATTTTACACCGTTGTTCTTACTGTCTGTCAAAAATAACTTGACACTTTTTAGCAGGACAAGGATAGGCAAAAAGCGCGACAATTTTCACGATTTCATTGCTTCCCAAAATGTTTTCAAATTGAAAATGCTGGCCAAATAGTCGAAATAGTAAAGCACAAACAAGCACGGTGAATACGTTTGTCGAAAAGTAGAAGATGAGACCTGCGGGGAACTTTTCGACATTGCTAACGGGGGAAGGAAATGACGCTATCTAGTTCATGATTGCGACAACAAAATGAATACATACATGAATTTATTTTTCAAAGTTTATTTAAATAAATACAATAAGTTTGGATATTAATAATAAGGACTCCTGCCTAATCTTCTTTTTCCTTCTTTCCTAAAAAACAAAGAAAATAAATTGGTTAGAAACAATTAGTTTCTAAGTAAGTAGATCCTAAGCTTTTAGAATTGAAAAGGACGAAGCAAGAAATAAACTAGCGAAAGGTTAGAGAGAAGGGCGAGAAAGACTAAGAGCGTAAGAAGGCTAAGAAGGCGAAGAAGATAGACAAAAATTAACTCTCGTTAAGAAGGAAAAAAAAAGAATCTACTTACACTTGGTAATGTTAATACATTGTTATCCGTCTCCATTATTGATCTCTCCTCTAAGTTGTCTCCACCGCCACTTTCCATGTCTATTTCGATTTTTTTTTATTATTTTTTTTTTAAAAAAGAAACCGATATTGTTTGTTGTTTGAAAAATATGAAAGAGCCTAAAGTCAGTCAATCTTGTTTTTAAAATTTGTCCAGCCAGAGAAATTTAAAATTCTCTAGCCAGAAATGTAAGAATGATAGGGAAAATTTCTTTTGTTTTAAATAGGTAAATCCTATCTAAACTGTGAAAAGTCACAGAGTCGAAAATTTGGAGGAAGGAATTCTAAATCTAAGTGACTGTGAGTCCAAATTTTCGACACTGCCCGGCCACGAAGGACTAAGTAGGAAATCTCCTCTACCTACCATTTTAAGAAGGTTCTAATTCTCTAATGGTACTTCTAAAGGGAAAAGATGATTAACCGATCTAATAAGTAACTTATCATTACTTTTAACATGGGCTACAGCCTGTCTATGATCTAGAGTTTTTATTACTCCTACAGGCCAATCTCCCCTAGGGGTTGAAGGCTCCTTTATCAATACTATGTCTCCAATAGAGGGTTTAAATGATACTGTATTTTTTGAAGGTTTCTTCCCTGCCAAATGTCTTTCACGTAATGACACTAAGTATAAACTCCTAAATGCTTCCCAGAAACAGTCTACTGTAGACATAGATCTGTTCCAAGAGGTAATCAAAAATCTGCGCCGTGATTCTGCAGTTAAGTGATTCAGTTCTAAGTGGTTTGATGCATTAATTGTTCTAAGTCTAATGAAGTTATTCGGGGTTAGTGCGGCTAATGGTTCATCTGAGGATACATATGTGAGAGGACGAGAATTGATGGTGTTCTCAATCTCGCATAAGGCAGTGACAAATTCGAAAAGAGTTAAGCTCTCAAAGCCATAAGATTTTTTCAAGCTTCTCTTTACTAGGGCAACAAGACGTTCATAAGCCCCACCTTGCCAGGGTGAGTATTGAGGAATGAACTTCCATAAAATTCTATTAGTACTCACGTACTCCTCAAGTTTTTTATTCAGGAATTGAACCTTTATTCCTACTAATGTATGTACAAACTGAAAGTTTGTCGCATTATCTGAAGTAATTGTAAGTGGTACTCCTCTACGTGATGTGAATCTAGTGAGACTTTGAAGAAATTCATCTCCAGATAAATCTAAAACTACCTCCAAGTGGATAGCGCGTGTAACAAAACAAGTAAATAAAGCAACATATACGCTATTATATTCTCTTGTATTTACATGATCACAGGACGATGCTAGAATATTTACAGGACCTAATAAATCTACGCCGATATGTAAGAAAGGAGATGCTTCTTGTACTCTAATAAGTGGTAAGGGAGGAGGAGGTGGAAGTTTATAATGACCTCCTTCCCATCTACGACAGTCTTTACATCTAAATATAACGGATTTCACTTTGACTCGTCCTTTAGAAATCCAGAATCTTTCTCTAAGTTTAGCTAGGAGATGAGAACACCCTATATGGTGGTTCTTTATATGTAAATCTAGTATCAAAGCAGAGATTAAAGGACTATCACAAGGAAGAAATATGGGATGAATTGTATCCCAGGGGAAGGCAGCATTCTGAATTCTGCCCCTACATCTAATAATTCCCTGATCTAAGAAAAGTTCTAATTGAGGATTAGGTTGTAGACCTTGGTTCAACCTTCTTAACTCTAATGAGAAATATTTCTTTTGTAGTTCTAGTATGAGTAGGTTCTCTAATTTTACATATTTTTGGGTTGCATCTAAATTATTTAAATTGATCGTGTTTGAGACTAGAGTTTCAAATTCTACAACACTTCTTTCCCAAGAAGAGCAATTCTTTTCAAATTCATCGGTGAGGATACCGGTGTATTTTTGTATAATAGTGGAAAGAGATAACAAGGTGTGAGTCTTAAATTCAGACGTAGTAAGTGGAGTAGATGGCCAAAGTTTTTCATTACAGAGCCACCTAGGACCTTCCCACCATAATCTAAAGTCTTTAAGCGCTGTGGGATTCAATCCCCTAGTAGCAACATCTGCTGGGTTCATTGAGCCTGGAACGTGTCTAATAATTAAGTCTGCAGAGCTACGTATTTCTGTTACCCTATTCTGAATGAATTTAGGTAAAATAGATAAATTGTTTACCCATTGTAGTACAATTGTACTATCGGTCCAAATGACTGTTTTAACTATATTGACTTGAAGTTTATTTCTTAAGAAAATGGCTGAGCGTTTACCTATTAATAATCCTAATAATTCTAACTTTGGGATGGTTATATTATTGACTTCTGATTCAGATTGTTTTTTATTGTTTGCTGGAGCTAATCTAATTTTGGAGTAACATAAAGCTGAAGAGAAAATTCCAGAAGTATTGTTTGTGATGCAAAGGTAAGCACTGCAAGCATAAGCCTCCTTTGAAGCATCACAAAATACATGTAAGGTTAATATGTTACTCTCTATGCTATGTTCCCAGTATCTTCTAGGAATAGGAATATTCACTATCTCTAAGCATTCTGTCATTATTTTTAACCAACGAGCTACAAAAGCGGCACTAAGAGGTTCGTCCCAACTAAATTTATTTTTCCAACAATCTTGGATAAACTTTCGTAACATTAAAATTGAAGGATTAAAAAATCCCAAAGGGTCATAAATTGAAGCAGCAAATTGTAAGGCTAAACGCTTGGTAATTCTGGGACTGACAACAGAATCCAATAATTTTACTTTAAGAGAATCCTCTTGGCGGTTCCATAGTAAGCCTAAGATGCTAATCTCTTCTTCAGTTATATCAGGTAAATTGCAAGCTTTTAAAAAATCTTTGTTATTTGAAGTCCAATCTCTAAGATTAAATGAAGCTGATGCTAGTTTAGCTACTAGGGATTCATGGACGTTTAGTGCTAAAGAAATATCAGGAACACTCAATATTAGATTATCTACATAGAATTTATTTTTGCATAATTCATAAATTTTATTAATATTTGAAGCAGGAGATGAAAGTAATTCTTGAACAACAATATTTAGCAGGAAAGGTGATGAAATCACTCCAAATGGTACTCTAGCAAACCTATATACAATAATGTTATCTTTAGAGAACTCTTTGCTTGCATCTTTTAACCATAAGAATCTAACAGAATCTCTATCTACTTCATTCAGGCCTACTTGTAAGAACGCTTTTTCAATATCTGCTGTAAGTGCAATTTCATGTAGTCTGAAGTTAATGAGTAACCCAACTAAGTTTTCCAAGAGTACAGGACCTCTATATAACATATCATTCAACGAAGAACCTAATTTGGTCCGGGCAGATGCATCATAAACAACCCTAAGTTTACTTCCTTTTATTATACCTCTGTGTGGTAAATAATGGGTTAAGAAATTTGTATTGAAGGGTGCAACTTCTATAATACCAGATTTGAGTTGGTCTTGAATTAGATCATCATATTTTTTCAAGAATTCATCAGATGATTTTTCTAGCATGGAACGAAGTCTAGCCATGCACAATCTGTAATTAGAGGGTAATTGGGGATTTTCGTGTTTCCATGGCCACCTGACAACGTATCTATTGTTTTCAAATCGACAGGTATCTCTAAATTTTTCTAATACTAAATCATCTATATTCTCTAAGTCACTACTTCTGATTCCTAGGGTGTCTAAGTTCCAAAGTTTTTCTAAAGAACTTTCAAGTTTCTCAATATGATCAATTTCTAAATTAGATTTACATTTATTCGGCTCAGTGGATATTAGAACTGATGTCCTATCAACATGATTTCCTGTGTAAGATACGTCACCAGTTGGAATCCAACCGAATATTGACCTACGAAGGTAAGGACCTTGAGTTAATTGTTTCATCTTATCATTGCAAACGATTTTATATTGATGATTATTACCAATCAATATTTCTATGGGCTCCTTTTTATGACTAAAAATGTTATTATCGGCGTAAATTAAATCTTTAGGTAGAGTTTTCTCTATTATCTCTATGGGAGGGCAAGTCTCAACACTTATTGCTGTAATTTGTGGAGTAGTTCTTAAATCTAAAGTCCTTTCGATATTTTTCTCGTGATTAGTCAGTGTCACATTTACTTCACCTGATCTTATTATCGTCGAGTCCAATGTACCAAATACCCCTACATCTAAATTTATTCGATTCCGAACTCTCAAGTCTAACCTTTTCGCGAGTTTATTAGTAATATAGGAATTGCTACTACAGTTATCAATGATTCCTCTAACCTTGATATATCTATTATTTGTTTTAACATAGGAACTAAATGTTTCTAAGAATGTGTTGTTAAAGTTACCTGGAGTCGGATTTACTAAAGCTGCTTTCGCAGGACCATTCCATTTCTTGTTTGATATGCTGATTAAATGTTCAACACAAAGGTGAGCACCATGACCAACTTTCTTGCATAAGTAGCATTTCGATGCTTTCTTATTACAATTTTTTGCAAGGTGCCCAGGTTTCAGGCAAATAAGACAAAGCTTCTTCGCAGTTAGATTCTCTCGTCGGGTCGCTAAAGTGATATATTTCCTACAATCTATGGAGTTATGGTTTGATGTGCAAAAGACACACGTTTTCTTTCCCACGTTCTCGACTTTACCTACATCACTAGCTACTAAAGTTGCAAACGACGATTTTTGGTACGTACGTTTACGAGTATTACGCATTATTAAGTCAACTTTTTCTTTGATTAAAATTGCTTCGCTTAGTTCTTCAAGAACTTGTTTGCAATCTATGAGGTTGTTTGATATTGCTGAAGATCCTAACTTACGTATAACTTCCGTTATAGTAGTTTCACTAAATTTCGAAAGTATTTTATTCTTTAAGAGATCTTGTTTTAAGGCAACACCTAAAGAACTCAAATTGTTGATCAATTTTGTAATCTGTTCTAGATTAGAACGTTGATCGTCTCCAGTTGTGGCTTGTAAAATTTCGTCGAGATCGTCATAGTACGATGCTGCCAATACATCTGGATCCCCATATTTATTCTGAAGAATGTTTACAGCAGTATTATAATTTGCTGCAGTCTTATCCAAACCTTCAACCGACGCTAAGGCTTTGCCAGTCAATACATTCGTAAGATGGTTAAATCGCTGGATATTTGATAAGGATTCATTGGTGTGTATGGCGGAATGAAAAGTTTCCCACCACCCTTTCCATTTTCTGATATTTCCATCAAAGGGTTTGATTTTGATTTTTTCAAGATAAGTATTCTCGTCTTTTGGTGCGCTGCTGCACGAAGGCTGTGCGTTAGCATAAAAGGAAAAATCTATGAATGTATTCAGTCGAGTTCTAGCCGTTGTTATTCTATTGTGAGTGCGTATACGAAATCCAAGATTTTCGTAAAATTCCAACATCGATTCGATCTCCGCTAATTCAACATCAAACTTCGTTTTATCATCAATGTAGGAAATCTTGTTTCTAACTTTACTTAAGATTGTATTAAGTAATGTTTCAAGAACCGTAAGTTTATTTTCTACTTCGCTTTCCTAAAAAAGAGTAATGTTTGATTAATGCTATACTTAAATATTCTCTATTTACAGAACCGTATACTACGTTTAAAAAATTTTGAGGATCCTCCTAAATTCTAAGTTTATCTAGCTACTTGACGAAGTGAATTGAGTTAAATTATCTCCGTGTAGATAAGTATTATTAAAACCCTAATCTTTGGCGAGGCGCATTACTGAATGACCGATTCGTTGGTACAAGTTTTACGTCGATATTTATTTAATAAATTTCGACCTGTTTCTTAGCTTTAATAGCTTTTTAGAAACAATCGTATACCATTTCGGCAAAGATCACGGTTGCCCTCACTATACGATTATCATTCTGTTTCTGAAGTACGTAGAACACTATTATAATATTAGATTCATAAATAATTCATTTTTAACACTATTCCTCAGTCAAGTTGAGGTTACTTTGAGAATAGCTCTCAACTCCTTTCGTTACGCCAAATGAAAGAAGCAGGCAACGGGTAAGAAACAATTCGAAAATCTTCTTAAACATATCCCATACTATGTCTAAGCAAACATTCAAAGAATTTCTTTTTATATATTATGTATAACTGAAATATTTATTTATATTCTATGAGGTAGGTCTGAAGATTCACCAAAGATTTGATTTGAAGATCCTACCATGAATTTGTTCGTTTAACAGGGTTCAAAGTACTCAATCTAGAGCAGCTAGAAGATTTCAAATTGGACATACGGGAAGTATTTAAATATAGAAAAGTAATTACTATGATACTTTGTTAAGTCAGTCGTTATTCATTTCAGGTTACTATCGAAGAGATCCGGATCTGAATTTCATTTAAGAAGTATTTATTTAAGAAGAGGAGGTTCTGTAATGTTATTTCCCATCTAACTTTCGGAAACGTCATGTTCTACGCTTTAATTGGTTGACGTATCTCGAATGAAAGCCATTGATGGAAATATTCTGAGCTATGGAGATAATAATTGATTATAACTATCTAGCGTATTTTATGAATAATGACTATCACGGTTGATATTGATTTCAAACTCGAATTTCTTTTTTAGGGAAGCACTTTTGATTCTAAATTTTGCTTTGGCTTAAGGGTTCTAAGTTTCATTTTGTTGTCGTTCTCAACAGTCCCTACAAAACCACGCTCTGCTACCAAATGTCGAAAAGTAGAAGATGAGACCTGCGGGGAACTTTTCGACATTGCTAACGGGGGAAGGAAATGACGCTATCTAGTTCATGATTGCGACAACAAAATGAATACATACATGAATTTATTTTTCAAAGTTTATTTAAATAAATACAATAAGTTTGGATATTAATAATAAGGACTCCTGCCTAATCTTCTTTTTCCTTCTTTCCTAAAAAACAAAGAAAATAAATTGGTTAGAAACAATTAGTTTCTAAGTAAGTAGATCCTAAGCTTTTAGAATTGAAAAGGACGAAGCAAGAAATAAACTAGCGAAAGGTTAGAGAGAAGGGCGAGAAAGACTAAGAGCGTAAGAAGGCTAAGAAGGCGAAGAAGATAGACAAAAATTAACTCTCGTTAAGAAGGAAAAAAAAAAGAATCTACTTACACTTGGTAATGTTAATACATTGTTATCCGTCTCCATTATTGATCTCTCCTCTAAGTTGTCTCCACCGCCACTTTCCATGTCTATTTCGATTTTTTTTTATTATTTTTTTTTTAAAAAAGAAACCGATATTGTTTGTTGTTTGAAAAATATGAAAGAGCCTAAAGTCAGTCAATCTTGTTTTTAAAATTTGTCCAGCCAGAGAAATTTAAAATTCTCTAGCCAGAAATGTAAGAATGATAGGGAAAATTTCTTTTGTTTTAAATAGGTAAATCCTATCTAAACTGTGAAAAGTCACAGAGTCGAAAATTTGGAGGAAGGAATTCTAAATCTAAGTGACTGTGAGTCCAAATTTTCGACAACGTTTCCAGTTAAATTCGATGAACTGATAGGTAATAAAACATTAACCTACTTTGTAATACAATCCACATTTTGAGTAACCATGCACGAATTGTTGCCTATCCTTGTCCTGCTAAAAAGTGTCAAGTTATTTTTGACAGACAGTATGTGATTGAACTAGTCTTTATAATATTGAGAACTCACAACGTCGCAATATGGCGTGCGTTATTCGGACTAACTACTGCAGCCGCGTGATTCGTGATAAATGATAACAAGAGAAAAAATTGTATTTCTTCTGCATATTTATGTAGAAGTTGATTATTTCATAAGTTTAACGTTATGTTGTAATTAAGGTAGTAAAATCATGAATAAGATACTTCCAATCATTCTGCAACAAGGCAGAACTGTGCTATGCGAAGCCTCCTCTTCATTGTTAAATGTTTCATCGAAGTGAGTGCTATCTCAAAAAAGTACCGCAATGAAGCTAGTTTTTCTTCATTAATAATGTTTATTCCGCATATATTTTCTTAGAATATCAAACTGTAACATAACACAAATAAGAGAACGTCATGCCCCTCGCCCATTACGTATTAAATATCCAATTTGGTTTCTCCAGAAAGAACGAGCGGTTCGTAATAGTTGAATAAATATATATAATTTTTCGATATAATAACACGTTTTTTTATTTATAGAAATATCAAGAAAATCTGACCAAACCGAATAGAGAATTCATCCAAGAAGTTGTCCACGACACTTACGGACAACCGGCTGAAATTGCCGGTGTCCAAACTTATGACTTGAAAACACCTTTACAAACCCAACCATTTGAACGTGGTCAATGGAACATCAAAAGCCAAAGAACTGGAATGATCGGTCGTAAAATCGGTGTATATCCGTTATGGACAAAGGAGGGTAAAAGAATAAGCGCTACTTTAATTCAAGTATGTTGGTGATTCAAATTTTGTATGCTTTTTCACGTTTCATTTTTAATCCTTCTTTTAATTATTTCGTCATTAGTTCGTAGATAATCACGTCATAAAGTACATACCGCCAGAAGAATTCGATCCACCTAGAAAACCGTATGATTGTATCGGTCATAAAAAGAAATTGGGCTGCTTATTAGTCGGAGCAGAAAGTACCGATCCTCAAAAAGTAATTAACAATACGTCAAAAGATCTCTACGTAGAAAGCGAAGTCTATATAAATTAACTTTTTTAGTTCACAAGAGAATATTGCGGACTTTTTTTCAAACAAGGTTTAATGCCGAAAAAAATTCTCGGTAGATTTTTAATAACACCGGAAGCTAAGATTCAACCTGGAACACCACTATTTGCTCCTCATTTCAGAGTTGGAGATTACGTAGATGTCAGAGGCCTTACGTAAGTATTTAAAATTGTATTTAGTATCTTTGAATTTTCACTTAATGCTACTCTAAATTTTAGTATCCAACGAGGGTTTCAAGGAGTAATGAAAAGATACGGATTTCATGGACAGCCAGCTACTCATGGTCAAACTAAAACCCATCGTCGTCCTGGATGTATTGGTAGAGGGCGTGACAAAAAAGTTCAGCCTGGTAAAAAAATGCCAGGTCATATGGGTTATAGATATAGATTTGCGAGAGGATTACAGGTTTGCATAATGTCCTCAGTTTAAAAAGTCTATAAAATAATGATTAAAAAAACTTGGGTGCTCATATTCTTGTCATTTGCAGATTTTACGAATGAACACTAAATACAACGTTATTTGGGTAAAAGGACAAGCCATCCCCGGAGATACAAATTCCATCGTATACGTTTACGATACTAACGTAACTCACAAGTAAGATGATTCCTTAGTTAAGTACGAAGTTTGAAATGTCATTTTATTCTAAAATCATAATTTCTAGATTACTCAATCATCATAATCCGCCTGTATTTCCCACTTATTACCCCGAAGACACCAAGGAAACACTTCCTGAAGATATTTTTTGCGCTGATATGTTCAATTTCGATAAACCCACTATTACCTATGAAGTACCTAAGGATACCAAGAAAAAAAGAGGAGGAAAATAATTAATGTAATTCGATTGAAATTAACATCAATAACTTGAAAATAAAATACCTTATCAGCGTTGTAGAAATAATAGTCATCTTTGTATTTTTCTTGACATCTTGATGTTGGGAAGAGATTTTTCATTTTTCTGGGATTGTTAAATTTGTATAATTATTAATAAAATAAATATTTTTCAAATGTGTTTACACTTTTTCAGTCTACTTTCTGTATGTCAAATAGTGTTCTAGGACACGAACCTTTTCAATTCGAAAGTCCCCCCTCCCCCACTTCTTGATCACACTTGGAGTTGGAACATTATAATTATGTACTTCAGTTCAAGACTAACGGCAGTTCATTTTTTAGGCATTCCCTCTTTGCCACCTTTCAATATCTAGGAAAAAAAGGAAAAGAAAATTCAACTTCGAAATAGTGTCAATTATTCTGAGGGCATTGTATGGGTACCATCTAAATCTATCCAAAACGATAAAAAAAAATTTTTGAAAATTATGGCGAATCCTAATTTTTATCGCGCATCCCTCAATTATATCATTTGCTTCATCCTGCACTCCTTCACTGACGTACCAGTACTTCAAATATATAATACCTGGATGTATTTTTTAAAACAATAAGAAAAAAAATCAATTTTTATATAATTTTGTAGAGCTAAAATTTTTAGTTTGGCTTTAATGATTCACACAATATCGATTTTATGAATTATATTTCGAAGTTACAAAAAATTAACAATTTTGTAACTATGGAAAAATGCTTTCTTTACATCATATCGTTCAAGATATAAATTTATTAAATACAATATAATGTACAACCAAAAGGTAGCGTAGCTTACGACATTCTGGTTTAAAAATTAAAAAATCTCAACAAAAGTATTCATAAAACAGTTTTTATAATATTTAAAAAATTATCCATACAACAATGAACGATAAAAATAATGGTCAGTTCACAGAGTTTATTTTTCGACCCATTTCGAAAAGTTGGTCACGTATCCATATCACTATACTGATTCTGTTCATCTTCATCAATTTCGGACATCTCGTTCCAATGATCGTCGGAATCATTCGAGCTGACCGCTTCATCGAAAGCGTCGATGTTATTATCATTGTCTTCTTCCTCAGAATCTGTAAATTATTATAATATTATAGCACAATAATTTATTGCAACAATTCGTCGATGTTTAATTACCACTTCACCTTCATCTTGATAAATTAATTTTGGCTGCAAACTGACATTTTGCAGTGATTTCTCTAACGTGTCAGTCCTATGTTTGATTTGCTCAATCATCAGGTCTAATCTTCCTACTAGCCTGTACAATGGACCAATCACGTTTAACCTACTTTCGATGATCGGAAAGACAGGTGCAAATATTTCTGTGACTTCTGGATTCGATATTAGATGAGCGACGTGAATTATTAACACATGTTTTAACCATTTTACTGCCGAATCGCTCCTGCAACACGAGAAATTATGATGTTGAAAATGTATCATTGGTTACTAACGAGCTATTTTTTTACGAAAACACTTACTCTGTGCGTTTTCCTTGAAGCATAGAAATTAATTCAACACTAAGTGGTAGAACAGCTTCAATTGGTAATCTACTAACGGTAGTTCTAATCACATTTTCGTCTTTATCCAGTAAAACATCGTGTAAAATCCTAACATCTTTACTTTTTAATCCCTGAATATCATTAGAATAACGATTAACGATTTTATAAACTGAACGAAAAAAAAAAAAAACATAAGTAACCACGCCGCATGACTGGAGCTGAGTTTTTAAAGAATGCTATAACAGTATAAAGGCAGAGAGGAAATCCATTAAGAAAATTCGAAAAAATTCAAACTTTTTCAGTTCTCCAAAAACTGAATTCAGAGCATTTTGTCATAGGATACTATTGCTGACGAAATACGAGATTGGTATCTGCGCCAAAGAGGAATTAAATAAAATAAGGTTAACCCCAATTCGCTGGTCAGCAAAATTTTGACGAGCACGTGATTTCTCTGTGACGTTAAGAAATGTATTTTCACGCAGAATGTTGTAGTTGTGCGTATGTGTATTTTCTACAGCTTATATGAAGCATGAAGCACGCGGCTTTTTCATGATGTAAAACAAAGTTGGAAACTTAGAGTCAGAGCGAAGTGAGGTAACATGTATTTTTACATTTTACTTCACTTTGATGTCGATGAGAGCAAACTTGATTACCAATTTTCAAAGTTATTAATAAAAACACGGTTGATGAGTTTTTCACAAGGTTGGTAAAACGAAAAAATAACATTTCATTTTATTCTTTCGAAGAATTCAAATGTTTCTATTTTGAAAAACAATTTTTTTTTCAAGTTTCACTTTCTGAAAAGTAAAATTATTGTAATTTCTTCACCAAATCCTTCATGGCTCAAATTCAAAATATTACTTTGTTTTAAATTCAAGCGTTGCACGTATGATGTAATTTTGAAGGAAAATCATGATAATCTGATAAGACAGGTAATAATCAGGGATAATTATTCGTCATCATAGCCATTAAGAGTTTAAAACAAGCCTGTGCTGTCTGTGCATGTGATTTGTTAACTCTCCATTTGAACTGATTAACCTAAAATTAGGTTTGTAGGTGAAGGTACTCGATGAGCACATCCTATCGAATTTTTTAGATTTTTTTTCTATAACAAAATAACTTGGAAATTAATCAATGTTGAAACCTTTAAATCATCGTAGACAGCAATTTCGTGGGAAAATGTCAAAAATTCATACATGAATTTCAAAATGATTTTTTCAAGCTGAATACATTAGATTTAGCATATAAAAATGATATTTTGAAAGGTATTCTAAAATTCGTTACTTGCCATCGTTGCTAATATGAGTATATCTTTCGCTGTTTGAAAAACATTTCATTCGAAATTCAAAAATTAATTCATCACAACACCGTGGAGAAAAAATCGTGAATGAAAATTTTCATGAAAAATGTCAATAACACGAAACGACAAAAAGGAAAACGATTTTTTTTGATATTTTGTTTTCGTATTTTCTATCTCCTTTCATTTCGTTTCTTCAAAACTCGATAGTTTTTTCGTTGTTCGTTTCGCCAAGTTCGCCAATCCTGCTTTTTCAATACTGATTTATTCATATCATTTTATCTAGCTCCTTTACCTGACCGTTTCTTTATCGATGAAATTTCACTGTACCTTTCAACTATTGGCGCCAACGGCAATATTTTTATTATTCTTCGTCCATGCAACGAAAACTTTCGAAGTTCATTAACACGAGTAAAAATTGTTTTTTCAAGTTCGTATATCTTAGCACCTTCATATTTTTCATATTTCTGAGTAGACAAACCATCATACATGCGTATTACACGAGTTGTCCTACTTGTTCGTATGCACATGGTGCAACCGGAAAAGGATACCTTGTACACATATGAACACACTCCGATGAATGAAGAAGTCAGACATCAGAATCAATTATAAATGATCTGAAACACGACATGAACATTCCCACTCTCGCAAGCCCTCTTAATTCCTTAATCAGGAAGGCTGAAATGTCTCTCATTTTTTTTAAACTCAGCTCCAGAAGTTTTTGTTGAATGAAATACCTGCAGTAATAAATGCATGTAACTCTCCGATGATGGTGCTGATACAGTAGAAGGTTCATCGATAGCGAGATTTTCCAAACGCAGTTTCAAAGGTACATCAACGGTTTTACCAGATCCGAGTGCTCTTTTCTGTGGTTTCTTACTGCTCCCACTCAGGAATCCGTTCACAGCTTCAGGATGTACATATTGAATATTTTTACTTGTTGATGTTGTTAGTACCTAGAGATTCGCATTTAATAAATACATAATGGTAGAATTAAGTAATTGCTTATTAAATTAAAATTTACTTTATTGGCTGCTTGTTCTTTATTATTTAGTATTTTTTTCCTTGGGTCTTGCCGCACGATAAACATAATCTTTTCCGAAGAATTTAGAGCCTGAAGAATAAAAGTAATTAGAACAATTTCAACGTCAAATTTATGTAACTCAAATGGTCAGAAATAAATACCAATTTTTCGAAAGAAAGAATAAGATCACTCCCGTAAGCGATATAGGCGACATTTTCATCACAACTATTAGCACCAACGATAGGAATCTGGTCAACTTGTGTTTTACTATTATCACTTTCTGAAGCTATTTGAACGCTTAATTTGGGTTTTATGGGTTTAGTGTGCTTTTTGCTGTAATCACAAAGTTGATAATGTATCTCACACATTGTGTAATTTATAAAAATATATGTAACAACGCTCACCCATTTATAGTGCAGTGGTAAGTTTGTAAGACGCCAGTTCTCGAACTGGCCAAGATATCTAAACCTCCATCACTGGTATTCCAAACGGAAATAGATAACAGAGCGTCGTCAACAGCAAATGTAGCGAAAGCGCATCGATCTTCTGAGTTTTCATTTAAAAGCCTTAAAATGGCATCAGTTTAATACAAAGCATAATACTTAATTCACCGAGAATTCTATACAATATAGTGAACTGAAATATGACTTACCAAGCGTTAATGAATCTATCATCTGTAGCAGCACTCAAAATACAACTTTCTCCACAAATCTCAACGAAATTGAGTATCACAACATCTGTTGCATGTCCGTTAAAAGTTTTACGAAGAACTTCTTTCTCCCCAGAAATATCCCACCATTTGATCTCTGTTTTTGCAGCGACTAGAGATTTGCCATCGGGTGAAACAGCGAGACAAGATGTTTTGCCACATTTCCATTTCCTACGAACGAATAAAATCATTAAAAAATGATCATTACGTGGGAAGTCCGTATGATGAATCGAACCAACCTTGAAACGGTACAATTTTCGACATCCCATTGAATTAAAAACTGATCTTGGGAACAACTAAATAACTGATTTAGAGCGTTACACCATGAAATACTACTGATACGACTTGAATGGCCATTTTTCAATGTGCTCACAATACTGCAAGTGGATACGCTGTAAATGAAAATGTTTCCTGATCTTGATCCAAGAGCAAGGTATTCGTTCGTTTCGTTTCCATCATCTAATGATTTCCTTTTCTTTTTAGAAGGTGAAGCTGCTTGCTGAGAAATTAGAATGTAACATTAACAAATTCAAGCATCCTTCCTACACAAAACACATCATATAATGAATGAATTTCAATTACTTTTTTAGAAGACGATATCCATTTCAAATCGGTGAACGGTGAGGTTAAATGTACATCAGGTGTATATTCTTGCTTCAATACACATGAAATCACATCCCAAATTCGTAATTTGCCATCGCTGCTAATATGAGCATAATATCTTCCGCTATTTGAAAAAGATGACAAATACTTGCCGGACATTATTGAGAAGTAAAACTGACTCAGTTATGAATGACAGAATTAGTAACACCGCCAAAATTAATTGTACACATTTTCCGAAGAAATATGAATAAAATTACACTCTACTTTCAAACTCAGAAAAACGTGCATTCCACTGGAAACTCTTGTCAGTCGGTATCGGCGTTTGGTGTTTTTTTTTTTTTTTTTTTTTATTTATCTTGCGTAGTTTGCTTTGCACGCCAACTCGTGTGTTGAGTAACTAAAAAGTAATGTTAGAATGGCGGAGAGTAATTAAATTTTGAGAAGAATTCATTGTTTTTGCGACTTTTTATACTATCAAAAGGAAAGAAATTTAATCAAGCTCTTTAAAAAGTTTTTAGAGTTTAGTTTATCTCCTTATTTCATCCTAGATGTTCGTACACGCGAATGAATCGAGTTCCTCGAAGAACATTATCGTTTACAATATTATGACAACACTGAAAAATTACGTAAAAAATGCTAGAAAGGTAAGGTGAGAAAAGTCAATAAAGTTTTGGAATTGAAATAATTATCATTTTTACAATTTTTTCTTTCCGTACGATTTTTGAATTTATTTTCCAAGTGATCTTGATTGATCTTGAATTTTCACCATGAAGTGCTAAATAATATTATATTAAAATATAAAATGCTCACATTTTTATGAACTTACGTAACGCTGATTCATCATATTAATGAGTACCAAAGACACGAAAGATTGGAATCCTTGCAAGAAATATGCCTGTAAAATTCAGAAGTGCTTAAACGGTAATAATTTTCGAATTACACATAAGTTTTTAAAACTTGAGAAGCAACATAAATTCCATTTGTGATTTTAGAGAATGACTTCCGTGATGATAAATGTACTCATGTCATCGAAGAATTGCATCAGTGCTGTTTGAAATTGAATGTGCCAACGATATCTTGCGGTAGTGTATATACGCCGACATCAGAAGTGAAGAAATAATCCATTTCACCAACTGTATTTGACTTGACGAAATTAGCTGTTGTTTAAGCTTAGTATGGTTGAACGTTTCAGCGAATGGGATAAATATAAATCTCGTACTTTTAAACGATTACCATGGTGGAGAAGACATTCTAATATATTGATTAAAGGCAGCATGGGAGCTATTTTCTTGTTTACGTTCGGTAGGATATATAAATTGTTGTGGTTTCCTCCGGAAGATGTAAAACTTCGAACTCTCGATCCGAGATGGGGTGAAGATCAAACTTACATTGTGAACAAATTAAAGCAAAGGGAAAAAGCTTTAGCAAAGGAAAGTAAGTTAGAATTTTTATTTATAATTTTAATTCAAGTTTATCGTGTGTAATTAATATATTTTATTTATTTCTAGTCATAAAAGAAGATACAACGTTAGTTCCGAAGTAATTATTCGACATGTAGATTTTTAGAATTGAATTAAAAACTAATTACCTATTTTGGTTTTGTTACTGATTTGTTAATTGTATTAAATAAATATATTTTTCTTCGAACTTTTTTATACTTTATGAGTTCATTTATTGTAACTATAGTGTTTATCTTGTTTTTGAGATGATTACTGAAAATAGTAACTAAGCAACACAGAAGGTTTTTTCGTTGTTTTAGAAACCATAATACTTGGTTTTGTGCGAAATATTTTATTGTTTTGTATTCATTACTTCAACTTGAATTATGGATGGTATTTATTATTCAAATCGGAATACCTATGAATCAAGGCCATTTGACTTTATCTATGGTAAGATTGATGAAAAAAAATTATAATTTTCCATGCAACCTGTTGTTACTTCAATGCAGGGATGTAGCTTACGTAATTGTCTTATATAATATTTTTTGAATCGTAGACCCAGGATATAGTATCCCTACGCCAAAAAATTTCTATAAATTAGCCGAAGATGCAATTCAAAAAACATGCGAACAAGTGAGTTAATTTATTCTTCACAAATCATACTGGTTATGAAATAAATATATGCTTGAAAATAAAATTATATTTTTATAGGAAATTAGGCCTATTTATGGATCTATGTTTAGCGAAGTCAGTAGATTTCCTAAATTTCAGTACGTTTTTAAAACTGAATCTTTGCCTATTTCATGGGAAGAAAAACAAAAGTAAATAAATGAACTATAAAATAACTCAAATATTAAAAGTGGTTTTTTCACATGTTTAAAAAATTTCAGTCGAAAAGAATTCAATTCTATCAAGAAAAATTACATTAGCGGACGTGATTGTATCAAATTTGTGGCAAAGTAGGTTCTTTTTTGTTACAGTGGTGTTATTTTTGTGTTAAAGTTCGTAAGATTTCGGATCTGATTTTCACTTTCATATAGATCGAGCAATGATGCTCCTATTAAAATCAGATTCGAAAATTTCAATAAATCATCAGCCCATAAAATAAGCATCAGCAACCTAGGTCGTGGCGAAGAGAAAATGAAAACAATTATGGAGGATGTACCAATACTGAAAAGGAAAACTAAATGTACGAAATCCACCCAGACCGATTATAGAGATTCAGAAACACAAACTGATCCTTGGATTCCGCCTTATGACGAAAAATTAAATGCTTTGTTATTTTTAAAGCCTGGTGAGAGCATTTTGCTACATAGGAAGAATCTTAAATTTTATTCTTAAAATTCAATCATAATAATGAAATATGTGTATAGAACGAAATCCACTAATAGAATACGAAGTCGATACAATAGAAGAAAAAAGGAAAATTAGCGAATTACAGCGAACCCTAATGACTTTAGATAAACGTAATCTGAAGACTCAAATTGCAATTACAAAGAAAATTGAAAAAATAACTTGGTTGGTAAAAGAGAAGGTATATGTTTAGCAGAATTATCAATTTAATCGGTTGATTCATTCTTGAACTTAAATTTTCATCTCATACGAATTATAAACAGAAAATTGATTACATTAATAATACACGAATGGAAATGGCTGAACAACTCTTGTATAAGCAATCTTACGAAACCAAAATAAGCATGGAACGTCGAGAAGAGTCGTACAGGAAAGTACAAGAAGATCTCAAAAATCAAAAATTACGGGCGATTTTAAATAATAAAGAAAGAGGTGAGCCTAGTTTTACTGTTTCTGTTTTAGAACAGACATCGTCTTGACTGATTAGTACTTTCACTTTTTTTTTCATTTTTAACGCGCAGAATTACGAAAATTGGAACAAAAATATAATACACAAAATTTCAATGCAATGAAATATCAAGATGAGCTTTATCCAAATCGTTGTAGAAGTAATTATCATAAAAATGAGTTATATGATTTTTATTAGTATTTTTTAATTATATTCATGATAGATTCTTTTTTACATTTTTTATAATTTTGTACAAAATAATATCAACGAAGCAAATATTTGTTATAAAATACAAAATTTCACTTTTGACTATCATTACACCAACTGCAATAAACAGCTTCACGCAACATTTGAGAATATTTTCTGTAAATACCGCTTATAATTCAAAACGTTAATAAAAACAAACTTTAGCTATATCTAAAATTAAACAAACGTAATAATTCATTCGACAAAATAATTATAGCAGTGATTTGATTTTATAAGACAAACTAAGGATCTGACTATAGTACATATTATTAATAAGATAATACAATTATCGGAGATCTAGAATTGTAGCACAATTTTCAGTTTTGGTGAATAGAAAGAACAACATTCTACAGCTCGATGGTAACTTTTTATCGTATTAAAATATACGATACTTGTTTCACCATTCAATTCAAAAAAATTATCGAGAACTTATAACGGGAAAGTTCATCAAACTTTACCTTAAATATTTATTTATATTTCGACGACTTATCGAAAATGAAAACGTAAATTTATGAAGCGATGTATCTTAGCTCTGGTTGATTATTTTACGTTTCTTTTTACATGATTCTTCCATATCCCTATCGGTTGAAAGTTTCTGTTTCCCTTCTGAAGAAGAGCTGATATTCAACAACTCACCTAATGGAAAAAATTTCAAAATATTTGGTCACATAATTTTTACACAAAGTATGATGCTTAATAAAATCACAAAAAAAAATCTTAACCTTCTGCAGAAGTGTCCATGAATTTGGAGAATTTCTGTGATAGATTGTGCTTCCATTCATCGTGCTGTCTTTTCAAATCGTTAATGACGGCTTCATTATTACTAAGACGAACGGACTGTTCGTTAATCGTTTCAGTTAATTCTTTAATAAGTTTTCCTTGTTTGCGAACTTTTCTCGTAAGTTTCAACAGTTTTCTTCGCTCTATCGCTTCCTTAAAAAAAAAATAATAATAAAATAAAAAATATTTCAGCAAAAAGTAAATTTTTGTCAAAAAATTCATTACCTTTTCTTTTTCAGTATTAGAACAAGAATCATCTTTTCGATATTTTTCACAGCACTCTTTCACTATTTCCTCAATTGACTGGCGTCTTATTACAGAGGACGGTTTCAGCTGAAAATCGTAATTGGCTATCTCGTGATTTGATGTCGATGCTAAATCGTTTGACATATCTAAGCATGGATTTATGAATTATTTAATTAGCAAAATCATGATAATTACAGAACAATAATTCGAGAAACATCATTCACCTAAAACAGCTACCGCTTTCTGTGATGCGAGGTGAGCTATTACTTCTTTTTTTCTTAAATCAGGTGCGATTTTATCATCAAAATATTCAATAGCCATTGTAGACACGTCTCGCAATTCTTGTAATATCTGGTGAGGCGCTTGAGGCTCCTTACATGCGTTAAATGTATCATCAAGTGACCTCATGACTCGAAAGAGTTCATCAATAACCTAAATTCACACGTATAAATAGCAATACATCTTACGATTCGAATTACTTCGAAGAATCAGTAGATTACTTTGCCCGGAATAAAACAACATGACTTCGCTTCCATGAATCGACCAAATGCCATTGATAGCATGGAAAGACGTGTTTCTATGGCTATTAGAATATCGCATTTTTTCGACAACGGATGCTTCCTTCTTTCAGATTCCCTTCGAGGAAGAAGTAACTTGACCGCTTTGAGAGAAGCGCTTTGATATTTTTCTGCCGCGTAGAAACCTCTGTTGAGCAGATACCATCCTATTTCGTTGAATTGTTTACATACCTGCAAGAAATGGAAATTAATGTCTGACCTCATTTCTAACATAGTTTGAAAGAGCAAATTAAATACTAACGATTCTGTTTTTAGCGATTTCATCGTAACTCAAGTATGAGAAAATATGTTCTAAAACGAATTCGGGCAAATCGAGCAACAGCATGATGAACTGTATAAATGAACCTACAACCACATCAATGATAAATGAAATAATTAATCATTAATATACATTGTAATCAGAGAATTTATCGCTTATTGTAGTCTTGCTTGCTTAAATTCTCTGATTCTTGAACGAGAGCTTGATTAATTGTAAAAAGATTGATAAATATTATCAAATTAATTTACAGAATATATTTACATTTCAACATATGTACATTTTAAAGTGCAGTGTTCTATAGATAAATTTTAAGCATTTTCCCATCATTAATATCCTCGATTTTTCAGATATTTAATGAATATTTAACAGATCATCGTACATACTTGGTATGAGCAGAGGAGTTCAAAAGATCAGAATTTCAGGTTATTAGATCACCAGCAGTGACATACTTGCAACTTTACCCAACACCAGCAGAAAAAATATTCTTTAGATTATCACTATATTCTACAATTGAAAGAAACTTTTAATATATGATGTATCCAAAATAAGATGAGCGGAAAGTAGTAAAGCTCAACACTTGGATGCAATTTACTAAAGTTTTATCTTTAATTTTACTTTTTTTAGCTAAACAAAAAACAAAATTTTGCAATGAAATCAGTGTTACCACCTCTCAACAAATTAAAAAGGTCAAATGAAAAAAATGAAAACAGTAAAAAACCGTAATTACCGTCATAATTGTCATGACTCAAACATTTTTGTCTTGAATGTTGATTAGTTATAAACCGTGATTTGAGATTGAGGAATTCAGGATATTTTGATCTGATGATCTCTTGATTCTTGAGTTGGATACACACCATGTTATTTAAAAGTTTTCGATCATCATTGAAGAACTGTTGCATTGTTAGAAATTAATGTAATTGTTTTACGATTTTATGATAATGGTAATTGATATAATTTTCATATTTCATCGTAGGTAAATACCATTGATTATATTATTTTCATTTTTTGCTCGGTCCAACATTCCTTGAGAATTAATTGTTACAGGTCCGTTGGATACTTCGTAAATTTTTTGTCCTCACTGAAACAGCCATGAGCAAACTATGATTTCAAAATGAGATTTTTGTCTTTCGAACTCCAAAGTGGAATAGTAAAAAGTGAAGCTATTTGAATTTGATTCTTAGTTTCTTATTAAGTGAAAACGAAGTGAGACCTTTTGGTCATCCCTATGGTAGTTAATAAGGTGATTTTGAGTTTTCAGTTTTCAACTTAAAAATTGCGAATGAATTGTTTAAAGATTTCGAAATCAAAAATTAAAACTACTAAATGCTCATCAAGATATTTAATTACCTACATTTCCTCCAAACCCACGCAGCCATCCATAAATGGATTAGAATCAGGTATACTCACCTTCAAAAATGAAATATGTAACTCTCTTAAATTTTCAAATATGAACAAGAAATTGCTAGTTTATTTAATAACACCAGCAATAATTTCGCTTCACACAAAATGAAAAGAATTTCGAAATCATATATCCCTGGATACATCAAGGCCGGGGAAGTAAGTATCGCAATTTTCCGGCTAGCCAGACGAGCAAAAATTGGTCAAAGGCAAAAATGAATTTTTTAAATCTAACGAAAATCTTAAAACAGTTGGTACTATTTTTTATGATAATTAAAAGTAAAATTTGATTGAAATTGTATTTTTTTTTAATCCTAAGATTTTGATGAACTGTTCTTCTTAGGAACCCGGGGCGTGGTGCATTCGGGTACAGTCTGCCCCCTTTGCCCCTCCCTCCCCGGCCCTGCTCCGCTTACAGAAGTTGTAGAAAATAAATTAGCGATGAATTCATTTTTCACTACCCTGTTTGAAATTTATATTATTACTTTGTTCATGCAAGTAATTGATTCGCATTTGGATTATACAACATGATAAAAATATATGAACTTCTTATTTAGAAAAATAGATTTTATTGCTTCATGTATTTAAGGGAACGATATAATAATTTTAACATAGGTATGCACCGTGATGAAATCCTATCATCAACTTACCGTGGAAGGGAGGGCCAGTGCATTAAAGTCAGTGGGACGGAGAGGAGGGCACATTGCTCTCGAGACTGGGTTCCTGAGAGCTTAAAGATCCGAATTTCAAGTTTTAAAATCTTTTACAATTTTAATTTGAGTTTTTTCATTAATTTTTTCAAATTTCATTGGATATATGAAAAAATTGAAAAACAAGTCCCAAAAATGTTTACCTCGTGCTCAGTTCTGGCTCCCTCCAGCCCTGCTCATCATTCGGATATTTTCAGTACTATACCTCCTTGTTTTCATCTACCTAGTAAAACAAATTCTGTCACAATTACTTCAAAAATTCGCTGTCGTAGAAGTAACATTAAAAATAACGATTTCTTCTCATCGCGACTTTTTACGTGCACTGTATTTCGCTCATGACGTCGCTTGCATCTCAAACTTAACATTGTATTTATTCTAGTTCGCAAACACGACGTTTACGCAGCTGAGCAGCAGAGTAGTCTGCATAGTGGGTCATTGGTATGTTGGCTCGTCAGTGTTTATGTTTCGTTTTCGTCGATAGTTCGTTTCATGTTAGTCGTGTAATTCTTATCAGAACATTGTTCGAAATTATGAGTTATTTGATGCCCTTTACTTCAATCAAATGAAGTCATGAAATTCAGTTGATTATTGGAATTCTTCATCAAGATTTTTCTCATTTATGGCGACGTACAACGGAGATTCATCTCAATCCAAACGTGCCAGAAATGACGATAAAGTCGCTGATAATTTTCAGCTAGTAAGTATAAATGATTGTACATCTTTGTGATGAAAATAATTAATTTTCTGTTTGAGTTTTTGCGTCCATATTCTGTTGTGGTAGTTGCCAATATGAGTATATTAGCAAAGTTTTTCCATAAAATGTGTTGTACGTTTCATGTTTGATTTTTAGAATTTATTCTATTAAGTTTCATTTTTAATCATTTTCCACACCTGTGGAATGCTGTAAATTCGAATCATTTGATTTAAATTTCAATCCAATGTTCTTATTCAACATTTGTATGCTCTGCATTGCCATGAGTTCCTTAATTGCAGTATTTCATGTTGTTACAGAGCTGCACAGAAACAAATAACACGCCGAAAAATGATAACACTTCCTTGGTTATACGACGTAAAAGGTTCGTAAGATGAACAGTTTGATTGAGATTATTGTTGATTTTCTCTTAAAATAAATTACTTCGACTTCGTGTTGTTTTCAGGCCTGATTTACCTCCTAATCATGTACTCCTCTATACAATATTAAATCCTCGTTACCCCATTACAACAGTAAGTTGAATCGAGTTTTTATTCATTTTACTTATTATTTATAATTCGTTGTATTGATTATGGAAAAAAAATTTCAGGAAGTTATATATACGATATCTTCTCCAGTTGGAAAAGTAAACCGGATAGTGATATTTCGTAAAAGAGCTGTTCAAGCTATGGTTGAATATCCTTTAATAACATATATCTGAATATCACGTTAAAGCGTCCAACAAAGAAATATATGTAAAACACACCGTAAAAACGTTTAATTAACCTCAACGAACAGTTATATTTAACACTGGCCAACTTTAGGTTAATTAAATTTACCGATCATTTACTCCTGCGATAAAGCTAAATTAGCTTCATTGTGCCAAGATAAATATACTGTTGACGCATTTTTAAAACTATGTACCTATCAATAATTAAGAACTATATTCTCCTTAATTTGTAATCACGTTCGCGGATGTAGAAACCGCCAAAAGAGCCAAAGAAGCATTGGATGGAGCGGATATATATTCAGGTTGCTGCACGTTAAAAATCGAATTCGCCAAGGTAGGTTTTTTACGCATAATTTTTTTCCTTTATGTCGTTTCATTCGTGGGTATTTTTTTAATGTTAAATTTACGTGAATTATATTTTTTATAATTTTCGCTTCCGATAATATTACTCTATTTCGAAATCGTAATATGAATTATATTGCGTAAAATGAGTTAAATTCCAGGAGGGGGTGTTCGAACGATGCGAAAAAGATACCTGGTCATTAGGCAAATTTAGTAATTTGTCATATCTGTCGATAAACGATATTCTAAATACCATCAGTGTCTTCTATACGTTCATCTTTTCCAACAGATGATTAATGGCTTCACGTGTTACTTAGGCTCGGTAGCCGGTATTTTTAAATTAACCCGATAATTTAAAGTAATGTATCGATCGCTTGGATGTACGTGTATGTCATCGAGTTGGCCGATATCGTTGGAATTTATTTTTAAATCAGCGTGGGCCCTTGTGTTTTGCTAGATGATGTGCTGGAGTTAATCATGGAAGTTATTCGTAGTAGAAGTTTTATAATAAATACAGTAGAATCTCGTTATAACGTTCCCGCATATTACAAATTCCCGTTTTTAAGGTCCAATTTCTCTGGTCCCTTGAACATTTCCATGTAACCATGTACATATTTTCCCGTGTATAACGTTTCCTCGACTTAACGAACTCCCACTTATAATATCAAATTTTTTTGGTCTAAAGCGCGTTTTTACACCGTTATAAGATTTTTGAGCCTGTTATTTGCGGAAAATAACTAGTTTCATAATACTTTTCTGCAGTTACAAATAAACGGTATCGATTCTTATTGCTATTTTTACATAAACTGTCATGAAAATAAGATTCCGCTGTCACATGATAACAATTTCTGCGACTTAATCATTTTACTTTAGAATATGGAATTTGAAAAAACACTCCTTGATGATTTTAAGCAAACTTTAATTAACAAAACATTCAAAAATCATCCATTTCTGTCGATTACATCTCATGAAATCCTTAAATATGATCATGAAAGCAAAATTTTTGCACTACTTAATTAATTAATGTGAATCAAGATTTCTTTACATCACTAACGTAAGAATCATAATAAGTTTTAATGGCTAAATGTGGACGTGTACCCATGAAATATATAGGTATATTATTAAAAAAAAAAAAGCATTCCCGCAAATAGGGTTTTCCCGCTTATAACGTTATTTTAAGTCAGTCCCTAGAAAAACGTTTTAACGGGATTCTACTGTAGTTAAAATCGAAAATAATTATATTCGCTGATTTTTCGATCGACATTTCGAGTTTTTTTAAGCTATTGTGGACAATTATATAAGAAGAACACAATGGGAAAATTTAGAATTGTAACGTCCTCACCTCTGTTCCTCGCCTTTTTACCTGGTACCGACTGCCATTTTATTGTTGAAAATGGTTCAGTGGACGATGCCCTTTTGTCGTCAATCGACTTTATTTATCTATATTGACGAAGGGTTGCGAATTTAAACGACAGTCGATTCAACTTTTTTTTTCTTATACGAGTATTCTTTTATTAACGATAAGCTAGGTGTACGGTGACATCGTTCCTTAGCTTTCCTTCTTTGCAAATGCTTGTATGGTGTATTGAAAGAAAAAACAGGTCAGGTGGTATCAAAATTGCGAAAAAATTTTTTTTTTTCGAAGGAAGGAGATGAAGCATTATTCTATGCAGTTGACAAATACGTATTTTCTTTTGAACTTTGTGGTGATTTGTCAACCTCAGTATGAGTAAAACTTGAAGAAAATCATACGGGATTTCATAAGTTTTGGATTGAATATCAAAGTGAATGTTCTCATTGACGAAGAGCTCACTTGCGTCTAATTGCTCTTTCGGGATGGAGAAGTTGTCTTTGGGTGACAAAATTTGACTGTAGAAGGTGAACAGAAAATTATAAGCAGCCATGCCGCATTACTGGAGCTGAGTTTTTAACTGGGGTTTGTTGAGATTTACAAATAACATTGCTAACCTCTTCATGTATGCAGGCCACGCTTGATGCTAAGTCTGAAAACTTCCTCTCTACACCTTCCAAAACCACTTAAGATAATTAACATTATAATAAATAAAAAAAGAACTTAAAAAAGGATTATTAATAGTAAAATAATTTATTGAAAGTATAAATCCAATTATAATTTGAACTACTATAAAAATAGAAATCAAAGAACCAAAGTTTCATCATAAATAAATATTTGATGGAGTTTTAATATTATATTTTTTCATTTTAGTTTTTCCGACAAATGTTGTATTTCTTGCCATGCAATAATCATATGAATACATATTTCTCAAATTATAACTACTTGAGTCTTTCTCAAATAATTACCTTTAAATTTTTACAATCTGTCATTTTGGATTCATTTTGACTAAAATTAAAGATCTCATATTCTGCTCATCAACTAACCCTACACACAAAATTTGACCTTTCCAGGTCGATTCGATGAAGACATAATTATGGAAGATTCATGAAATTTCCTGCAGCAATTTCCCCTCCAAAAACTGTTTCTTGCTCCAACTCCCCTCAAAATGCACTTGTGGAGGTGAAATTTGTATCTGTTGGTGTCCGTGACTCGCGATTTCATCTAAGATCAAAAACAAAAATTTGAGCTATTTGCCCCTTCTTCACCCCCGAGTGTTCCACAATTTTGAGTTTTATCGAAAAAACAAATTTTTTCGCATTGTTATGAAGAGTCCGTCGCCAAGTTTTGAGCGAATTTCATAAGTACTCCCCCTGACGCTACGCGTGAGGGAAATATATATATCAAAAAGTTGAGATGATTACAAATAGTTTGAAAACGCAAATATTTGAAGACTCTCATTCCTCTAGTGATCGAGAAAAAAAAGTTCGATCTCGATCATATCGATATCTCTTCGGAGATCGTGATATCGATATAAAATTTAAGATCGAGATCGAAATCACAGAAATCAGTAAAAATTCTAAATAAATATGATGAGTCCAAATCCAACAAAAAAAAACTAAACTAAAAATTTGGCTAGAAACCCACGAAGCAGAAGCCAAAAATTGAAAAAAAAAATCCATCACATATTTACATTTATTTACACTTGGACTTGGACTTACGATTTAGGATTTACTAGATTAGGACTGTAAAGTGAGAATAATTTTTAATTTAATTGAAAGAATTTCAATACGCGTGTTGAAGATACTAAAACCCAAAAGAGAGGTTCTTTTTCGATCATTTCGATCTCGATCATATCGATATCAAATTTCACTCGATCTCTCGTTCACTACATTCCTCCGACCCCCTTTTCAAATCAGCTAGGCTGTAATAGCTATCATTTTTAAGTTAAAAACTCAGCTAAAAGTGTGTAATTAACAGAAATATCATTTCTTTGGAAAATTTCAACATTTTAAAAATTTCATCTTCATTTTGGTGGGTCTAAAAATTGGTTTAAGGGGTTGATTTTTTTATGTCTTCCTTTTAATGTTATTTAGCAACTATTTCGACCCCAGCCCCCTCTTATTACTTGAGGAAAGAACCGAATGCGACTCACCCGAGTGAACATGGCTCATTGCCTTCGTTAAAAAAATGTGACATAGTTTCTTGTTTCCTTTCAGTTTAGATTTGTAGAATTATGTATAATTCGATTAGTTTACCGCTTTCGTCGTGTTTAAAAATGTTTATGAAATTACGCAAAGTCGCGTTTTATTTTTTTGCTCTGTAAACTGAATAATTTTTTCATTCAGTGGTAAAGTTATTGCGTTAGTTTTTACAAGTTCATTTCAAAAAAAAAAAAGAGGAAAGAAAGAAAATCTCGTTAAAAATAAAAATAGGCGAAGCAACGAAGAAAGTTCGTACTTTGAAATGTAACCAAAACCACGACCAAGGGTTTCCGGTTAATATGAAACTTTTCCTCGCTGATTCTCCGACGAGTCAAATTTCGGTCGACGGAAAGTACGTTGCAGAGGCGTTTTTGATATTAAAATTTTAACGCCGACCAGAACGAACCGTCGCCGAAGTTGCAGTCGACCTGCGAAAGATGAAGGAAATTCGTTGTTTTTTTATTTCAATTCGCATCCTTGAAATTATACGAACGAAGAATATCGGTATTTGAATTGAATTCGACAATCGTTCGTGCAACATGGTTATTTGTTTCGGAGTATATTTCAAAAATGTTTGGTATTTGGGAAAAAAGGAAAAATGAAATTCTATCGAAAACCAAAATGAACGTATTTCTGTAAAGTTATTTTCCCAAGTTCATCGAAAGTATGTTCGAGAAAAATGAAAGCAAAGAATCTCTTTGATATTATTCATTAAAAATAATATTTTTTGAAAAAAAAAATCGGGTCAAAAAATCTTGAACATTATGTATTGGAAAAAAAAGATAGTTTTTCGCTTTAAAGAAAATAACTTCGTAGCATCCAACTGTTGTAAAATTTCAATTAAAAGCGATGACTGGATATCTATATGTGGTCAACAAATGTATCAAACTTTCATTATCAACTTGTAAATATTCTTATAGTAAATCCCCCTCCTCTTCAAAAAACTCTTCGCGTTTCCCATAACGATTTTTATAAATTTTCCAGAAAAAAAAAATATTAATAAAATCCTGGTAAAAAACCAAAAAAGAATAGAGACGTAGATACCATAGAAATTATGAGGCCTCAAAGCATCAATACTCCCAGCCCCTACATCATCTTAATCCGACCTCGAACATCGTATCGACATTTTTTCAATAGCGACACTAAAATAGAAAAGGTAATTAATGGAGAGTACGCGTACGCGGCCGGAAAATATTCCGAATTCTTTGGCGATTCATCATCGTCGCGCGTCGTATTATTTTTATATTGCATTGTATACGTGTTCTGCGCACCGAGGCGACCTTATGTTATTATTCGCGATATAATTTATTTGGACGCATCGTTTAACGCGGGTCGTTTAGGGCGTTAATTTGATTTATACCCGAGATCAAGCGGTTTATTACGTGATTCGTAGTTGACGGATTTTTGGATTAGGACCAACGGCCGAACCGATTGTTATGCGGCGGTTGCGTGAAATTGAATAATTTTTTATAACCTTCCAATTAACTCGTAAAATTCGTCGTAAATATTAGCCGCAAAAAATTTGTCGTACTTGGGGTCTTGGGAGAAGAGGGAAAGGAATACGCGCGAAACTCGTCGCGACGCGGTACATTTATTTTATGAGCATCTCATATACGACTATGATGGAAATGAAATACATATTTTTCTGTTTGTGGTTGAACTGACTCAGTGCAAAAAAAGAGAAAGAAATTAAGGTATGCATTAATATGTACTACCACATTTCCTCGATAATGCATCTAATGTAGTATCGATATAAATGTGCTATGTGCGTTTAATATTTCAGGAATCTGAGCTCAAAGATTTCATTCACTGTTTTCATTTTTAAATTTTAAATTTTAAGTTTGATCTTGATCTGTGCATTTGGCTTCAAGCACACCCTGTATTTGAAAAAAAAAATCAGGATTGATCAGGGCAACAGTCAGAGCGTATCAATGGAGGTTTTAAGTTTATTTTGTACCTCCAATACAATAAAAGTACTGGAAATTTGAAAAAATGTAAGCAGCCATGCCGCTTAACTGGAGCTGAGTTTTTAACTGGGGCTTGTTCAAGTTTGCAATTAACGTTGCTAATCCCCTCATGAGTATACACCACTCACAATACCAAATCTGAAAACCTCTACCCTATCATTTCCAAAAATATTCAAGAAGTTAAACTTGGAACAAATGCGGTATTTCTCGCCATGCAATAATCATATGAATACATATTTCTCAAATTATGGCTTCTTGACGCTCTTCAAATTATATTCAAATTTTTATGTTCAGCCATCCATACAAAGTTCGACCTTTCCAGGTCGATTTGTTGAGGACATAATTATGGAAGATTCGTGAAAAAAGCGGTTTTTTGCTCTAACTCCCCTCTAAATTCACTTGGGAAGTTAAAATCATGATAAGTTAGTCACTTGGGCTCATTTTATCGTATGAAACCTCAGTATAAAAATTTTGACCTTGCGTGTTCCCTCTCCTCTTTTTCAGGTCGATCACCCCTCTTTCTCCCCTGCAACCTCATGCATGGAGGTGAATTGTGGATATTGTATATTTTTCATACCTAACAATCATACGAGTTCATATTAATTACATTCTTACTAATTTGAGGCTGCTAAAGTTCTGCTCAAAGCTGTTTTTTATTCTAACTCCCCCTCCAAATGCACTTAGGAAGCTGAAATTTGTATACGCTGGTGTCCGTAACTTACTCTTTCATATATGAGATCAAAAACGAAAAATTTGAGCTATTTGCTCCTTCTCCACCAGCGTATACCAGCATTGTTCTGGATAAGTAGACTTACCATCAATAATTTCAAAAATGAGAAAATAGCGCAATAAAGGTGTCGTAAATTAGTTGTGTCTAGATCTACGAGGAGAGAATTACAACACGGGGGGGAGAGAAATAAGATAAGCTAAGCGGTGGAAGCTGAAAAGAGATATTAAATTTCCCTAATAGATGTAGAGAGGAAGAAATTTAAGTAAATTATTAATTTTATTACTAGATTTATAATAATTATAGAAAGTAGAATTATAATAATATAAATTTTATGAGAAAAGAGAGGGAAAAAAAAATAAATCTAGTTTTCGAGTTTCTTCGAATTTTCAGAAGAATCTGCAACATAAAATAAAAGAGCAAAATTAGTTCTCATATCGAAAACTAAGCGAGCACTAAATAGGTATATAAATATTGCAGTTGATCTGATAGAGAGGTATCTTTAAATTAGGTGTGGATGGGGAATGAAGCGAAAGACAAGATGAAAATACATCAAACAAATTTGATTAATTCATAGATATTAAGATTGTGTAATTGGTATAAATGAAATCAGAAATTACTCGCATTCATATAATTATTTTGGTTGCCAAATGGCACCGCATCTGCATCCCCTTGAGCAAGGCCACGTCTTGAGGCCAGACGCGGTTTCACCATAATTATTATATTTTGTTTTAATTTTTTAAGAGAAAAAAAATCTAGTTATTATTTGTACGATGAAAGTCGATAAATTTATAATGTAGAATTCAAGAGTAGCCAACAAATATTAATTGAATGAATTTTAATTAATGTTTAATGTTTCTGTTTATTAAATTAATTATTTTAAATTTCCCGCTAAAGAGAAAGGTAGGTATGTGGGTATTGGTGGGTATAGGAATAATTCCACAGATTATCATCAATTAAAAATTGGTTAGATTTCTTGTGACAGTAGGTCAGACCAGCGTGAAGGATTTTATGAACACCGTACCGGTTGACGCAATACCAAACATATGTGTTTCCGATCTCACTTTCACTGGTTTCCTGTATCCTTCCCATTATCCAATAAGATTTATTCTCCTCCTACATTTTTACGCCTGATTATGCTTAAACGCATCTTCGTGATCCTTTATCGATATCGAATTGCGTCAACTGGTTTTGTCGTCGTATCTGTCGCGTAGAAGAAAGTCGACTCCTTTAACTTCACATGAAGTTCTTAGGTTAATTTTAATTCATTAATTGGTCAATAAGTTTATTATCGTATCTGGTCATAATGACCGAAAAGTGTTTCTTAAATAAATAATTATTTAATATCAAACTCCTAGTGGTTTCCAATTGCCACCACTCAATTGGGTAAAATTTATAATATCGTGACCAAAACGAAAAATATACCGCGATATTTTGAAACCACTCAATTGGGTAAAATTTATAATATCGTGACCTAACGAAAAATATACCGCGATATTCTTTGAAAATTGATCTGTGGAAGTCGAAGAAATTCGACGAAAGTAGAGTTTATATTTCAATGATGATAAAATTGCTTAAACTAAAAAATAATCTATCCTTTGAACATTTTTATTCTGCAAGTGAAAAGTTTTTTAATTTTGTTTTTATGTTTTGTAATAAAAATGAAGAAAAAATTCACACCATTCGTATGCCAACGGATCTAAACAGTTTTTCAAATATGTTCTATAAACCACATAGAAAGAAAGATTGAAAAATTCTTGAGGATCGAAAAAGTTGGTGCGGGCAAAGATAATTATATTTGAATGTCGACTTGAAAATGTATGAATTATAATAAAAAAATTAAATCGATTTATGCGAGAAAAATTTTTGATTTTTTTTTTTAAATTTTGAATGAATATTTTGAACAATTGTAACTCCTTCAGTATTGAAGGTAGGCAAAAATATCGTATGGCATTTTTTGTTCGCCTCGAGAAGTACTATCATATGTATTGCGGTCGTGCCTGAAGTGCGGTTCCAACTTTGTACCTTATGGAAAACCTTCAAACTCAAAATGGGCGCCTACGATTTTGTTAATAGGTACCAACCACCTCACTAGAAGAGAGCACGGTAGCCAATTGGAAGGAAAAGGTGATAACCGAGCTTCCGATATGGAGCATCAAAGGAGGCTTGCCTGGTTGGAGATGTAGATGGTCTCCAAATAATCGGCTTCCCTATCTAGAAGTAATACTAATACCAGTTCCCTTATAGGTACGCCGCAGTGTGTAGGAAACACTTCCCTCGCGCAAAAAAAGGGTTTACTTTTGAATAATGCTTGTTTGATTAAATTCGTAATATCCGATCTCCGGTCCTTCGCTTGTTAGTTCGGCTTCTACCTCGCGGCTTAAAAATCTTAAATCCTTCCTGGTGAAAAATATACCGTTTTTAGCACCATCAAAAGAGAAGGTACGTGCGTTAATTAATACTGAATGGAAATTACGCGATAACGGCGGGAAATTTTCATTTCCTCGTTTTGCGGCCATCCTGAATTAATTTGCCACTTTGAAAGAAAAACGGTGAAAATTTCGCCTTTATGGTCTTATTAAAAGAACGTGGACTGCGGAATATTATCGATCGTGCAGTTGGTGGGAAAATTCACATTTTATGTACAGAAGTTCGAAGATAATTGGAGCAAACGGAAGAGATGATCGGATAAGTGATACGGTCGTAAATGACTATAGCGGATATTTTGAGACCGTATGACTAACGTAGCGGGGACACGTATTTATCTTTTCGTCGACTGGCGTAACGACGATAGAAAAATGTGGCGAGCTTAAGAGGCGTCGAAAAATTAGCAAACCGATGGTGACGAGAGTGTACCATCGTTGAAACGTATCAGCTACCGGATGCGAGGCGATAATCGTAATGGAAGCTCGGTTATTACCACAACGATGTAGGAAAGTACGTATTGTCGTAGACGAAAGCCCGGACGGGTTATTGGGCACGACGACTCGGCTAAATTGGATTTATGGCCGGGTCGAGCGGAATGCGATATTTTACGTTTCGATCATTTATACCAATTTGAAGCGAACGCCGGTAGCAGTTTGTTTATGACAGATGTTATAGAAACCGTATTACAGCGAGCTTTTAGCGCGCCGTACGCGCGAATTGGTAATCGTTGGATACGGCGGCGGTACAGTTAATTAATCTATTTATCAATGAAACGTTTAATCCTTACAGTCGAAATTAATCGGGGAGGAAAAAAAAACATCCTATCGAGTTATTAATCACGCGAAATGGTGATTTTTTTCCACCCTAGGCGAGAATTTTTCACACCGCTGGACCGGGTCGACGTTTATGATGGTAAATATGAATGCGTATTTAGTTAGAATTTCATTCACGAGTAGATTGTTCGGTTGGTGTACGCGGAGACCTTTTAATTAAAATCTCGCTCGAACTTTAATTGTGGATGCGTTACGAAGAGACGGGCTTAAAAAGCGCCGTTTCTTGGGATGCGGACGTGTATAACGTCCTGATTGGAATGGTCGTCCGCGATTTATCTCGCTAACGTAAATGGCGGAGTAATTTAGATGCTCGGTGATTCTCTCTCAATAAGGATGGAAAACGAAGAAGGTCGGTATTTTTTTTTACCCTAATTTATCCTCGTGGGCGAGATTTGGATGGCGGCGAAAGACGAGCTGATGTACGTCATATCCTGCTTTACGTATTTTAGCTACGTGAACAATTCCATTAAGCTTTACGCAACGGTAGTCGTCGAATGGGGAATTTTCTTTTTTTCTTTTCCGTTTTTTAAGAGCGTGTAGCTTGGTAGGAGTGCGTGAAATTGCGATACGTACCTGCGAATCGCACCGCGGGGTAGCAATCTCGAGCAATTTAGAAAGTTTTATTATTGGTTTCGAATAGCGTGACGTTGAAAACGAAAGAAAATCTCCCAAGAAATTCGTACGACGTTCCATTTGTAAATTTGTAACTGGTTTTGTGACCGCGAGGCACTATAGGCGGATATGTTGAGGGGTGAATTTTTCACGGTAGTTTTCGGAATAATTTTGATTTGTTTTATTTTCGTTCCTCATCCCATGGGTGGTGAAGATACGTCGTGTTTTTATTTTTATCGTTTTCCCTAGTACGCATTTAGGATCGAATTGAAATTCCATGCAATGTTTATCGAGTATTAAAGTTTTTTCGCGCTCTGCTAATGCATTTTTATGAAGCAAAATTTGATCTAAAACACCATGTTTTTTGACTGAGTTTTCGATTAAAAACCATAGCTATTACAGTCCCTTCATATCATTGTTTATCAGGCAGTGTTGCCAACTGTACGAAAAAAATCCGTATTTGTACGCATTTTTGAGATGTACGGATTTCAGTACGGATTTGTTGAAAATACGGAAAAAACGGATTTTTTAAATTTTTTATAATTTCACGTGAATTGTAATGATTTTGAATCTAATACTCGAAAAAAATACTTGAAAAAAGGATTTTGACTCTTTCACGTTCATTTTATCACAATTTTGCGTTATGCTGCATGAATAGCCCTAGGTCGCATGTATGAAGAAACCTTCGCTAAAGCCTTATAACCAGTACGCTTTGAGTATGTATCTCCTGGAGTGATAGAAATAGCCAATTTCACTATATGCGAGGGTATAGCGTTAGAGGGCGCTGTTCAGTTATAGTTGATGCCCGGAGTGGTGTGATAACTCTTGATAAGCTGATGAAAAATCCCAAAAACTGAAGTAAAAGTGCATAAGTAAAGACTTTTATTTGTCAAAATTTTCTTGTTTTCATAATTATTTTAGTTTGTTTTTATTGATTTATTATATTTTCATCTCATTGAAGTCTAAACAATCACGGGAAGTATTCAATATTCATGCTTTAAATAAAATTATAAGTTGAGCATTTTTATTTCTGAACTTGATACTTTAGTTTCTTTTTTTTCCATTTATTTCAGATGCATAGGTATAACATTTATTGCACTTCATTAGAATTGTATTCATCAAGAAATAACACTCAACAAATTAAAAAGTAACAAGGATGCAAAATTGACAATCTATATTTTCACACAATTTTAAGACATGAAGTAGGAAATGGCATAATCAATCAATCGTACACAATAAAATAAAATAGTAAAATACATTATTAATGAACATATTTAAAAAAAAGAATTGGCGGTAGTATAGCCGCAGATGTAACAAATACCTATTACGTTGCATGCCTTCCACTGAGGCTGATTCCTCTCCTGCATCATCTCTGTAAAAAGGAAGATTACCACTTAAAAAGACATAGCTACCAATTTTTATACTGAGGTACAATAAACTTACAGAAATGGCGAAGGGCAAGCTCCAACTCTTAATCGTTGGCGTTTCGACGTTTTGAATTCACTTAAATTGAAATGAGATGCGCAAATTCTGTCATGTGACTTGATTTAATGATTCTCTGCCATTCCTAGTGACCCTAGCCATTTCTTCCTCTCATTTTCATCCTTTAGGAAATAAGTTTACAAAATTCATTGCAATTATTTTTCATTAAATAGTTATGGATTTTCTTAATTTACCTGCGATAATATTGTGCTGTACTTACTTGAATAAATTTTCTTTTTTACCACAAAGTAAACAAATCCGTTTACGAACCATTATTAAAGTAATTCACATTATAAAAATAATTTCCTTCACATGAAAACGCGGGTAAAAAACAATGATAATAATTATTATTTTGATAATTATGATAATCTTTCGGGTTACGGGCATCAACCACAACTGAAAAGCGCCCTCTAACGCTATACCCACTGAACTACCATTTCTATCACTCCAGGAGATACATACTCAAAGCCAGTACGAGTGGTGACATACGTCATTTTCTATCCAGTCTATTTTGTATGCAAACCAATGCAAACATTATGTAAAATAATTAAAGATGTAGAATCTAAAAGTTGCCCAAACTATATGATAATTTTTGAATTTTTCAGACGAAAATAACGTAAGAACAATTTAAAAAAATTTTAGAAATTGAAATGTATCAAGTTAATCGAGTTATAAAGTTGCATACAACTCCATCTACTACAATGTTTACATTTTTGGAGAGGATAGAAAATGGCGTATGTCACCACTTGTCTTATTATAGGACTCTACCTTCGCAGCTCAATTGGTCTCACGCTCGGAGGAAACCTCCGCACTTAATTCTGTGTAGTGGTATCCTCTGTACAGGGTGTTCCGGGTTCGTTTCACAATATTTCACCAGAAGGTAGCCCCACACTAGACAAACAAAAAATGTCATATGCACATGGTGCCTATCTGCTCTTGGTGCGGAGTTAGGGTGTCCAAAGTTTGCTTTGGTAGCAGAGTCTATTTTTTTTTTTCAACAGTATTGAAAATTCAACCATGCCAATTATTACAAGCAAAAAATGTCATATACATAACTGCTCTCATCTCCGTCGCATCAGTGTTGGGTACATCTCTTTCCCTTTCGTAATTTCTTCTTATGTCGGCAAGTTTTTTGTTGGTATATTCAACAGTTTTTTGTTGGACAATCATCACTCTGGGGAAGAATATTAATCCTATCTTGTGTATATTTATACTCCAAGGTTTGCAAATTTAAACATTTCAGCACAATATTTATATGATATAGGTATTTAATTGGGTAATACCAGGTAAGACCCCAAAATTTCAAAAAAAATGTGACATGATGCACCCTAATATACAGCAACCCAAAAACTGCTCTCATCTCCGTCGCATCAGTGTTTCGTAATTTCTTTTTATGTCGGCAAGTTTTTTGTTGGTATATTCAACAGTTTTTTCTATGATGACGTCATGTACGAGAAGATTCCAGGCTAATATCGGAGTGTTTCCAGTGAGGCCTGCAGTTGTTGCTGCTTCGTGTTCCTCTACCAATCCATCGGTTATCATTTCTCCTGGCTGTGTGCGCCATTGCGTACCATCAGTACTTGTAAATTGCATCCGGACACTGCTACCTATTCTCTTCACGCCTTGTGGTCCTCGCGATGAGGATCTAAGCCTAGGTCCTGCCGACGAGGATCTAGATCTACCTCGGCCACGGACAACTGGTGCTTTAACTGCCTCCACTTCGTCATCATCCGAAATTGCTGACAGTTCCGAGCTTGTTTCATCTTCTTCGTTGCTGACATAGTCATCATCATCACTGAACCGTTCGGGTTCTTCAATGAAAAATTCATCCTCGTTATCTTCGAGGAGACTTCGTCGGAATCGATTTTGTGAACGTGAAGTTAATTGTTGTTCACTCATTTTTATGTTTTTCGAACGACCGTGATCACAATTTTGATTGATTTGAATCTCTAATGGGTAGTTTATTCAACTCAAATTTTGGAAATTTTAATTTTTTTTTGTATAGGAAAGAAGTATGATGGAGTTTGGAACTGTCAGTGTCCTTGTAAGACGATACGAATATGCCAATGCTAGGTGATTTTATTGATCCAAGTAACAAATATGCAAAATGCTAAAACCATATTATCAATAGCTATTTTTTTTTTTTTTTTTGGTATTTACATTTGCCTCTTTCAGTTTTTGCGAATTTTGACTTTGGCGTATCAGAGTTGAAATTTTAGGAGGAAAAATATTCGAAGGTTAAAAGTATGTACATCCACAAAATCTGATTCTTTCTTATACCAGACCATTTCATTATTTTATTTTATTTTTTCAAGTTTAAAATGTTACTTCGAAGGGTATATTGGGGGGAGAGAAGGCTAGGGTTATTTATATTTACAGTACGTAGAAGAAAACTTTTCTAACTTGTAATGTGGAATTGTGATTCCAAGTGGTCACGAATAGAGGAGGAGAAGTTCCAAAACTTAGCAATTAAAAAAATAAGTGATTTTTTGTCAAGCGAATTACTTAAAATATTATAGAAAAAAACTATTTATTATAAATTATAACTTGACATTTTTTATCATAAGTACATATAATTATCGCGACCGGTTTCGGCATCTACCGCCGTTTTCAAGCGAATACTGATAATACAATAAGTTCGACTGAATAATTGACGAAGTTACAGTGTGATTAAACCTTTATACGCTTCGATATTTTTTCTTTTTTTCGCATTTTTTCCGTTATTTTTCTGGAGAATTTTTGTTTCATTAAATGCGAATGAGTGGCCTGATGAGTTGCTATGTTCGGAAAGAGCTGTACTAGTTTTATTATTTTTTACATCCCGCATATGTTGAGATATTCTATTGACGGGATACGACGTCTGTCAGGTTTATGAGCCATTTTTCATCTAATAATTTGGATTTTACTTCTGTTGAGTCATTCTTTTTTTTGTCGCAAATTGCGTAATTTATTCACCAAACGGTTTTTTGAGTATAGGGACACCTTATTAATTTCATATAGGAACGTAGTCTTAATTATGTTCATGTTATTTTGGTCATGGACTATATTCCTAATGTGTAAGAGATCTAACGTGAATTGATGTTTTAAATTGAATGTATTTAGGTACCTGTATTTATCGGTGATAAGCGCACTGAGTAATGCAGTCAGTGTACGGCGTATTATCTTTGTTATCTTGTTATGACTAGACGCTGTTGATGTACGTAATTTATGTAACTTCGTCGTGATTCCACATATGAATTTTGGAATTATTCCTTCGGTTTTGCATAATTTTAAAAAATGAAGATCCAGTTTGACTTTTTGGTATTTTAAATATTTTTTTAGAAATTTTTCAAGAGTTTTATAGCACGATTTATCATACTGTAACGCGCGATTCACCGTTTTACGGTGCGGCGTACATATTTATCGGTGATCCAACGGTCTGCCCATATTTTAATCCGAATCGTTTACAGCTCGGCACCGAACCCCGTAGATGGACGAAGATAACTCGCTACGCATCGCGGATGCATCGACGAGTTATCTTGCCACTACGAGAATTTTCAAAAAATTTATTTATCATTTTAGTTAGATCAACCCATGCCTACCCAGTCCACCTACCCGAACGTTAAAAAAATGTTTCTCTTAGTCGTCCATGTTTATAAGACTAAGGGAAATTTGACAAAAATAAAAAATAAAAAAAACACTTTAAACGTCCGAGCGCACTCGCGGCAGCCCGACATACGCGTAGAGTTTTTTTAGTTTTATACTCTGCGGAGCGCCAACGCCATCGGCAGCCCGCGAGTCGAAAATTATTATTAGTTTTAAACGCTAAGGAGGCCCCTCTGGCCGCCCAGCGTGATAATATTTATTGTTAGGAAGGTGAATGAAATTACCTTTTATGTGATTGTGGGTATTTCCCCTTCGAAGCGCCTGTGTCGCCCGATGGTCGTGAGTATTTTCCCTTCCAAATCAAAAAATAAAAAATAAAAACAAATAAAAAAATGAAATAAAAAAAATATCGTAGAGCGCACGATTGGCAGCTCACGTCAAAAATTTTTTCAACAGCCCGAAAAAGAAATGAAGCAATTTTCAGTCCGTTGAAAAATAATGTATTTATATAATACATATACGGCTATGCATCTACCGAGAATGAAAGCCTATCTCTAATTAAATCTAAACATAATATATATACTACTCGCTGACACACTTTGTCAGCGAGTAATATAAAATCTTACATATTTACAAAAAGTTTAGAGGTTCGTACGTCTTCGAAGAAAATAAATACTTAAATATGATGTAAACCCCCCCCCCATTAAATCGATTTTAATATATAAGAAATTCCAAAATTGTTTAATTACGTTATAATTTTAAAAACAATCGTGTAACTTAAAAAGTGGCAAAATGACGTAAATTTAGCGTCGTCACCGCTCGTCGCCTACAGAGTTGCCAATCTGAGGCGAGCAAAAATTTTAGTTTTAGAAATAAAAAGTAATGAAAATTTTATTCATAAATTAATTTTGTTTTGGATCGAAATATTTTTGAAATTTAGTTTTGTTATAAATGATTTATTTTAGAATGAAAATTTATTTAGTTCAAAGACGTACGATGAGTAAGGCTGAAAACAGCCACAATATTGCAATTAAAAAAATAAGGGATTTTTTATCAAGCGAATTACTTAAAATATTATAGAAAAAAACTATTTATTATAAATTATAACTTGACATTTTTTCAGTATTCGCTTGAAAACGGCGGTAGATGCCGAAACCGGTCGCGATAATTATATGTACTTATGATAAAAAATGTCAAGTTATAATTTATAATAAATAGTTTTTTTCTATAATATTTTAGTCCAAAACTTTGTTCAGGCATGTTTTTTGACAGTACGGATCAACCATGCAAGTACTAACTAGAAATCGCTCCATGCAAATTTACCATTCTTATCCATATTTACCTGTAGTTTTTCAAAACAACTCAACAATTCTCATAATTTAAATGGTGTTACTTTCTTCGACGAAGTGAAGGCTTTTTAAAATATACGTCAGTGGTCATTGCTGAGTGAAGCATGGAGTTCTAAAAGCAGAAAGAAGAAAAGTAGGGAAAAAATCCGCAAAGAGTTGACGCTCTGGGATACCGGCATTTATTCCAACACGTATAGTAATCCACACCGGAGACGTTTATTGGGCATTAAACGTTCCATAATTAAAAGGTATTAAGTGAACATACCAGCGTCCCGATAATGTGAAAAGTGAGAGGGTCTAGAAAGAAAAGACCATCAACGTCATTCTTTCCGTTTTTCACGTCACGTCAACTTCTTCGCCGGCGATGTTTTATCTGTTAAACCAGTCGGTGTTCTTCAACCTTCATATTTCACGGGGGTAGAAAAAATTGTACGTTGCGTCGCCTATCCGCGACGGCAATGGCACATGCCACTGATATATGATACCGCGTTCTCGCGTATTTACCGACGGTTAGGCACGAAATGAGGCGTAAGGCGTAATACCGTCGTTCAAGGTACCAATGAAAAATTACTCGCGTACGTATACACGTACAGAATAAAAAAGATTAAGCCGGCTGGACGGAGGAATTACCCTTAATTTGGGGGCGCGTTTTTTTTTCTTCTTCTTTCTCTCTTCGTTTTAGCGAGTAAAAAATGAACGCGAAATCGCTATAATGTATTCGAACGTTAACGATGTTGTCATTTCGGAATTTATTCTATCCCGAAAGACTCGCCGGGATAATGTAGTATTTATTTACTACGCGTTCGCAGCGGAGTCATGTTCCATCATCGAGCCGGATGGTTTCTTTAAAACGCTTACTTTTTTCATCTTTCATACGCTACGTCGTCGCGATAAGCGTTGCGACGACGAAAAGGGTAAGATAAAGTAAATAGAAACTTGGCCCAATAAAAATTGTGAAGCGTATTTCGACGCGAACCCCCCCACTTTCGCGGTTCAACAAAGTATATACACTCGACGTAGATTAATGAAGGTAGCTATAAATTTCTCTCGATATGAAGGCGGCAGCGCGAAAGGCGATAGCGATGGTGAGATAGGAGCGGGGCCTTTATTGCGATCGAATTTTTAATCATAGTCGGGATTTTCATTTTTTTGCCCACTTGAGTAACACTTGCGAAATAATTTGCTTGACAGTTTGGACGACGACCAAGTATACCGTGTTGTATTTCGCAGCAGATGGTCGTACCATCGCGACGGTATTTTTGCGCCCGCGTCCGTACGTTGTCGAACGAAAATGAAATTAGACTATAGATTTAATTGATCGCGATGAATGAAGGACGAACTGGACGATGGGAAAGTCTAATTAATAATGCAAGGGAAATTTCGAGGTTGAAAGTTTCGTACATGGGTAATTAACGTGGTTATTACTATAGGTTCATTGTTTTTTAGCTGGTTAATCAGGATATCGTTTCACTCAGGTATTGAAGTTGGTAATTTTTTTGGCGATTTTTTACTGCTGTTCTGAGGTAATATAACATTGGGATAAGATGGAAGTGTAGTAAGGTTCATTTTGTGCGAACTGAAAGTCATCAGTCGAGTGCGAATGTTCATGAAATTTCATATTTTGCTATTTTGCAGATGATGGAACACATCGCTTCGATCTTTGCGATTCATAATATTTGAGTGGAATGAGCTCGATTTATCATTTGCACATTTTGGCCAAAAATGCACGATTAACTATATTTTAGATGTTTTAGGCGCATAATTTGGCATTATACTTGAGTAATTCTCTTCTATGTTTAACATACTTTGAAGATTTTGGTTAAAATTTCTTGGGCTGATTGTTTTTCAAACAAGAGAAATGCCAAAAAATTAAGAAATTATTTTTTTCTTTAAACGTGCTTTATTAATTTTTTTTTCGTATTTTGTGAATCTAAGTGTGAAATGTTCAAGTACATAACAAGATTCAAAACTTGGGATAGTAATTTTTTTAATAATAAATAGCTTTTCTTAGCTACAAAATCTATAATTTCATCATTATCAATAGTATTCATTTTTTATATAGGAATGTATCCAGTTTTCTTTGATAATTGTTGTCTCAAAAGGGAGTCTGTCATATCCACCATATATCCTAGTCAAGTTTTTGATCCTTCGTTCAATTTATGAAGTATATAAGAGTTCACCATCGGAATATCCAACAATCCAAAAAAGTAGCTGAATGGTCATCTTTAGGTTGTATGGCATGTTATACCCGAACGCATCAGCTGGTTTAAGGAATCAACAGCTACTTTGTTTTTATTATAAAAAAAAAAATTATATCTAGCTTTTGCGATTCTTCATTTATTATACCCTCACATACCTACATACTCTATACATGCTAATGTCTTATCGGATTGATGAAAGAACTTTGCGGTCACGATTTCTCTTTCTTGTAATGCCTGTGGCGATAGCTCTTTTCGGTTTTTTCTCATAGTCCCGACTAACATGAATCCTCGTTTGGACAATTTCTCCGCCAGCTCGAATCTGGTAAAATAGTTATGAACATTACTGTTTTTCGCGATGTATAGGGAAACTGATTGGTCAATTTGAGGACGGTTTCGGTCGAAAGATTACTTCTTGCTGTAGAACCTAATGTAGACTCAGAGGAAGTTAATGGACCCGGTGTTGGCGTATCTTCATTTTCCAGTTCTTATTTTCCAATATAAGAGATTGCATCAACGAAGTAAAAGGTAGAGGAGTTGTAGAGTGAATGTATCTGCATACTACTCTTATTATAATTCTTAGTGTTGTAAACAATAAAACTACAATTACCATCAAACGCCAAGTAGTACAGGCTCTGATAAAAATGTAAAAAGATTACTTGTATGGATACTAACCTACAATCTTCTCTAACCACTTCTACATCTTCTGTTTAATTTCTTTTTGCCAAAATTGTATAAATCGGTTGGAACTTTCTTCTACATTGCTTCTGAAAAATGGAAGGTGTATTAAAAACTTATATATAAAGTTTGAAATATCAGATTCGTTGGCTTTCAACTCATTAAGGTACTTTAATCTTTTCATGATCTTTTTGTTTTCTTTTGTACCAAGTTTTTGAGCTTCAGCATTAGATGCATCAGTAACTGAATCATCGTTGAAAACGGATTCTTGAGATTCCGGCGATTTGTCTTCAGAAGGAATATCTTTTAATTTATTAGAAATAACGTATCGACATTAAGACAATGGAATCGTCAAGAACATGTATTGTTGACAAGAGAATAAGAGATACATGAATCTAATGACGAATAATTCTAAAGGAAACAAGAACAACAATTTAAAGACAAGCGTCTAAACGCCGGAACGAGAGCAAAAACTTCGGGTCGCTTCGGATTACTTCGTAGTCGCGACTTGGCTATTCACCAGAGTTATTATAAGAACTGGTCTGCGTTCTAATTGGTCATATGTTATGCACGTAATGACCAATCATAAGGCTAGAATGTGATAAAATGTAGGTAGTTTCATTTCTACCTTCCTAAATAATATCGTTCAGTGTTCAGTGAACGACTGTAATTCGTTTGTGATTTGAATCATCAGCTGATTTGTGTTTTTATTTTACAAGTTAGTCGAGGTAATTTACCACATTTCAACTTGCTGATTGGTTGTTACACGCGTGACGTATGACCAATTAGAACATAGACCAGTCATTATAAATACTCTATTCTCTTTTTACAATTTCGTATGAACATGTTATACTATGATTTATTCAGTTGTTGTTAGTTTTCTTGATAGCGGCAAAAGTTTTATTTAGAGTACATTTTGCAGAACGTGCATTTTTTTAAGATTCCTAACGTAAAATCTTTAAATAGAATTTTCATTTCATGTTTTTTTTGTGGGTGTACTTTTGGAGAAAATAATTTTCACGATGAACACTCGTAAGTTAAGCATCACACTCGGAAGTTAAAACATCAAAATAATCGAAATCAAAAAGAAAAGTCTTATCTTTTAATTCTGCAAATGGTATGTAGTACAAGACGTGTTGTAAGTTTCTCAAATTGTGCTTTGTAAAATTTTTTTTAGAGCTTTGTTTTATATATTGCAAACAACTTACTTCAACACTTTTCTAGAAAAGAAATTCCAACGATGAAATTTGAACCGATGGAAATCACATATTTTATTTTTTGCAAAACACAAGCTGAGAACCTTACAACACGTCTTGTACATACCATTTTTAGAATTAAAAGATAGACTTTTCTTTTTGATTTCAATTTGATGTTTAACTTCCGAGTGTCCATCGTAAAAATCATTTCCGCGAAAAGTACACCCACAAAAAAATATGAAATGGAAATTCTGTTTGAAGATTTTGCCTTAGAATTCTTAAAAAAATGTAGGTTCTGCAAATGATGGTATAAGTTGAATTCGAGTACGAAAGACAGACCGCAGACATCACACTCAAATTTTTTCATTTTTAATGTACTCTAAATAAAACTTATGCAGCTTTCAAGAAAACTAACAACAACTGAATAAATCATAGTATAACATGTTCAAACAAAATTGTAAAAAGAGAATAGCTAAGTCGCGGCTACGCAAAGTGGTTTGACCAATAACAGGTTAAACCATTCCGGCTGGCCACCAAGAAATTTTATTAAATTTCTATTGGTTCTCCCAGCCACAAGAGTCTGAGAACAACCACCAGTGAAAATAAAAAATCTTTGGTTCTGAATGATGTCAATATGAGCAGCTAAATGTACACGTGGACTCATCAATTTTGCGGTGTAAGAGGGGAGATCGAAATTTTATCAATACTCATTAAGGCTGATGCCTTATTGGCTGTTGATATTATCAACTCACAGTTGCTCATATTGACGTCATCAGTAAACATTGCGCTTGAAAAAATAAAGTTGAAATTTTTCACGTGATCTCAAATGGTATAACCTGTTATAGGTCAAACCACTTTGGCGGCTACGAAGTAATCCGCAGGGACCCGAAGTTTTTGCTCTCGTTCCGACATTTGAACGCTTGTACAAGAACAACAATTTAAAGTACATATTAATATTAGAAAGCCGAGTATAACTATAATCGTGTAAAACCAGCCGAACAGTTCTAGCGTTCGACGACATGTATAAAGTCAATAAATTAACAATGACGAATACTTTGAGTGGAAAGATAAAAGCCATACTCTTAGCATTACGCATCAAGGGACCTGATAGAGGGCGCTATATCAGATGCGAATTGTGCACTTGATGTGCACCAACGTCCCTTTACTAGAGGTCGGACGGAAAAGGAAAGTGCTCATTAGTACTCATTCAACACTCCTCTTTCCCCTCTAATCTCTGACGTCACGCAGCAAACCTGAAAACCCGTCGCAACGTACAATTTTACACGGTACTGTACTATAGTAAGTGCACACTAAATGTACAATTCATAGTTGATGCTGCGCTATCTATCAAAACCCTGATGGAACTACACTTTTATCTCTCCATGTTACTATATTAATACTCAAAGGACGAATAATTCTAAAGGTAACAAGAACAACAATTTAAAGCACATATTAATATTAGAAAGCCGAGTATAAGTATGTATAATCGTGTAAAACCAGCCGAATAGTTCTAGCGTTCTACGACATGTATAAAGTCAATAAATTAACGATATCTTGTGCGTAAAGTGGTTTTATTAACATTTACATAATTATCAGACCACATCAAAGGATACAAGTTTGAATTTAAAATATGAGTGAGAGGTGTCGAGGTTATTTCTTCATTAATCTAGTGTATTGAAAATAATAATGAAGCCAGCCAACGTATATTCACAGTTAATTATGTCTGGAACATCTTTCTTGAACTGACAAAACATATCTTTTATTTGTATAAAGATTGGTGGTGGCTTTCCTTTGACCAGCTCTTCAGTGTTCAGGACATCAAATTTGTTTGGGTGCTGGTAATCTATTGCCGATTCCAGTCCATTACTGGTCTTTCTCTTGATTCCTTTATTTACCTTGGTCCAGCCTTAGCCATCTTTGTTATTTTTGCAATCCAGAATGTTTTTTAATTCGGCCATCTCGTATTCATTTGATAAATAATATGACTGTTGATCCCAGCCATGTTCAATACTGTGAAAAACATCATCAACGTCCATCTTCGAAATATTCGCGAGATCGAATGATTTACTTACTTTTCTTTGCTGTTTCTGTTAAACTTTTTTTCATTTTGCTTAGAATCATCTCGAGGAGCATTCAGTATAATATGTACTATGTTTCATTGGCGTAATCAAGGAAGGGGCTAGCGGGCTAAAGCCCCCCCCCCAAAAAAAAAAAACATTATTTGAAATTTCAAAAATCAATTATTAAACGTACACGCGTAAATTTCGGGAAAAAAATTTAGTCGTTTTATCTTGGGTGCCGTTGTAAATTTGAATTCCTGTAACAACAAGTACACCGAAAAGGTCTTTTTCAACCTTGAGACGACTTAAAACATATCGGCGAAATAGTTTCAATGAATTGGGGCTACTAAAATGCTCTTCGGCAAATCGCTGTCACTGCCATGCCGACGCGTGGTCTTGAACATTTTAGCGAAAAATCATCGAAAATTTTATTTTGTTCCATAATATTGTAACACGTAAATTATAAAGAAGAAAAAAAAAGAAAAAAAAATTTTACACACGTAAGAGATGAAAATTTTCGCACATCAGTATTATCAATTTTTAAACTTAAAAATAGGCAAGCAGTACAAGAAAAAAAAAACAACACTTCAATAAAGTATACCCAGAAACAACGAAGATTTCCTGAATTGATTCCGGAATTTTGAACAATTTGAATAAGAAATAAAATAATCTATGTTACCTTTTGGCTTCAATAATAATACTTATCAAGGTGAACAAAAAAATAAAAAGTTGGCATAACGGCCAATAAACATGAACAAAAACAACTTAAAATTGTCATAAGACAGTGCCAAACTGGCAGAATATTTAAAAAGAAAAAAATTTTGCAAATTGCATAATAACGAATTATCGTTGATAAGTTAAACAAGAAAAAACCAAAAAAAAAAAAAAACAGAATAGGTATCGTGTTAATACTATTACTCATATGATAGCATAGAAGAACTGAGAAAGAACAACTGAACTAGGTAAAACTTAAAAATTATGCGAAACTTCAGTTCGACTGTCGTGTGTAGATCGCAATCGCTACATTGGATGGGGGTAGTCGGAACCGTATTGGAAAAAATGGAAAAACCCCTATCGCATTAAGTGATCCATTCCTTATACAACACGATTTTACGCGCTACATTTGCCCCCCAAAGTACCACGGAGTCAAGGTCAAAGGAAAAAAAAAATATAAATAAATTTCGACCTTAGAGTCCGAGGAACTTTGAATACCTAGGGAGTAAAAGCAACACCACCAAGTAGTCAGACACCCATGCATTTTCGTTTCCAACTTAAATTTTTCAAGGTCACAGCGCTAATTAATAAATCAGACCAATTTACTTCAGGAACATTCTTTGAACATACATACGACTCAAAATCTCGTAGAAATTTTAACCCCAAGTGTTCGTTTTCCTGAGTAAATTTCGGAACGTTTTTGCACAATAACGAATTATCGGCTAAGTTAAACAATTTTCTTGTGCCTTGATTATTTCGTGAAGAATCATAACTGACATTAGCATTTGGCTGTGTCAAGAAGACGCTAGGAGGTGGAATATTAAAATTCAATGGCTGAGGTAAGATACCAGGTGGTGCCGCCTGACTCCCTATAGAAGACGACTGTGCCCCCCGGTATGACCTAGCTGAGTTAGACTGAGGTGCATTGCCGAGGTTTGTAGGTTGACTCGACACTACTTGAGGAACCTCAGAACCATCACTAGTTTGTCGAGCCCGTTTCATTTCCTCCAGCATGCATCTCATTAACTCAGATGTACGTTTCTGTTCGACAGCCAGTTGCTGTAAAGAATCATTCACGCCCTTCATTAGGTTATATTGTTGGAAAGAATGATTCTCGAGATTATTTACATTTTCTAAGCTATTTAACGTCGGTAAGCTACCTGCAGCTAAGCTTGAATTATCGAAAGCTCGAGCAGAAGCACGTGACAAACTACCAGCAGAATTACTTTTCAAATAATTCTCGCGATTATCACGGTTTAAAACTGGTGTAGTTTGTATTATATTTTCAGACAAATTAATATTTTCTATGTTATTATCTGTAATCGTATCTTTGAATTCCTCATTCGTCTCATCAGAATTACACCTCTTATTTTTTGAAACTTCCTGCGCAAATTCCATCATAAAAAAACAACAAAAATAGCGCAGCGCAAAAAAAACAAAATAAAAAAAAATAAAAAGATCAAAAAAAAACTCAAGGAATCAAATCCTATAAATTTTGAATTTATTGAGGAAACGAGTCCTCACACCGGGGCACCAATTTTTTATGTAACACGTAAATTATAAAGAAGAAAAAAAAGAAAAAAAATTTTACACGCGTAAGAGATGAAAATTTTCGCACATCAGTATTATCAATTTTTAAACTTAAAAATGGCAAGCAGTACAAGAAAAAAAAAACAACACTTCAATAAAGTATACCCAGAAACAACGAAGATTTCCTGAATTGATTCCGGAATTTTGAACAATTTGAATAAGAAATAAAATAATCTATGTTACCTTTTGGCTTCAATAATAATACTTATCAAGGTGAACAAAAAAATAAAAAGTTGGCATAACGGCCAATAAACATGAACAAAAACAACTTAAAATTGTCATAAGACAGTGCCAAACTGGCAGAATATTTAAAAAGAAAAAAATTTTGCAAATTGCATAATAACGAATTATCGTTGATAAGTTAAACAAGAAAAAACCAAAAAAAAAAAAAAAAAAACAGAATAGGTATCGTGTTAATACTATTACTCATATGATAGCATAGAAGAACTGAGAAAGAACAACTGAACTTGGTAAAACTTAGAAATTATGCGAAACTTCAGTTCGACTGTCGTGTGTAGATCGCAATCGCTACATTGGATGGGGGTAGTCGGAACCGTATTGGAAAAAATGGAAAAACCCCTATCGCATTAAGTGATCCATTCCTTATACAACACGATTTTACGCGCTACAATATTTCAATCTGCATGGTTTGTATTATTTTCATATAGAGGGCTCGCAAATGGCTCATTTTAAAGATATTGAAATGCAAAATGATTAATTTTTCTAAAGTTAATGTATCGATTTACTTTTGGAACTAATTTTGAAAAATTATTTTTTTACTTGGCTATGAATTTTCTCAAAAAGTAAATCAATAACAATTTTTTTTTTAAAAGTGAAACACGTTCAGAATTTCATGCTGTTTGAATGAGCTACTTGTAAACTTTCCATCTATATTTTTTCTTGAAATATTTGCAAAAAACTAAGCAAAAAGTCGAATTTATTTTTAGTAATGGAGCTCATTCACAGAGGTGTACTACAATGAATTGGTTTTATTAAAATAACTCGAGACTCACATCGATGGCAATAATGTTTTAAATTTGAATCATGTATAAAACGTCGAGCGTTTTCGAATGAGCTGTTTCCGAACACTTTAACTCAATTTTTATCCTAGATATTAATAAAAAATTTTCTGGCTCCTTTTTCAACATTTATAAGTGAAAAATTCGTATACGGGAGGGGGTATCTATGTATGGTTAATCTATGATACAATTCATTTTGCAATTTTTTCAAAAAAATTTTACACTTCATGAAAATAGTTGGATATCAACTGGAGTTAGAGCCTCCTTTTTTTTAGCCCCTTCCAAAAAAAATTCTGGTTACGCCACTGATGTTGATAGTTCTGCATTTCTAAGCAATCTACTATAATTAATTTGAAAAAAATTATTACGTTCGCTTTTTCAGACTTTTTTCAAATTAAAAACGAAAATTAATTAGACTCCTTTGAATTTTTAAATTGTTGAGTACGTGAGTTATTTGACTTTTGTCCACCTCTGTATTACCCAAGCATACAATTGCCTGTAGCTCACAAGTTTCCAAAGTACTGAACTTCTTGTCTCGGTAACAATTTTTTTTTTCGATAAATTTACCTCATCCTTCTCTAAATTGCATGAAATTGCTGAGGTAGACTTCTGAAGGTCGATCGTGTTGTAAGATGATACGCGACCAAAAGTTTACCCTTTTCGCTCGAGTTGTTCGTTTTCGTTTCTTAATGAATTAACTGCTGAAATTTCAGGTATACGTAGACGTTGAAATGTTCGATATAAAGAGCTTTTAATGTTAAAACAACGATTTCCCTCAAACCACCCTCTCTATAAGGATAATGGACGGTTTTGAAGTGTCGAAGAGGCGTTTTTCCGATATACCAATACTCATCGGGGGAAATTAACGAAAACTATGTTTGCTTTTCAGGGTTACGAAACGTCTAATCATTTTTCAAACGGCGTAATTTTTTGTCGACTCGTTCGCCATAGTGGGTCGAAACTGTAAAAGCATTTATTTGCCGTATCGATTCGAAAGCACCGCATCATAGGCTTTTGTAAGCGACTAGAAGGATGCGACAGCGACGGCCGCCGTTATCGTATACGTGTTGGCCGCACGGTTGAGGGAAAGGGGGGATGTTTTTCGGCTGTACGTATTTCTTTTATCATTGTTACGTAAATTAATGCGTTTTCAGATTTACGCTTTTACATTGTCACGTTTCGTTGTACGCGATGCGAACGTTATTAAAACAAGGATCGCAAAGTTTTCATTCGCTGACTCAGACGTTTTGAGATAGGCGTAGGGTTTTCATGTATTTAGTATGCGCGAAACGCGATACCCGCTGTACGCCGGATTACGACGTATAACACATTTTTGTTCGCTTATTAGTATACTCTTTAGCTTAATGCGTAAGTTTTAAAGTCGGAATTTTCAATTTTCTTCGTCTCCTAGATTTCTATTGCGAAACGTGAAACCGTTTGTATCGGTGTAATTATTTTATCCTTTGCGCGCGTAGAACTCAGAGCTGCCTTCATTACATGTATTTTCCCAGCGGTTATGCAGAATAATCGATCAAAATTTGGTCGCAGAGTATTCGCGTGAATATGTAAAAACATTTTTCTCTAGCTTTGGTATAAAATTCTGAGCGCTTCTATCATTGTTAAGGTAATGATTTAAAATTTTCAGTAAATTTGGAAAAATCGGTAGTCTTTTAAAACTAGGAAAATTACAAGCAACATTTTTCATCTTCGGCAATTTAAGATGAATCTTGAATACGATGATTATTGAATTTCTCAAAACTTGAATTATTTATAAAATGAACTTTTGATTCTTTCGTAAACTTCTTTCATCTAACCATCTCTAATTTTCGATGAGGGAGGAGGCGTTTTTAGTTGACAAATTGTTATCGGTCAATATGTTGCGCAATACAGTCACGATGCATCTCGCTTGGTTCATTATATCTGTTTTTGTAATGGGTTCAATGAAAGATATTTTCGAGATAGGTAAAACTAACTCGTTACATCGAAAAAAAAAATTCCTTCCAGTACATCTGGTTGACTGATGTGATATTCGAAATGCCCTGAACTAAGGTTTGAGATTGAAATTTTAATGACCTGTCTAATTAAATTCAGTAGGCTATAATCCTGTTGAGAATGACTGAGCTAAGGTCATATAAGATGGTGCTTCAAAAGAAGACCTTTATGAAATAGATCAACTCATGTAACTGCGAAACAGTCATTATTTTATTTTACAGATTTTTGAGTGTCCTCTTTCACAGCCACATTGATCAGTTACGAAGAAGATACGGCACAAATGTGCCTACTAGCTGCTGTAATAATCTTGAACGTAATATTAAAGTTTAACAAAATTAAGCCCCATTCCTTCCATTTTAATATCTGTGCCATCTTCATCCAATACGCAGCTTTCCCAATCCCAAACACATACACATGAAAATAGGAACTCCAGTATTTCAAAACGATCAATTGATCAGTTGCCTTTTATAATAAATATAGATGGAATTTTCATGTTATAAAAATTGTGTTTTATGCACCTATTTTATGCTTATTGCAGTCTGAAATATGTCAAAAATATTCCTAAAATCAGAAAATATGTCAAAATATGTTCGATACAAGGGGGCAATATTGGTATCAAAATTCAGGGTTTTTGAAGGAGAACAATAATACGACAAAATCAAAACGGAAACTTCATTTATTTGAAAAACATTTTTAAAAACAAATATTTAAAACATATTATTCCATTGTGAAATAAGCGATTACCGTGTGCATTCTTACTGCTGCGAGGGTCATACGCTTTCAAAGTGTAGATTTTTTCACAGTCCCTACTCATTTTTGGGGGGGGGGATTGTGGGAATTTCTTCTATCGCACCCGACACTACTTGGTTGGGAACTGCTTGTGACATTCTCACCTAGAGGAATAATTTCCAGGGCTGCAAAACCGATTAGAACCAGAACCAGAACTGAACTGAAACCAAGAACCGGTAAAACCGATAAAATTTTGGAACCGGAACCAGAACTAATATCTTGAAATTGATACTTAAGCTGGAACCGAAACCAGACCAAAAATTTTCTGCAGAACCAGAACCAATATGAAAATGTAGTAGTTCCAGTTCTAGAAGACGATTATTGCTCTGTTTTTATCCATTGTTTCGATTTTTTTTCAACTTTCGAGTAAAATATAAAATTTTGTAATTTGTTATGAACGCCTTGGTAAGACAGCGAAGATAAACATGAAAAAATGTAGGCAAAATACGTGGCCGGCCAGCCGCACTGTTTTTTTTTTTTTTTTTGAATGTAATTTGAATAAATAAAATGTTTAATTTATTATTACAATTGAAGTTCGTGAATTATTTTCAAGGGAAAAACGGTATCCTACAAAAAATCGAAAATGTTGGTAAAATATCGTGTAGCTTGACCTTGGGATGTACTTAAAACCAGCTTGGGGCAGTGAGGATAGAGCCAAAAAAATTGAATCGTTCCCATTCCCTCTTATTTACACTTCTTGGTTGTCAATTATCATTTGGATAGCGTTAAGTAAAAAACGTCCAAGCGATAAAATTAATAATTTTGAGAATTTATGATTTTTCGATAAAGACAACGCTGTAGAGTATGCTCATAGCTGAAAAAATGAAAAATTTTGGTATTTTCTTAATTTTTTCATCCGTCAAAGTTTTTTCATAACATGGAACAATCCATGGCTACTGTCTGTCAAAAATAACTTGACACTTTTTAGCAGGACAAGGATAGGCAACAATTCGTGCATGGTTACTCAAAATGTGGATTGTATTACAAAGTAGGTTAATGTTTTATTACCTATCAGTTCATCGAATTTAACTGGAAACGTATTCACCGTGCTTATTTGTGCTTTACTATTTCGACTATTTGGCCAGCATTTTCAATTTGAAAACATTTTGGGAAGTAATGAAATCGTGAAAATTGTCGCGCTTTTTGCCTATCCTTGTCCTGCTAAAAAGTGTCAAGTTATTTTTGACAGACAGTAGTTATGTAAAACACATGCAAGCGACAATAACTACCATGATTGTTTGTGTTATTAATTACCTAGGTATAAAATAATAAAAATGAATAAAAAAAAAATTAAAAGTAAAGGATACTAATTGTCACACGGAGTATTTTCATTTTTTATTACAATTTACATGACCATTTTTCAATAATATTACTTTACAAATTTTGGTTTCAATACTTCCTCCTGATTATGTTTGGAAAATAGAGTATTTTGATAGTTCACACTTGTTTTTTTTTTGGAACTGATAAAAACTGGAACCAGAACTATATCATAGAACCAGAACCAGAATCAAAACTGAAGTCATAGAACCAGAACCAGAACCAATATTTTTTCGGTTTTGCAGCCCTGATAATTACGAAAGAAAATCATGGAAAAAAATATCGATTTTTTCCTCCTAAGAGCAGATTTTGGCAAAAAGCCGATTTTTCAATTTTTTTTATCTTTGAAAATGTGGGTTTTTTAGTATTTTGCGAAAAATGTTATGAAAAATGAAAAAAAGTGGTAAAATATGCTCAAAGAATCGGTAAAAATACCAAAAATATGCAAGATATGCTCACACAGATTGGGCTCATTTTACTCGAAATTTTGGGATTCCAAAGATATTGTAAATATTCGTAACGGCAATCAACCAAAATATATATGTAAACGCAAAAAAATCCCATCCTTAATAATAAAACAAAAAAAATTTTCAACATCTCTTGTACCCCAACATATTTTAAGGTCGATAACCCATCCTTCCCCCTTCAAAATCATGTGTGGAGTGAATTGAGGATATAGTATACTTCTTATCGCCAATAATCAGCATATGAGTTTATATTATTCATATCTTTACCAATTTCAGGCTGCTTAATCTCTACTCAAATTTTGATAATCCGCCATTTTGAATCCATTTTGATCCAAATTCAAGAAATCATATTCTGGTCACTAACTAACCCCGCATAAAAGGTTTGACCTTTCTACGTTAATGTCGTAAGGAGATATGAAAGATTCGAGCATGTAACGTAAAACTTCCTCAAAAAAACGGTTTTTGCTTTAACTCCTTTTAAAATGCGCTTAGGAAGCTGAAATTTGGATATGTTGGTGTCTGTGGCTCACTCTTTCATATGAAATCAAGAAAATAAATTTTTAGTTATTTGCCCTTCCTCCCGCCCTCCTCAAAATTTGAGTGATCCGACATTTTAAATTTTATCGAAAGAATAAAAAAAGTGTTACGTCGCGTTTCCAAGAAGATCACCTTCGAAGTACTCCTCTTTCGCATCTGTGGACTGGTCCCAGCATTTTTTTTTCACAACAAGAAGATTTTTTAGAAGTCGTTTTTGGTAAACGGGTCGAGTGCCGTCTGCGATTCTCATTTAATTTCTTCTACTGCCTCAAAGTTTCGACTTTTCAGCCAAATTTTTAGTTAAGGGAACAGACTCGCGTCGCAGGGGGCTAAATCAGGGGAGAATTGGGGCTGGGGAACAACAGTTGAAGAATGTTTCGTTAGAAAAGCACGTGTTACGTGCGAAGTATAGGATGGCACATTGTCGTGATGCAGCGACCAACTATTCTCTCGCCAAAGTTCAGGGCTTTTGCATATGACATTCTCACGGAGCCGCCTCAAAACATCGCAGTAAAATTTATAATTAACAGTTTGACTTTGTGGAACAAATTCTTAATGCACAATGCCTTTTGATGTCGAAAAAACGAGCATACTCTTACATTACTTTTCACTCTTCCAGCTCCATCCCAACTGCCTTGAATCGCGCGTACCACCTAAAAACTTGCGCATGGCCTAGAAAACGATGACCAAATGTTTTTCGAATCATCTCGTACATCTCAATTGAATTTTTCCCTAAGTTGAAACAGAATTTTGTACGTGCTCGTTGCTGAATTTTTTTATATTCATTTTAAAAATCGCAGGATGCTACAAACCTTGCGTCACATCGATCGAGTTGAAACTTGTCATGTGTCTACCTAGCATTACCTATTGGCACGTTTCGGTACCTCTTCATGTTACCGTTTTTGAGCATCAGTCCGGGAACTTTTGTATCGCACCTCGTATACCAAAAAGTTGGACGTTTTCCGGACGATGACAAATGTTCTGAAACGTAAAGATTTGAAAACCCCACCCTCCCCGACCTTCCTTTCCTAAATCAGGTAGGCTGTAATAGCTATCGTTTTTAAGTTGAAAACTCAGCTAAAAACTGTCTATGATTATAACGAAAAGATAAAGAACAAAATACATAAAAGGCTTTTTGTTGAATTAATACGCTCGAGAAAAACAGGAAAACGGAAAACTTCTCGCTCAATCGTATACCAATCTCTTAGAGATGAGAAAAAAAGGAACACGAATCGTCGACCGTAGCATTTCACATCTAGAATGGTGTATACTCGGTGTCGCCGACGCGACGACACTTTCTGCCTTTGAACGTATTAAAAAACGCACACGTATTCCATTCGCTATAAACGAGTACCTACTAGCTAGGTGTATAGTCGACGAAAACAATATGCCACCAGCGTAATAAATTGTCGACGAAGACCGGTAGTAATTACGTACGTTGTTACGATATCGTCGCTACGTAAGCCTTTTTACAAAAGCCAACTAATTACGTTCTCGCTGGAAATCGTTCGCGAACGTACGCTCTGCGCGCTGGTGTGGACGAAGTATAAAAATTCGTTGGAATTTTGTTCTAGCCACCGAATTTAATTTTCGTACGAGTCGTAAATTAAACGCGGTAAAAAATAGTACCGGCTTGGGCCATCGTAATGATCGTTAAATCAAGTCGTAAATTTCGACGGACGATTTAATTCTTTTTCGATTTTACACGTCCGATTTTATACTTCCTTCGTGGCTCGTGCTCGTAGTATCAAAAATTCCGAGAGAATCGTTCGAATTTGAAAATCTTGAAATTACACTGTACCACCGCAAGCGGCGAAATTTATGCATTTTTTTTATAAACGCATAGTCGCAATAGCAGTGGTGGTGATTTCTTCGTGCCGGAGAAATACTTTAATTAAAATTTTCCCAAATGCTTTCAAAGCCGGTGGGCAAGGTTATGCGCCGTTGTCATGGTAATTAATGCTAAAATATTTATTTGGAAGCGAAAATACGAAACATTGTCGAGTTTTTCGATTAAATCGACGTTTATTTTCGTCGCGTCTGGCGTTTTGTTTTTCTCGAATAGCGGCGTGATTAAAAGACAATTACAACGATTACAACTTTAAAGGTGATTTTTCGCTGCGACTGTGGCAGGTGGCGCAATTCGGCTACGTAATCATTATTTTTCGTTTCAATGCGCCGGCGAAAAAGGAAAATTTCGGATCAACCACCCGAAAAGGCCAACCAGTGTTTTGTGTCGAACGTTTAACCTACCGCAGCGGTGAAAAGGTTTATAACCGCTATATATATACACTTGGTACAAATGTACGATGGTGAAAAAAAAAAGAACCAGCTGATGGAAGGGCAAATGAAAAAGTTTTTTCGTACCTAACAAAAGGTCTACGCTGGACGATGGAATTTACGGTCGTATCGAATGGAATAATGATGGGCCGCAAACCAATGTTTTTCTGCATAATTAAACGGTTTTGTTGGCTTGATAAATATCATTTTGTCGGCGGCGTTATTACGATGTATAATTAATGACTCGGTGACGACGAGCGACAGGTTGAATCGTATTTCCAATCTGTGTTTTTCATCGATACGACAACTCGCGTGTATACGTTGCGTCGTACGTGCTCCACGAGGCACGATAAATGTGGAAAATGTCGGACCTGAGACGTCGTGTCGGTGTGATGGACTGGCTGGTGGATTCGACTCGCAGCCGCCGCACGAAGTGGCACGTACGTGTGGTCCGGCATTTTGAATTCGGCGAGTGGCGACATACGAGTGTACTATAATTTTAACGACGACGAGTATATTACGATAAGAAAATATGTGTCCCCAACGTATCGATGTAGAGCATTTTACGACTTGGACGATATAACGTCGAAAATTATCTTTTTAAATTGCCTTCATAATTTTGAGCGTCGTTACAAATTATATGTAGGATATTAGACGCGAGTAAAATCCGCGTAGATGTAAAATGATGGCCATCGTGGTGGATGAAATTTTGTACGCTATTATTCGTGGGTGGTTCGACGATGTTCATTGTACGAATGTACAAGTTTCGTAAACGTGTGTAAAGAGATGAACTGCAGGATTCAGTTTGACAAAGTGCCATTTCGTTGCTTTATCTAATCATTAATTCAAGGAAAATCTTCGCAATGATGCAGATGCGCTGAAATCAAATGTATGGAAGAAGCACTACCTAGTAGTGATCTAGTGATGTCTATGATGTCTTCATATGGGTATCAATAACCGAGATATTTTATTTGGAATATCGATACTATGGTGATACACACGCTATGGTCCCCGGCATTAAATTTTTTAAAGTCGCGATATGCATTACACGCACGCGCGAGTTTTGAATTTATAAACATAACATGCCATCAGTTTTAATTGTCAATTTTAATAAGTATGATTTAATCTATTAGTAAAAAGTTATGGCGGATTTGAATGATTTGAGTCCATTTTTTTTGCTGCATTAATCTTCGTTGAGTTGAATTTGACATATTAGATCGTACCCCATACTGGGGTAGTCACCAATATGCAACCCGCCACGTAGAAGCGGGTTGTGAATACCATGATATATAGGGGATAGGGGAGCAAAGCACCGCTACCTACACCTTCAAAGTGTAGGGTTTTACGTTACTTAAAACAAAAAGAAAAAGAATGCATACAACTGCGTGACAATAGTCACTACCAACTTTATTTATTGTTTTGTATATTTATAAAAGAAAATTATGACTGTAACAATTAATCATTGGTTAGTTACAAATAAAAAGAAAAAGAAAAAAGGAAAAAGAGAAAATCAGACTAGTTACAATTAATAAATGATAAACGATGATTAACGATACCGCCCTTATCTTCGTGACATTTTTAATGGAAAAAAAATCACAAAACTAAAAAAATGAAAAGTTCAACTATGTTTTGAACCACTTAAAACTTTGTATTCATATTTACGGAACGTCTATCAACTGTGCAGCATCCATATTACAAAACAGAATAAGGCCAGCCTGTTTCCCAGTATTGAACCAGAGCTAATTCTTCCCTATCTACGTGGCACCACCACTGATGTCTACAATATGTAGCATCGATGTATGAAGCCAGTAGATAGGTACTTGGTACTAATTTTGAACACACGAGTCGCTAAATGCCAAAAGTGGGAAGTAATTTTTTATTTTTAATTATAAGGACTTTTTTTTTCAAAATTGGGTTCCCTCCCCCCCCCGAATTGATACCACAAGTTCTACTTTTAAACGTGCTATTACGTTACTAGCGGCATCAAATCTGCAAAAAAATGCGAGGAATAAAATTTGAAATTTATTTGGTTTGAATCTTTTCTTTTACTACTATTTCTTGATTCATCTCGAGTTGTTTGTTGGCAGAAATTGTGAGAGGAAACGTAACAGATATAATATCACAGTAGACTCTCGATTACCCTACCATCGATTATCCGATATCTCGATTATCCGACCAAAAAAAAGGCATCCGACATCTACCGGTTTACCCATCAAAAAAAGTCGGATAATTTTTTATGATCCAATGCTGAATTTTTGAGCAAACCGATGTCAAATTACTGTTTTTGTCTTGTATAATACATATTGTCCGTCCAAAATAGCATGAGCTAAATTGTAGGAAATGCATCGCTGGAAGCCAAAACGAGATATCAGGGTTTGCCACGTACTCCTGTTTTCTGATGAAATGTAAAGTTGGAGCAAATTTTTTTTTTTCAAGTGCACATGTTTTTCAAGGCGGCAATGTTTTCTTTGCTTCTCATAATACGTTGTCAACTAAAATTTTTTTCTCGAGTCAATTTTTTTTTTTCAATTCAAAATTTTTTCTGAACTTGAATTTTTTTTCTGAACCTACATTTTTTTCTTAAGTCGATCCAAGGTATCAAAATTGAAAGGATCACTTGATAATTCAGCGCTACATAAAAAATTTAAAAGTCAGCTTAGAGGCACTTTCCATTAACAAAAGTTCGCTCCCGGCTTTGGAAAGGATGTCTAAAAAAAAATTCATCTCAGAAACGATATTAAAAACGTTTAGATTCTCGATTGTAACATATCGTTTCGTTCTGCTATGTATTGTAAATGTAATTCTCAATTATAAGTAACAATCTTGCTCCACTCAATTATCTTCAATTCCTTTCTCGATTGTAAAATTTTGTTTTTCTTCTGCTATAAACTTGAATTTAAACGTTCAAATTGATTTCTATTTAAATTAACTATTAAAATTAAAATAAATAAAAATAATTCATAAATTAAAAAAGTTATAAATAAATTATTCAAAAAAAAAATAGATTTATTATTGAAAAATTAAAAATATAAACAAAATAATTCTTAATTATTACAGTCTTGTTCCATTCAATTATTTTCAATTCCTACGATTTCTATACTGTTGTACTATATGAGTAATCTTACTCTAATCATGATAGCATTCAAGTTTTGAAAAAAAATTCAAGTTCAGAAAAAAATTTGAGTTGAAGAAATCTGACTTGAGAAAAAAATTTAGGTTCAGAAAAAAATGCAAGTTCAAAAAAATTCAAGTTCAAAAGAAATTCAAGTTCAGGAAAAAATTTGTGTTCAGAAAAAAATTAGAGTTGAAAAAAAATTTGGCTTGGGAAAAAAATTTAGGTTCATAAAAAAATGCAAGTTCAAAAAAAATCTAAGTTCAATAGAAATTCAAGTTCAGAAAAAAAACCAAGTTCAGGAAAAAATTCGTGTTCAGAAAAAAATTTGACATGGGAAAAAAATTTTAGTGGACTATTATGGCGAGAAGCAGAGAAAAACATTGCCGCGTTGAAAAATACGTGTACTTGAAAAAAAAAAGAAATGCTCCAACTTTACATTTCGTCAGAAAACAAGGGTACGTGGGTTTGCCAAACTAATTTTGTTCACAATCATTCTTGTCCAAACATACTATCAGAATCAGACTATGTTTTAATAATAACTATTAGTCTGTTAATCCCAGTCAACTCACAAAATTAAAATCTATTCGTTATCTTATTCTCAATATTCTCATCTTATTATTTTGATTTAATCCTGCGCTGACAACGGGTGTCAAAAATGGCGCTACCATCTTTTTATGAGAAAAAACAACCGGGTGCCAAAAACGGCACCTTAATGTATTTTTAGATATTGGGATATTACCCACAATCAGATTTTCTTCTAGTCGATTCAAATAGATTGTAAGTTGTCGGCGACCATGATGTATTACTTGACAAAACATACGTGTGTAAGTAGTTAAGTACATCGCAGGTTTTAAATTTTCTAAATGTATAAAAAGCATGTTGATGCCATTTTTAGCAGCCGGTTGTTTTTCCTAGTAGAAATGTGCGGAAATGACGTTTTTGGCACCTGGTTGTTTTTTACTGGTTGTCAGCCCATGGTTAATAATATTTTGGGGCACCAAAAAAATTTGAAAATTTTGTTGACTTTTGGCTTACTTAGGTCATGCTATTTTGGACGGACAGTATGTATTAAAAATTTGTTTTTTATTTCTATTTAGTATTTGTATTCATGTATTTGACTTTTGGACTTTAATCGTGAAATTTCAATCAACATTCGTATTTTCGTAAATATCGATAATTATCAATAACTCGATAGTCTTTATCGATAATTAACGATAGCGAGTCTTATTGATAACTATCGATAGTTCTTGATAATTTGGCAACACTAGGATTCACCCATACCCCTTAAAACACGGATAATAAGCAGGCACTGTTATATTCGTAAACTTCAATAATTTCTGTAGCGATAGCGAAATATATAAAATAAACCTTCTCGTAAAATTCGTCGAGTGTTACCTTTTCTGTATTATGATTGCGATAAGGTGTACTGTAGCGTCGTATATGCTGTCGATGTGGTCCGGGTAAAATTCCCAGCGTTATCTTTTCCATAGCATTGAATTTTTCCGCGCCGGCGATCTGAGTAGAATTTGAGCCGGGTAAGCGAAATACTACGCGGAAGCTTGGTAACTAGAAAAATGGATTCGCGGAGGAAATCTGCGAAATGACAATAAACAAAATGTATCACCTTCGACCTAATTCCATTTTTGTTTCTCGGCCCTTTCGAGTTCGGCTAGCGGCAATGAAACCCGATACATCAAGCTTTAATCCGATACATCATTCGTATTATGTACGGTAAAGGCTATAGCTGCGAACTGCTACGTAGTGGAATTACGTGATAAAGGTTTTCTTTTCAAATTCGCTTCGAGGTATAATACATCGTATGAGAACACCTTCGTCCCTTTCCCACCTGCGATCAGATGAGAAAAACGTCTTAATATGTTTTCCCGTTTGGCTGACTGAAACGCGTGTTTTGGTGAATAACAAAGCTCCTCGACGGCGTTTTGAATTAGAATAAGATCGCGAAGCAAGAGGCCCCTTTCGTCAGGTAATACGTGTGTTGAGTATCGGTGTTGTAAACGAGAATGTATAGGTACGTAATGAGGAAAAGTATGGGAATTTTGTAGGTAATTTTTTTCCTTTGTTTTCCCCCTTATAGGCGCCTAAAGGTGGGTAAATATCTTAACGTATAAAATTCCATAACTCGAAGCATTCGAAGTAAATCTTTTTATTGAATTTGTTTAGAATAAGAGTAAGGATAGACGAACGTTTCAAGTCGGTCGGAAAAATCCTATACGATATTTGCATTTTGTGTATTGACAGCGTAAAAGGAAATGTTTTTTTTTCTTTCGTTTTGAAAAAGTCGCCGAGACGTTATTTCATTCGGGTTATTTTCTGCACTGAAACGTAACGCGTAGACGACTCGAGTAAATAAGAATAATGTATTCGCAATTTCTAGAGCAGCGTTTACTCGCATATTAATTTTATTAGTCGAGGTGAAATTGTGTCGGATGATTTCCATTATATTCTAATTTCGATGGGATTTTATCAACGTCACGCGAAAAACAGCTGATGAAAATGTTCATCGATGGTAATCACTAATCACCATCAGTGTGACCAACTGAAAAAAATATCCTTATTCCAACTCTACCAAAAAATGATGCTAAATTATTCCAGAACCCCAAAAAAATTATGCTAAATCGTTATGCTAAAATTTTTATCCAATATTTACCAGTTTATGTTCAATTTAACATTTTGCAAGTAAGGGGCAAATTTTTACCGCCGATTTCAAAGACTTAAAATTATGCCAAATTATTCCAACTTTGAAAACCTTGAGTGCTAAAAAATTATGCCGAAAAATGTTCCTTCATTTTTTGTGACTTATCGATATCAACACATGCGAATACAGAATTAATTGATGACACGAGTAAAAATGAATGATTGTTTAAAAATATTTATTTTTATTCAGTCGAAAAGTGAAAAAGTATAAAATAAAAAAGTTTTTATACATTTAGTCTCAAGTAAAAAAATAAACAATAACAAAATCTATCACTCTACCGGGTGACTACTTGATTCGAACACCCCAAGCGCAAAAATCTTTCCCTGAAATAAATTATATATTTGGATGATGTTAGCAAGAATAAATAGCATAAATAATATTTAGTTAATGCTTAAAAGCGTTTATCAATGAAATTCAAAATTTTAATTTATACTTTCGTTGTTAGAAATGCATATATGTTTTTAATTTTTTCACATTTTAGCTAATTTTTTCGCTTGGGTGCTGGAATCAATTAGTCACCCAGTATGTAGACTAAAGATTAGAGATTAAAAATAAAATATGAAAGGAATTCTAAATCGGAGAGCTTAAAAACGAATAAAATTTTCTAATCTAACTCGATATCTTCATTTTCATTAAATGCAGTCTCATCTTCATTTTATAGATAGCCATAGTTCCTATTAGACAGCTTACTTCATTGGAACAGCGGTTTCAAGGTTCTTTATTTCATAGTGTGGGGCGCTGATTACAATTTGCAAATGAGTATTCACATAATTGAAAAAAAATGCTAAATTGTAGATATTTATGCTAAAATTTGGAACCAATTATGCTAAAAATAATGCGAGGCTAAATTCCAAAAATTTTGATGCTAAATCGACTTTTAATTATGCCAAATTTAGCATAATTATGCTAAATTGGTCACACTGAATTCACCATGGATTGTAACTGTTTGCAATCGATAATTCAATAAATAAAATTACGAAATGTCAAGGTTACTTACACTTAATCTGTGTGACATCCAGGGATTATGAATCAACCTTGTGCTTTAAATTTCTAGCCGTCAAGCTTTTCGGCTTCTCGTGTACTCCCACACATTTTGAAGGCAATTATCCTCCATCCTTCCCTCCAACATCATATCTCTAGTAATCATAATTATGAGTTCACATTAACCCTTAGCTGGCATACATGGGTGAATTTCACCCATCGGTAATACAACCTCATTGCGCTCCGGCGTAACCAGTTACTCATCCCTGTGCACCCTTTGTAGTTGAACGTTGCCACAATTCCTTCAAGTTGGGCATCTGTGTTGGTTGCATATATCAATTTTTGAAGGGGCAGATTTACTTCTGAATTTTTATAAATTATATAATGGATTTTTCAGGTGGCAAAAATTGAAAATAAAACCATACTATGTTGTAGCTCGAACGATTTTCGAAGGACAAATTGCCTATCTTCAATATTGAAGGAGCTATAAATTTTCAAAAATTGTTCTATTTTATCCTGTGTATGCTGCCCCCTCAATTTTGATATTATGCAATTTTTTTGCAATGAAATTCTGCATTTCAGCGAGCGCAATAACATATTATATATTTCTTGAGTGACTAGGCACAATTTTTATTTTCTAATTTAAATTACTTTTATGTGTGCCATCAGAGGGTTAAACATATTTCTAGTTATTTTCGGCTCCTCAAGCTCTCTTCAAATTTTGACAATCCGGCATTTTAGATCCATTTTGATCCAAACTCGAAGGATCATATTCTTGTCTCTAACTAACGTCACACCCATAGTTTAACCTTTCTAGGTTGACTTGGTGAAGAGATATGGAAGATTCAAAAAATTCCATGATTCAAAACTTTTTTAGAAAGTCATTTTTCTACTCTAAATCTCCTCCAAATGCACATAGAGCGCCGAAATTGGGATATGTTAGTATCCTTGACTCACTCTTTCATATGAGACTGAAAAACAAAGTTTCGAACTATTTACCCCTCTTCCTGACATCTTCATAAAAAATGTTGAATTAAAAACATCTAAAAAAACGAATCCTAATAATCGTTCATTAACACCTCCAATGAAATGAATCATTTACTACATATTTACTCCAGGCATTTTGGACATAATTGTTGTCAGGAGTAACACCACAAACAGCATGCTAAAACTCCCCTTATGTAGCGGCGACGCGTCCCCTGCGGGGTTTGCAAACCCCCTCCAAAAAAAAAACAGTTTTTTCAATTTTATTCGCTTACAGTAACTGATGCGAGTAAATTACATATATAATGAATTAATCTGCATCAAATTACCTGCAAATCATGTCTTACGCATTTTTCGCTGTCATTTACCATTCGACAACAAAACGACTTCATAAAGTAAACAATGCACTTGAAAAATAAAGTTGAAATTTTTCACGTGATCTCAAATGGTGTAACCTGTTATAGATCAAACCACTTTGAGTGCTGACCACGAAACTTGAGACTTGTGATAAGCCCTATGTTGTCAGATTTAGCAGCGACAAGTAACATTATGAGAAGTTAGTGGCCATATATTTTTTAATAAAGGATTTTGGAAAATATGCAAATTAATCCATTCGAATGCATGATCAGCTGATATGTTTTTTCAGAAATATGGCAACATTGTTAATCTTGGATGAAAAATTTTCGTGGTTAGTACTATAATTTGACCGCGTGTAACGATATTTACAAACCTGAACAAGCCGCAATTAAAAAGTCAGCTCCAGTTATGTAGCATGGGTGCTTACATTTACTTTTTCGATTTTCGCTCAATTTTTTTCAAATTTTGATTGAATTTAAAAATGAAAATAAGGGAAGGGTCCGAAAATTATTTTTTCCCCGCGTAAATTATTACTCTCTCCGACCCAGCATGGCGTACGATTTCAATGAAGAAGATTTCGCTCGCTCGGATTCACGATGAAAATATAATTCGCGAAATTCTATTAAAGTTATAAAAGCTCAAAATCGCAGAGCCAGATGTTTTTTCATTTTAGCGAGACCCGTGAAAACGCCCAGCGAGCTGTACGGCGAGATAATACGCGTATAGTTTCGCGCGAGTTTTTGAAAAATTTTCTCGTGAAGAGGTTTTTCGCGAGCGTCGGTTTCCTAATTCGTCTTCTTCGGTGTTAAAACTCGCAACGTACATCAACGAAAAGAAATCTCCCGGGTCGAGGATTTATCGCGTATTGACGTAGCTCGATGGTACGGGCGAATGGGGAATTGACATCGTTTAAGCCCTATCGGCGAGGCGGTATGTAGATTAAGCGATACGAAGGCGATAAAAAATTCTTCGAAGCGATATCGAATTAACATGGTAAAGCGGACCAGAGAAACGCGATTCGTCGACAGAATTAATCGTTATTCAAATCATGGCGCTGCTGTATGAGTGGTTAATGCGTACGAGAGTGGTCGATTTGATGGAAATCTGGAGAGGTTCGTGTTCTTTTATTTCGCGGAATACGCGGTGTATATTGTGAATTGCGAATTGTTGAAATCGATTCGGAAAAGAAAATATTTTCGAACGCGTTAACGCCGAGTCTGAAACGGTTTACAGTTGAAATGCATTAACGCAACGCGCGAAAAAATTGTCTCGAGAGGTATTAACTGGGCCAATTGGGAGTTTGAAAAAACAAAGAGCTGTGTAACGACCGTCCATGGTGGAAATATATGGAAAGTGTTGCTGGAGGTTTCGGCGAATATTTACTTTTTTCTATTTTTTTTTTTATTCATTGTTTTTTCGATATTTAATTCTGAATATCTGTCGATATAATTGATGTAGACCTGTAAAGAAATACCTATGTAATATTGGGAAAATGATTATTAAATTTATAAAAAAAAAAAAAAATTAATAATACAAGAAAAAAATAATAATAATTCAGTATTTCAATCGCATTCTTAAATTATTCAAATGATAAATACGTTTATAAATTTATAACCTTATAATTTATGTTCGCGACGAAATATCCCATTTTGTAATTTTTTTTCACCCTGCAACCATATTGAAAAATGCCGGTTATTAATTTCGAAAACTTTGTTGCGTTTCTTTTCACCTTCATTAAATTCGCGAAAGTTTGAATTTTTTTCATCCCAACATGGTAGCTGGAAGCGTTATTATAAGTTTTAAATTATATTAATTTCCTTTCAGTCTAGAAAACGTTTTTTTTTTTACGATTTTTCCTTCGCCGGAGGAATGATTTAGCGTATAGTCAGTCGTGTCGTCGTCGTCATTTCTCGAAAGGGGATATTTTCTTGCCTCTTTTAAATTAGGTAAACGAAGGAACGAGAAACGATTTCGTGTATGGAAAATTTTCCACATATTACAAATTTATGGTAATTTTCGAAGGATGTCGGTCGATGTCGCATTGAAGGTAAATACAAGTAACCACGGCGTCGTTTACGATGTACCCGCGTTACTCTCTGGAGAATTGACCTCGACGTTGCGGTTGTATTACAAATTCCGAGTTGTCGCGAAAGGCTACAAAGTAAGGTATTAAGTGACCGTAGTGTACGCGCTAGATGAAGGTACGATGCGGATATTCTAAAGTATTCGTTGTATTAATGAAAATTCCAAGATTACAAATATGAGCGCCAGGTAATTTTTCATGGATTTTTTTTTCTTTTTCCTTTACAGCCAACTAAACTGAATGTTTTTCGTAATGATTTGGATAGCTGGGATTTCACCATCGGTGAGTACATATGGTGTTGAGAACCATAAGTGGCTTTGCTTTGGCTATACTAATTTTCTAACGCTTTGTACCGTCGATGTTGAAGATGGATAAGTGAGCGAGATGATGATCACTCTATGATCTGGATCAATTGGGGATTGGTCAATTCAGATGACTGAAAATCCGAATGATAGGGAGTTCTTCTAAACATTTTTGAAAACGTTAATTAAACGTTTATGAAATTTTTGGAAACACTAACACTTAATTCAAAAGTACGAGGGAGTATCAAGTTATATATCGTTAAAAAATGATACAAAAACAATAATTCAGAGTACGAACTATCAATAATTCACGTATATATAGCTGTAAAATTAATTTTTTTCGAAGTATACACACGTTGATTACATCATAGTTCGGATAATAAGGAGAATGACCGGATAGGCGAAAGTTCGGATTTTGGTCATCCGGATAATACGGTGGTCCGGATAAGCGTATTTCACTTCACGAACAGTGTTACCATTTCAGTTTTTTTCAAGTTTGATCTGGCATTTTTAAAGTCGAGATTTGAAAAGTTTAAATTTATCTCTCCCACAAAAATTTGGCTTTTTTTTGTTAAATTTCCAACGAATTTAAATTCCTTATATAATCACAAAATAATCATATCTGCAAAAAATACTTCTGAAAAGCAAAGTGGTCAAGTTCAAAAGGAGTCTAATGTGTATAGGTATTGAACGAACAAAAAAAAAAAACTTCATGTTCAAAATAATATGATACAAGCCAACAGATCAAGTTTTCCTCTAATGGAAGAATAGATCGGAAATAAAAACGAAAAATCGAAAAGAACCTAATCTTTTTAAGAATTGGAACCGAACTGAGAACAGAATCCTTAAATTTTAAAAATTTCTTCTCTTAGAATCCTTATATTTCAAAAAACAATAAACGAACCGCATTAATGAACGATTGCTCAAAAAGAATGAAAACTGAAAACTAAATTTTGCAGAAAACTGTTATGAGAACGAAAACCGAATTTTTTCTGTTATTTTTTTTACTTTTAATAATATCGAATATCGTAGCTGATACAACTTACAGTTGATAAGAAGATGAAAATGGTAGGTAGATAAATGCGAGAAATGCGAGATTCAACAAGCAAGACAACAAAACAAAATAGCGAAATGATAAATTAATAAGAGTCCGAAGTGATATTCTACCCTATTCCATGTTGAAGCGTGTGTTCTACCTCTCGTGGTTTTATGAAATGTTTTTCCTAACACCAGTGATGGAAGGATATAAAAATGAAAGTATACAATTTCAAGTTACAATTTAATTTCCAGCAATATTCGAGAATAAAAGAGAAAATACAACTACATTTAATATCTGAAATTTGATAAAAAACGACAACGAATAAAAAGAATCGTTTTGCCCGTTATTGTAGAAATAATTTTCGAAGTCCCAACAAGCAAGAATGGGAATTTTTTTTCGGTTCTTTCATTACTGAATTAGATGATGGTAACACTGTTTCATAGCAAGGAGCAATGAGTAAAAACCTTCGACCATATACTATGGACTGCTAATGGTCGTACAGAAACGAACACCAAAATGAAGCAAACAATAACAACATCATAGATGCGCTTGCGCATGCGTAGTGATATTTCAGGAATGAAAATGAAAACGTATCGAAATTTTCAATGATGAGAATGTTAAATCAACATAAAACTACTGATTTAATTTCATTAATAATACTTAATATAAAATTGCATTAAAGAAAGCATATTAATAATTATTTCAGTCAAACTACGCATGCTTCAGCACATCTAACTACTGTTCTTGTTGGATTCAGTTTCTACCATTTGAATTAGCAATCCATAGTATATGGTGCGAAGGTAAAAACGAAGTAAAGCAAACAGTGTCCGCAGGACCCTGCAATAAGGGTTTTTGCAGTACCCCCTTTATGATGTAGTTCCTCTTGTAGTGCTCTATTTTCTCTACAATTACTTATGCTGTAGCCCACTTATCTTACCAAGCCGAAAATGGCTTTCAAGTACTAACGAAGAAAAATAGATAAGTATGTATAACAACGTATTAATGGGTTTGTTCATTATTTTAATCACGCACACATACACAAACATGTAGAGATGGGCTACCTTCTGAGGACTTTTAAATATTCTATAGACGACCTGGGCACCTTTTTAGAAATATCGTAATATGATTTTAATCTGGAGGGTGTCGTGATGAGTATTTTGATAACATCGGAATTTCACCAACTCACTAATGGATAGTAGTAGATCCGGTAGGTAGATTTCACAATCGGAGGAAAACCCGTCAACCCCTAATTAAAACTTTGAGAAATATAATTTTTTTTCTTTGCAACATGAAAATAAAAATATTATTATTTAATACAAACATTTAATACCACTGGGGGCGCTACATGTATTACTTTATCTATATAATTTAAATGTTTGTAGACACGTGAGAGCCCCCACGGGGGGCCACTATTCCATTTATGTATTTTTTATATGCAAACTTCTAAACCATTGTAATTAATATTTATTAGAAAATCATTTTTTTTTCACATCAGTAATTTTATTTTTAAACTAAAAGCAAGTTAATAATTTGTAATTCATATTTATTACTCTTTCTAGTAATAGTTTTGTTTTTCGATCATTAATGATGAGCTCCATCGATAAAAAAATTACGATTAGAAATCTTTCGGAGAGAGTAGCTTATTTAGAAAGTCGTTCGTGTTTGAAAGGCAGTATTGGAGAGCGTTTGCTTCTATTTATAGTTTTGAGCATTCGAAATTTTGGATGAGGTTTGCATTAATGCTGACAAAGTTACATTATTCAATCATTCGCTAAGCGATTTTGTTTGAACCTAATTGGCTACAGACGCTTTTTGCTTCAGCAATGAAGAAAGGCAGAACTAATGAAAATTTGACACTCTATCACTTATATCACACGAGGAAAACTTTCTGTTTCGATTTTGTTAAAGTGTACAGTGTGCCTTTTGGAAAGTCATTCTTGATGTTTAAAAATTAATTTGAATGAAGTTTTTTGTTCTCGTTTGACGTACATGAAGTTAGGGTTGAAACTCTCGTATTGGAAAGTCAACAGCCTCTGTTAACGAGGAAAATATTAATTTCTTGTTCACTTATGCTGAAAATAATTCTTTAGTGGTCAGTACTTACGTCGAGTTATTTTTTTTTTTTTAATTTAATGGAAGTAATGAGATGGATAATTTCAATTTGGCAATGGTATATTAATTCAACACGCGAACTCTTGTTTCGAGTGGGGAAAGTTAATATCACCTTCGAATGGGAGCGAGGAAAACGATAAAAACTCACTTCGTAGCGTGGCTACCTACTCTTGGCCTAACAGGAATATTTAATTTCTTCGTTCTAAACGTACGGAAATTCAAAGCCCAATAAGTTGATTTTCGGGGGGAGGGAGGAACGTGCTCAGCACCAGTTTTCCAATAATGCCAAAAAAATGGATTATCCAAATTTTGCGATCTCCCACTCTCTTCCGAATTCAACAAATTTGTTGGTGACTTTTATTTTCGACATGTAATTTTACTCTCTATTCAATGTTGTAATCGCCATTTAGATTATAAATACCTAAATTGAAATTTAGTCGTTATTTTCCTCTGGAAGTCATATAGAATGCGAAATATCCGCACTTAAAAAATTTTTTTTCCAAGTCCTTTTATGCAGAGCAAACGAAATTAATTTTTTTCATATGTTGCTAATAAAAATGACTATTTGAGATTTACTCGTTGATGCTCCCCTCCCCATGTATTAAAATCGCCCCTTTCATCTTCATGCATTAATATTGTCCTACCTTAACATTTTTCCTCTCAAGTTTTTATTTTAGTAAATTTTATTATATCAAACTATTTACAAAAAGGATTTTCCATTTCGTTTTCCTTGCTTCTTCGAACATCGGCTACTATTTTGATTTTCTTTCTTCTCTTAGTTCTTGGTTTTATCTTTTTAACTCAGCAATAACTTCGTCTTTCAACGCTATCACTGTCTTTAATGTTTCTATCGTTTCATCTTTGGATGTCTTTAATATTTCAATCGTTTCTTCTTTGGATGTAATCGTTTCATTTTTGGACATCAGTAGCGACGTGTCTAATTGTTCAATTTTTGCGTCCTTACGAAACTAATTGTAAAGTTCTGCTATACCATTTGAATCACCAATGGCAATAACGAAAGGATGTCGGATAAACGAAGAAAAATCAACTTGCATTTCGACATTACAAATCAAGGTTATGAATTTTTGAGAAACGGCTCTTGCTTTCCTCTTTTATTCATACAACACATGCACTTTCCCATGTGCAGTATTTCCAACACCTGGTATACGAAAAACGCCAGCCATGATGGAGAGATTGAAGCATCTCAAGATGTTCTCAACAACTCATAATGCTTAATATGGCTAGTGCTATATCGTTATGTAAGTATTCACTGGCGTTGATTCTTCTTGTAAACTTTTTTTTTCTTCGGCAATCATTTTCAGTTCTCATATCTCCACTTCATTAATCCAAATCAATTGCTCTTATATTTGTTTTTGTGAATAAGTAATTCAGCAAATATACTTAGTTTTTTGGGGGGTGGTGGAGAGGAAACAGAAACCAGGACCGTGCAGAGAAATCCAGGTCCAAGAGAAAAAGACATAAGAGCAGCAAAAAAAAGGTTGTGGAGGTGGTAAAGACATGCGTCAAGTCGCGAGACCGGGGCAACTCGTTTTCCCCCTCTGCTCAGGCCTGACGAAAACTGTTGAAATAAAAAAATTCATTCACCTTGTAAGTAGTTATTGTTATTACTTTTTGATAAAAATGACTACGAGTGCTATTGATTTTGATCACTGAATAAGTGGTTGGAGATAAAAAATAAGTTTATAAGAAGAATCTGCCCCTCTAAATACCTAAATAATTATACGGTACGCATCATATTAAGCATTATAAATTGTTGAGAAAATTCATGGATGCCGTAATTCTGCATAAGGGGGACTTGGAAAAATTAGTAAGCATGATGTGTAATTCAGATGTAATTAAACACAATTTTAAATCTGCATGAAATGAAAATTAACGAAAGAAATCGCGTTTTTCTTGTTTTTGTTTTTATTATTATTACTTTATTTTAATAATGTAACAATGCAAGGGATTGGTTGGAAATGTGGACGATGAAAATTAGTAAATAATGTATTTAGCGTAACCAATTTACTTGTGCAACCATAACTAAATATGTTTAGGGCCAAAGCTGAGAAGAATGCAGTTGGCGTTTTGAACTGCTTATTTTTTGTAGATGTATTGTCTACATAAATATGATAGCTATGGAGCGAAATATGTGATGTACATTAAGTGATTACATGCATAATTATTTGCAGTATAAATGAAAAATTAAAAATCAGATGTAGAAAATTACCTCTCTCTTCCAAAAATTGTTGTTTTTTTTCAGTATTTTTGTTTTTCAAAATAGAGAATCCCATGCACTCTCGAGGGAACAAAGGCTTAAGGGTGCCCAAATACTTGTTTATTTAGTGGTGAAAATTAAACTTTTTATAATAAAAAATTCAGCTTTCGATAATTGAAAGTTTTACAAATTCTGCAGAATATTCTTTATATTTGGCGTTGAACAGCGAAAACCGTTTATCTGTAGATGAATTTGTTTGCTTTGTATATGAGCGAATAACTGGTCATGTTGCGCAATGGCAAAAATTAAGGGGTTGCTCTGCTCTTCCCTGGTGGTCTGGGAAGAACTGATGGTGTTTTTATCACCTCCGGGGCAAAAATAATTTGTAAAGAAAATGAGCGAAATCAGAAACTATAATGTCAAAAATTGTATTTTTTTGGGTGAATTGATATGGAATGACCCATCGTTTACCTCCTATACTTCTTAACTGAAAATTTTTCGCTGATGATAGAGATTACTTTTCATTTCAACCGACTTTATTATGTAAGAAACGAGATTACGACAGTATTCCTTATTCCTTTTCCTTTACGCTTTTGCGAGACGCGCGTCGCAATATTAAATGTGAAAACGCCGAGTCCAATAGGGTGAAAAATATTGAAGTCTGCGAATAAAAATATTCATCTAAGAAGAGGGGAGAAAGGAAGTTTAAATTTTGATTATCGCTTTCGTTTAAAAGTTGATGTGAGAATTCGTATTTTCTTTCCTTTTCGCTTTAAACGTTTACTCGGATTATGTTTTCCAGCGTAGGAACTAAATAAGAGATTTTTTCAGCTGGATGAAATTTCGCTACGCTATCATTATAAAGAATAACAATACGAAGCAGTTCTCTGTGTGTATACCTTTCGAAAATTTTCGATAAGACAATTTCTCATGGTATAACCAGGGTTATAAAGTGGGTAGTTAACCTCCCACATCTGTGTTCATTTCGATGTGCTACTTAGGTTCTTTGTTATAGTCCTACAGCGAATGGTTTGATTACAATTCCAAAGTAATTCTTCGTTAGTGGAAAACCTATTTTGGAAGATAACAAAAAACAAGTTTGGTGAATAGAGTATAATATGTTGAATTTGCCACTATTATAACAAAAACTAACCGACGATAGAGGCAACGTGGGATTTTAAATAAGTAATAAAGTTTTCGTATCGAGGTAGGAAATAAAGTCGACAAATTGAATAAAAGCAGCAGAACCCACGTAAATTGGATTTATAATTTTTAACGCGATTTTAAATAGGAGAATAAAAAAATCGTGCCCAACTAAGAAGCGAAACGCGTAGCTTATATTCGAACGTTTACGAATTCAGTTACATCCAGTAGGTTGGCTGAAACGCGAATTTAAAAAGAGAAAAAAATTAACCAGCTTTAACGATTTATTCAAATGGTAATATTTCGAAACGGCGCGCCGCGAATGGAAATTACTATTCGTAGCGAAATTACGTTATTCGCCGGTTTCAACGAGAGGTGAAATGCGAAAACTGTGTTTTTACGGGTAACTTATTATATTGTATGTGACTAGGGCTGTGTAATTTCAGTAGCTTCGTAGATGCTTCGTTCTTTGCGCATTTTTCGCTAGTATGGAAAGGCTTAAAGAAATTGACGCCTCTTACACGCCGTAAAGATGAAATTTTTAATTTAACTATACTTGGATTCGTAGCGATAGTGGCAAAAAACAACTACAGTATAAGTTTTTTTGTTGAAATTTTTTTGAACTTTTTTGGCGTATATAGGTTTTTGAGATGTAATTTAAAAAATAAAATCGTTTTGGTATTTTTTGGTAATTTCTTGGGAAATTGAACGGTTTCAATTTCGGTTTTGGTGTTGGGATTATTTGCAGATACGTAATGAAATTTATTTGATGTAAAATTAAATTAAATACGGTATCTCCTTTAAATAAGCGAACACCTTATCATGTTCACTGTATATATGTTTCATGTAAAGGCAACATGTGAAAAGCCGATTAAAACGAATTTTAATAAAACCTCTTCGAGTTCGTGATTTTGTTCGTGTTTTTTTTTTTTTTTTTTTTTTTCATTAAAAAGTATAAAAATATCATCGCGGTCATACAGTTGGTGATTAATAAAACGAAATTCGTATTTGTATCGGTTGCAATAACAATTTCAGGATGTAATTGGTTTCTATCAGTGTGGTTTCTATCAGTGCTGGCGGATACCTTTGTTGGGAGGATAAGAGTAGAGAAATTCAATAATTTCTATTGTACATATACTTATTTGTATTTATGGTGATTTTGTTGATGGTGAGAGTGGCTTGAATTATGTTTGATGTAGTAGCAAATTGAGTCTACTACATAGAAATTACGAAAATGTACTCAACATTTTCCCAGCTATACTGTTATTTACCGAGATAATTTGAAAAACTGTTTTATGAAGGGGTAAGAACAAGGGGAGAGGCACATTTTGGAAACAGAAAGTTTTTATTCTGATTAAACACCTTTGTGCACACTCGATGCAGTTCATATTGTTAACTTTCATCGCCTACGCTAATGGCTATTATAATGTGTCCCTTAAAACCCCTCTTCTTCAGGATCACCCCCAGCCGTACCTATGGTACGTACAAAAAAAGGTATGGAAGCAAAGTTGTAGCAAATTGCGTCTGCTACAAAATTGTACTGAACTATTTTCCCACTAAAACTCATATTTGGGGAGATAATTTGAAAAAACATTTTTTGAGGGGGATTGCCCCCCTGTGGATTTAGACGGCGCGCTACCAATGGGGACTTTTAGTATGTTGTTTGTGAACGCATTCCTTGCATTATGCGCCACAAAAATCTTTGATGGGAATTTTTGCCGTACTTCGACTATTTTCTGTCTAGATTTACTGGACTAAAGAGGAACCAATGAAATTCACGCATTATGTGTAGAAGTATGTTATAATAGGGTACTATGCTGGCATGTAGCTCGTAGCCGTGCGGTAACTAGTATGGCTCGATATGTTGGAGGGACAGGGTTCGTATCCAGTATCCACCTCCATCCACCTCCATGCGGAATTTTTTTTGATGATTTTTCTGTTAATTTTTTTTTTCTAAGTTTTTTTTAACTTTTTTTTTTAGATATTTATTTCCACAATTTTTACATCATTATTTATTCCACTATTCGAACCTTCAGACCTACATTCCTTACCTCAAAGTTGGGCTAGGTTAGGTTGTCTCGCGATGGGGTGCGCGGGAATTTTGCCCCCCTCCCCATTCTACTTGACCTCATTCGTGCCTTCAGTACTCTGAACAAAATTATTACCAGAGAATCCAAATCTATCCGAACATACTTGAATTTCATTGGTGGCTCTTTGGTGCTGGCGATCCGTTTGTCTGGTCTGCATTCACTTGATTTGTTTATTAAATATGTGAATAAATAGATTTAACTTTGAGTGTTGCGATAGCGATAATTTATTACATCTAAGGAATAAAATTCTCATCTATTTCAAGAAATGTGTAAGAGTAACTATGCATCGGTATTTGAACTAACAATGTTGCCATTGACATTTTGCAAAAATCCTCACACAAAAATAAAACAATCCCCACATAAAAGAATTATCTAAATTGCAGTAAATACCGTGCCCAGGGTTCGTAAATTTTCATGAGTACTTGACTGAAGAAAACTGATGCAAAAAAATAAAGATGTTCCAACAACATTTTCAACATAATTTAATGGAAAGTGTTATGCCTTATCATAATTTATTGTATATAAATACATATCATAACATGATGCAGAGACGCAGAGAGCGACAAACGAGAGACACTGACTGCTGAGATGGAGACAGAAAGGAAAGTCATGTTCATACTTCATCTCAAATTTGAAACAATCTGAAAATCTGAAATGAAAACAATTCAGCTTTAATTATGCATTTTATCTTTTTATCTGAAATGAGAAAAATTCAGCTTTAATAATTGCGTATTTTAATTTGTGAAATATCTTATAAGTAAAGGAACGTTGACAGTTGACACTCTTGACAACAACATTCGGTTAAAAATCTAAATTTAAGGCAGAAAATATAGAAAAAGAAATAAGAAAATGTAAGAAGTCATAATATTAAAGTTATGTCAAAAAAAGAACATCAGATCAGGAAACTGAATTAAGCAAACGAAACAACAGATGACTACCTTAAAGTGAATGTCGTTTGTTATGTTTTACTTGATGCAATCCATTAGTGAGTTTACGTTCTTCCTTTTTTTTCCTTCAAATTGAAACTTAAATTTAGTCAGAAAAACGAAAAAATCCCCATAAAAATCCCCTCGTTTTTCTAACAACTGAAAAATCTTCACATGTGGGACGAAATCCCCACCAACGGCAACACTGCAGGTACTAACCGGTTATTATCCAGTTAAAATAAACATTCTACGGATAGTTACGTTATGTATTGTTCGGACATAATATGCTTACTACGTTACGTATTAGATTAACCAATGAAGATGATTCATTATTCGTATGTTTGAAAAATTAACGCATACCTTAACTAGTTAGATTTTAACTATACCGTGCCGGATTCTAGTATAAAGTAATAATCAGACACAAATGTCGTTTCCGCTTGCTAGCAATCATTTTTATAATAAATTTTAAAAGTTCATTTATTTGTTGACTTTCTTGCGACATTCGCGCGTCTCTTCGATGGCCATTGGTGCGGGGTGAAATTCTGAACATTATAAAATTGCGACGGTTGGAAAGTTCTTACTTATCGCTGTCGGATAAGATAATCAGCTATAGTATCCAACTTATGACAGGAAATTAACTCGGTACGGCGGCGGTGTTATCTGCGCGCCATTTATTATTCATAAGGTCGAAACTTTTGGCGATTAGGTTATATACGTGGTATTTAAAGTTAACGCAAAAATAAGTCATTTTTCATCGATTAAAATCCCGGCAAGGCAGAGGAGAAGAGAGGCTTGTTCACGGATGCCGAAATGGCGTATATACGAAACGGAGGCAATCAATTATAAATCTTAATTAGTCGCTTTGATTTCATCTTTATAGGCTGTTCAGTTTTCCTCTTTAAAGCTCGCACCCTCATGATGCTGGCTCGACAACGGTTTGCTAAGAATGTCGTAAATTTGCGACGAAATTTAATATACTTTAGTTAATTCGGGTCGTAATAAGCATTCGCATTAACGTGAGGAAAGCTTTATAAGTGGCGCAACACGCGTATAGGATGGGCCCGGCTGATGGTATGTTTATGTAGAGCTTTCGTTGGATGAGCTGTGTAGGTTATTGGGATAGAACGCGGAGCACTTGATGTTTTTCGTCGTTCAGGCGACAGAATATTCATCTATGAAAACTCGAGCTGCGTTATTGTTTGTCGTTCGTTTTAAGTGGTGTACTCGTCCTAGTTTGTTAAGTGAATCGCGATTACGATATGGTAAAGGGGAGCGCGGAGTTTTCAAATTATTTCGCAAAAATGCGCGTTCGGAGGTTGTCGAGAGTAGGCAAGTCGAGACGTATTTTTCGCTCGAATAAATAAAGAGGTTTCGCCGAAACTGGGTAGATTTAAACAGAGATGAAGAGAGGCAAGGCTGAAGGCAGACAAGATGCTCGGATATGGGCTTCGTAAAATGATCAGGGCGTTCAGATCGTATCGCGGGTTTTTGCCTTGAATGAAAAATGGGAAAGTCCAATAAAAAAAAATAGTAAAAAAATCTTCCAAACAGATTCGTTGAAAAGGAAATAAAACACTTGAAAATAAAACCAGTATTACAGATTGATATCTTCTTGATGTGTAAAAATTCAGTGTGTTTCTGTTGAGGTTCCAATAACGTTTAAACCGCTGATTCGATGAAACTCATATTTGCATCATATATTTACATCATATTCTAGAATGTTTAAGATGAAAAATAAATACGTCTCAAGATGGCGGATTACTCAAATTTTGATGGGAACTGGAGGAGAGGAAAATGACTTGAAATTTTCGCTCTCAATTTTTTTATGAAAAATTAAGTCAAGGATACCAAGATATCCGAATTTCAGCCTCCTGTGTGTGTTTAGAGTGAAGTTGGAGCAAAAAAAGTTTTTTTGAGGAACTTTTGAGTTATGAAAATTTTTGAATCTTCTCTATCTCCTCCCAAAATTGACTTAGAAAGATCGAACTCTTTCTGTAGGATTAGTTTGGAACCTAAATATGATCCTTTGAATTTGGATCATGGAGCCTCAAATAACTAGAGATCTGATTCATATGGACTCACATTATGACTCGCAAGGAAAAGTATACTATATCCTAAATTCACCTTCATACATGGAGAGATGAAAGATCTCAAAATGTGGTAGGAATGAACAAATTATTGAAATTTTTTGATTTTGGTGTTATAACATAGACCCAAATGACTAACTTATATCGATTTTAGCCTTCCGAATGATTTTGGAGGGGAGGTATCACGAAAAATGGCTTTTGGATGGGAATCATAATAGGAAAATTCATAAAACCTCCATATCTCTTCGCTAAATCGACCTATAAAAGTCAGGCCTGTCTTTGTGTGAGTGGAAAGTGTCGCTACAGAAGAATTATAGAGATGGGACAAAGTCTGTCGAGTTAGCTAGTACTGTATATTAAAGTAATAGCTATTATTACTATTTCATTACTGGTCCTGAATTTCGTTGACCATTTTTTAGGTGAAAAAAATGTATTTTTCATGTGCCCATGCTTATTAACTTTAGCTGAGTTTTTAATTGTGGCTTGTTCAGGTTTGCAAATGACTTCGCCAACCCTGTCATTACCTATTTTCTACAGGTGTACTTACAAGTTACTAGCTAACTCGGCAGACTTTGTCCTGCCTCTATAATTCTTACGTAGCCGCGCCCTATATCAATGGTGGAGGTTGGGGTGGATGAAAAGTATTTTCAGAACATAAGTTATGCAGATCTACAGCCAGGGTAATTGGGAGGGGAAGAATTTTTAAGAGGGATACATTTTATTAATGTACAAGAAATTTATGAACATGTTTCAGAATATAATTTAAGAAGACAGAAATTTTTTTTATCATTACTTATATCAGTTAGAGTGATCATAATCAGCTGAAGTAAATGCAGGTAATTTCGCTACCTTAAGATTTGAGGGTATTCACAAGGTATATTATAATAAGTTTATATGAAAAAAAAAATTAAATATTGAATGTTGAAAGTTTAAAAAAAATAGAAATAGCAAATTTTTCGTGAAAATTGTTTAATTATAAAAAAATAATGAAGAACCACACACCATTAATATTGGCATTTCGAAATTCTGCTTTTATTTATTATGTATAATTCTTATGTTTTTAATGCTCAAATTTTATTTAAAAATACAAGTAGATTTGAAAATAAAAAAAATAAAATGAAAGCAACCAAATACAGTAATTCAAAAACAAATCATTTTTTTGGTCATTAACATCGGCTAATTTTTTACATGTTAATTTTTGGAAGAAATCGTCGAATCCGAAGTTTTTTTTCTTCGTTTAGAAATGATAAATTTTCTGTAATTGGTAATAAAAGGATTCACTGCGTTGAGAAAAACTATTATGGTTCTTGGTATGCACTCCTTCGCTACCTCCACTTTATCATTGCCATCTGCTTAGTACAAGTGAGCGAACAAGAGGTTTAGTATTTATTTATGCGTCCAAAAATAGGTAGATAGACAGGTATATTCTGCCCGTATCGAATTCACTAACTAGTCGTGGCTAATGAAAGGGGATTTTTTTCCAACGGTACATATTTTTACTTTTTAATTTAATTGCTTACGCTTATAATATTTTCAACTTAATTAAAATTTCTTTTGAAATATTCCTTTATGTAGCTTGACGACGTTATTTGCATTTCGGCGCTCTTTAACGCCGAGTATAAGTAGTAATTCATACTTTACATTTTAATTAAAGCAATTAAAATTCAGAACGATGCTTGCGAGAATTTCGGACGGAAATTTTTGAAGAATATGTACGTTTTGTCTATTCTATTAAGAAGTTGAATTTTCTCACCAAACGTAATGCGAAAAGTACGACTGATTGATGTTCTATTCGAAAGTTGAATTAAACATGTTGACGACGATGTTCGGTGCGGCTGTTTTTCTCGAGCTAGTCAAAAGAAAATTTCTGTAGAAAAAATACCGCGGTCTCGACGTCTGTGGTGAAGAAATTTGCACGCTTTACTCGACTCCGGTGGGTTTAACGCGATGGCGAAACTGCTACGCTCATCGAGTATTAATGCGCTCTAATTTACGTAGATACCTGTAACATTTCAACTGCGGAGTTTAAAGGTGCTCGAGAAACTTTACGCTCTCATTAAGTTTTTCTTTGAAACATCTGCGTCGGTAGGCTTTACACTGACACCTCGTACCGGCGTCGTCCAGCGTGAAACGATTTACAAGCGCCCCTTAGTCGTTTCTTGTTTCATTTATCGGAATTTTCGTTAATTTTTGTTAATTGGTTTCGGATGTTCTATTCGTAGAGAAGCGATAAAAAGATTTTCGAAGTGTGAAAAGGTTACGAGATATAAAAGAATGAAATGGGCGTAGCTGAGGTGTTTTTAGAAAAATTAGTGTTGATTTGAGGAAAATAAAGATCTGTGGGGAAGTTTCTTCTTGTTTTTTATATGATAGGAAATATATGTGTCGGATATTTTGTTGAATTTGCGCATTTACGTTAGTAGTTAAGAATGCTCAAAGGAATATCATGCTTAGCTTCTCTCTCCCCCCTATAAAAGATCAAATATCAGCCATTCCATTATTTTCAAAGAAATTAGATGCTCGTTAGTGTTGTTTTTCTAAATTCACAATCGAAGGCTGTTTGTGTTTTGCATTGTAATCGAAAAAAATTTTACGAAAATGTTGCGATTTGTTACGAAAAATGAAAAAAACATCTGCAATCTAATCTTGAAATATACGTAGGAAAAATCTGTCCAACTTACGCGGTATAATGAGAACTCGAAGCTTGTACGAGGGGCGTTTCAAAAGTCATTGTCACGCCTCTGTAACTCCGCCGCTAATTGAGATAAAAATTTGAAAAAAATACCACTAGATTCTCGAGGAAATTTTCTATTTTTCAACATAATCACCATTTACATTCAAACATTTATCATATCGTGTAACGAGCTTTTCAATCCCGGTGAAATAGAAACTGGCGTCCATTTCCTCCAGCCAAGTTGTCACAGCAGTTTTCAGTTCCTCGTCGTTCGTTGCTCTTTGGCTCCCAAGAAAGGATTTCAGCCGGGGGAATAGGTGAAAATCTGATGGCGCCAGGTCCGGAGAGTATAGAGGATGCTCGAAAACCTCCCATTTAAATTTTTCAAGGTGCTCGATGGTCTGCCAAGAGCAGTGGGGTCGAGCATTGTCGTGAAACAAAATTGGTTTTTGGGACAAAAGGCCCGGTCTTTTGTTTTTTAAGCCTTACGAAGCCTGTCTAGGGTGTTACAGTATGCGTCGGAGTTGATCGTAGTCCCTCGATCCATAAAATCAATGAGAAGCACCCCCCCCCTACTGTCCCAAAAGCCAGTCACCATGAGCTTATGGGCTGATTTTTTGAGTTTAAATTTTTTCGGTGTTGGCTCTTCTTTTCGCTTCCAAATACATGAGAGATGCGATTCATTTGTTGGAAAGAACAAAATGTGGTGTCAGTGACCAGTGAACATCTGTAGTTCCAAGCGTCATTAAAGTATAATATATATGACTAATAACTTTGCGTTGTTAATTGGTAAGAAGATTCAAATTCTTGCAACAATATAAACCTCAGTATGTGCAAGTTGATAAGAAGCAGTAGGAAAGAAACAACAAAGCGATAATTCAGCAACTCGCAAATCTTATAGCATATTTTTTTCATCACATAATTTTACATTTTGCACTTTAATTTTGCGCCCCATGCACGTGCATCGTGTGCATGGTCATAAATATGGCGCTGTAATATAAGATAAAAATGATAATTATTATTTTAAAAATGTATAAAATTTCAAATGAAAGCTTGTTACGTATTAAAGTAAGTGAACACAACGAGCACGTGTGGATCAACATGTACAGAAAACACATTTTAAAGGTGCATCTTTGATGTGTTAAAGTGATTATACAAATCAAAATGAAGAAAAAGATTTGAAAAAATTGCAATAAGAATTAGTAAAAATTCGATATTACTAGAAACAAAATCAAGTGATTCCTACGGTTAAAATTATTCATGAAACTGAAAAGTGAAAACATAAAAAGACAACACTCATTATTTTAATATTATTTTTATTTAAAAATACAACAAAACACAAATTTACAAATTATTAATATTTTGGCGGGAGCAAAGTGATAACACACCTTCCTGAGTTGTTGCTGTTGACTTGCCATGTTATAGCAACAAAATCAAATAGATTTGATTTTGTTGCCATGATGACCGAAAGTTGCCATGATCATAGCAACTCCAGAAAATGCCATCTATGTACAGGTACACTAAAATACATTAGGGCATTATATGGCAAATAAATTTAAAAAAGGTTTTTACTTGAAAAGTATGGTATTTATGGTAATTTTTGTAAGGACATAAATTGTAGAGGATGAAATCAGCTATCCAGTAAGCCAAAAATGTTCACATTTTGGCGGGTAGATATTAGATTAGTGTCGTGAAATTGGGAGTGGAAGCGATTTATAAGACCTAAAAGGGAATCACGACAATAGGAAGGGATGGCGACACTAAGAGAGAAAGTAAAAAAGTAAAAAAAAAAGGGTTTCTACTTGATAAAGTTTATTAATGCATATATTTAATTATTTATAAAGGTTGTTGTATATAATCGCTTTTATTTCTTAATTGCTGGGTTGTCCTCCGTCGCATTACTTTTTTCAGGTTTACTTTGATCTAAAACAAAGTAAAAAATAGACCACGTAAATCCACGGGGATTTAGTGAGTAAAGCTAACTAAAACTAATCTACCAATGACGGCGGCGGAGGAATAAAAAACGAGAAACCTACGGTCAACCTTTAATATATGATAGACATTTAAATAAATTACTCACCTGTTCAGTATTCATTATTGGAGATTTCTGTAAGCTTGTTGTTCTTAGTCGAAAGATGATAAAAGAGTAATTCGGAACTCTTGTCAGTAAGTCTGTCGTTTAATTAAAAAAGCGAAAACAATGGGGACGTGGCCAATAGTTTTTATAATGATTGCTTAGGAATAGCGCTTAGCGCTATTTCAAAGGTCGAGAAATCGTATTTTTCGACAATTATATAATAATTAATGAAAATAGAAATGCGGTAGGTTGACTTGCAGTTGCAATTTTACATGGGTTTCATTTATTTTTATTCTACCTATATCGGTGTCGAACTCGTGAAAAATTACGTATATTGCTAGTTTGGGTGGCGATGAAGCTGCAATGAATTCAATCTCCGGATTTGAGTACACCGAAAGAAAAATATTTGTCTTCGGGAGTATTCATTTTAAAATATTATAAAGAAAGTTTCATTAATAATCTATTTTTTACCCGTTTTTTCCACCTTAATTTACTTATTTTATTGATGTCCGAATGTTTATGTTACTCACTGTATAGTATAATGCGTTAAATTAAAGTGGAAACGGCATAATTATAAGTAGATATTTGAGAATTTTGAAAATATGCAAAAGAATTATAAACTTGGGAAAATGCATTATACCATCGTTATTATGTTCTGATGTAGTCTCAAATTCATCCGAAATACTTGTGTTGTGAATTTTTTCGACTGATACCAAAATTTTGTTCTCTTTTAAAGTTTTTTTAATGTAATTATAGTGGTCCAAGAGTTTCCCATGTGCATACATTTTAGCACCATTCTTCCCTTTACAATAGGGAACGTAATACGTGGAAATATCTTCTGTATTGAAGATATTAACAATTTCTTGTGCTAGAGTTTGAAATTTTTCTGGTCCAATTCTAAATAACGAATAGAAAAAAAGAAGTAAAATTTTGAAATTAAAAAAAAAAATTATATACATATCAGAACTAATTTTTAATCTTACTTAAAATCTATTAACGTTTCATTCTCCAACTTTTTTGATAATACCCTCTCTAATTCTCTATTGATCACTACATGCACAAGGCTTTTTCTTAATGGAGCATCTAATTCGCCCCGATTGTTGTAGGCCATCATAATTATTTTACCGTCCGTTTGTTGGTTTATATATTCCTTAAGTTTGAAAAGTAGAAGATATTTTAAAGGAATGTAAATATAATTTCGTGATATTCAACAAAAATTCAAAAAGATAGATACCTGTAGATCGCAATTTTCAGGTTTTTTAACTATGTGAAAGTCATCAGTGACGACATTGATATCAAACATATCATCTGTTTAGAATTAATCATGGTTACTTATTAATAAATAAGTTTACGTTGAAAGGCTATATAAAAATAAAAGTAACAGTACTTACCTATATTATCATTTTCCTTTTCCATCATTTTGAAAACAAGAACTTTAACGAAACACGTTGATATAAATAAACTGTTAAACACCATATATACTATTGCTAGCCACTAATGTGATCAACGAAAGTTTGTTCGCACGCGTTGTGGATTCATTACGCAAATTTGGGATTCATTGCTAAACGTTCGGTTATGAGCACCTCAACGCACGAAAAGCTGGCGCCTTTACCCATGCTTTTTCACATTCCTATACACGTTACATTTAGGTTTGTAATGGTTCTGCAACACCTTATAATGTTTCAGTTTTTACATTTAGGTGTATAATGGTTCCTCAAGACATTAGAACGTTTCAATTTTTTATGTTTTGATTACTTTATATCAAAGAATTATTTGCAATGTAAGAAGTATTTATTCTTATATAGTATTGTTGCCCATTAGTTGGGGAATCAGTGCTATATATTAGATATTCGTTCTCTTTTATTGTGTAAACTTGAATTTTCCTCAAGTTTAGAGTAACTGTTCTCAAATTTGAGGAACCGTTACTGCACTTACAACAGTTTTTCTTTCAGTGTAAGTTAGAAATTAAACAACGCACATCCCTCCTTATAAGGCGGTTGCACCTCCTTTCCAATATAATTCACGACTTCCGATATGTCAATCATATTAGAACAATTAAAAAATATCAACTTCTAACAAGTTAGTGAATTATTATTATTCCAACACTTCATTTAGCAATTTGTTTTCATTGAACCAGTGATTAAAAATAAACTTTTTTAGGCTTGTGAGAAAGCTATTTTTATCATCTTCAAAAAACGTTCCATGAAAAAAAACTTGTAAAATACGCGGTTTTCGCTTAATAATTAAAAAACCGAGAGCCTCCTATATAAATTAATGTAAATACGGCGATTTGATCATCGTTTCAGAAATCAGTTGCAGCGCTCCTAGCGAGTGTGCGCACTTCCAATGGTGTTATCAGTTCTGAAAACTGGGAATTTTTGTCGCCAGTTGTGGACTCACGCAGTAAAATGTTTAAATTATTTGAAAATAAATCAAATATGAAATAAATGAATTGTGTTTGGCTACTTTAATACTTATCTATCATTTTAGTTAATAAATGAGATTCTTTCGTCTAGTATTTATGATATTCGCGATAGTTGTATCACTTGTTGTTAGTGAAGTACACAAAATCATCAATTTCTTTCGTAACAATAATACTGGAATTCAGCTAATCTTTATAATTGAAGAAAAAAATGATTACATATATTATATTTAAAATAATTCAGTTCAGTACTAGAATGATTAATTCATTACCAATAATGAAATTTTATCATACGTTATCAATCCTCGTTTTCAGTAGTTCATCGTTTTACCACCAGGTACCTACTCTTGCCGAAGGATCCCAATTGGGACCGTGCACAGTGGTTGGTGCGCTAGTGTCGTTTCATATATCAGTGATCATGGAGGAAATTTAACACAGGATTAAATGAAAGAGGTTTAGTTTTTTCGATGTTACGAGAAAACTGTGATATTTAGAACGAAGTTTATTTGAACTTAATTTCAGAAGAATGAAATTCCTTTCCAATTATGTTAACACATTTTTTATCTGCTGCAATAATAGTAGCGTAAATGTATTTTTTTGTAAATGTGCTTAATATTTTCTATTTTTTTAATGTGCGAAATGTAATATTTTCGAAGTTATCAATAATTAGATGTGACGTTGATAGTAAATTGATAGTTTTTGGAAAAGTAAAAACGCAAATAACTATAAAAAAAAGTAAAAAACATACAGGATGTTGCGTTTTGGGCACACCACCCGCAAATGACATATAAGTTAGCTCAACTTACATTCATGTATCATGGTTTACCTGCCTAAAAATCGGAAGGGACCGAGATATGCTAGCTTGAAAAAAAAATTTGCTCAAAGTGATCATGAAATAGAAAAATTTATATTTGATGAACTATAAATGATAGAACTTTGCGGCTTGTTTTGGCATGTAAGGTATACAATGAAGTATCTCTGGTGTAAAAATGGTGGTATTAGGGAACCTGGATGAGGAGATAAGAGGAAATTAGTACCGAAAAAGATAAGAAAAAAAGGGCAAATTTTTTTTAATTTTTGTGAATAACTTTCGAAATTGTCCTATCAAGGCCATTCTTTAAAAATTTCCATCGGCCCCTTCCGATTTTTAGGCAGGCAAACCGTGATACATGTATGTAACTTGAGTTGACCTATCTGTCATTTCCGGGTGGTGCGCACGAAACGGAACACCCTGTATATCACCTTTTGTAAGTAAATCATATTTATATTGTCACTTTAATAAGAAGCATAAGTATATTTACATCTTTGGAAAAGTAATTTGCTTCTCTAAAAATAAGTTCAAACAAACTTTCTTCTAAATACTACAGTTTTGCGTAAAAATCAAAAAATTAAGCCTCTCTCATTTAATCCCTTGTTAAATTTACTCCATAATCACGGATACACGAAATTCCTTCGTTGTCCGCTAGAGGCCCTCTTTTGATGCGCAGTCCCAATATTTAGCTTTTTTAGGGTGATGTATGATTATTACTATGAACACGAATAATACCATTACCCTATGATTTACAGTAATCTGGAATTTAGAACTGCTTCCTATGCACTACTGATTGAAAAGTAAAGCTGTTTTCAGAGCCTCGCATAGACACATATTATTATCTTGTCATTGTTCGATACTGACTATTTTCAAAAATCCACAAGCTTAGCTTTTAAAGGTTAATCCTTTATAATAAGCTTTTCATCATATTCGCATTTTATTGAAAAGGCATGTGTGGCCTGATTATGGCCTGATTAAAGTTAATAACATATGTTGTAGCAGCCACTATAAGCTACATGACATGACAATACCCGAGAGGGACATAGGATACGATAATAATTGTACTCTCGCTGAACGTTTAATTGCTTTATGAATATAATCAACGATCATGTAACATTGCCAATGAGCTATCGAAGGTACACGAAGAGAATCTTAATGCATAAGAAAGATTCTCTGTAATTGGTATGCAATTTTGTTTTAAAATTATGCAAAAGCTGTTGACAAATAGTGCTCAAATAGATTTTAGTGAGGAAAATGATGGTTATATGAGCTTGCATAGTTCGAAATTGATGGTTTGCTTGCTATGGTGGCCGATGTTTGAAACGAAATCATTAAAAAACGAATTGCAACTAACAGTTATTCTTATAGAAAGCGATGGCAATGCTTTCGGATTATCGAAGATGGAGATTTTTTGCATACATATATTCATACATTGGGCAAGATATGGTGCTGAGCGATGATCAGTGTTTTTGACTTGAGTTAAAGCTTTACTTTTATACTTTGAAACAGAGATTCTGAAGAGGGATTCAGCCAAAAAAAGCTAAATATTTTCAACCAAAATTATTACAATTGAATATGGACAAACAACACTCATTTTTTAGTATTCAAAATTAATTTTCCGAAAAAAAAACTTGTGCTATTACATTACTGAAGATAATGAAAAATATGACGAATTCATCAATTTTATTAGAATTATATTCTTAAAAAAAATATAATGCAATATAGCGTTCATTAGAGTGGTTCAACTTTGACTTTTTTTTGGTTTTCAAGTTCATGATCTGTGATATTATCCATTTTCAATATAAAAAATATATATCTGTACGTACATATATGTCTCCAAAATTGAGTCAAAAAAGAAAATGTAGAAGTTCCGCATCCGAATTGAAAAATTTGTATTTCATTTCTAATGAATATTGCCCTGCAAAATAGAAAACTCTTTCGATTATAGAAAAATCATTTTATTAAAAGCAACGAAGTATAGGTTTTAGAATACAATCGTTATAATTTCTTTTTTTTACGCTAGAAGCGCATCGATGTGTTGGTTTTACGTAAGTATGTACAGTTGGGTAGTGTGTAGTAAGATCAGTAGGTTATCGATTCGGTTAGAATCGTTTGCCGGAATTCGGTCTTTGTTATGGCTATGGAAGTTTGTTGATCTTTGGTAGTGATATTTGGGGCAGATGGTAAAGATATGAACTATTGTAATGGGTGTTTTACATAAATCTTAGATGGAAGGGGGCTGTTTGTTCAGAAGGTAACTATGGGTGAGTAAGGAGTGGCCTGTTATGCTGTATACGCATCAGGATGACTTTGTCTTTTCGTGTGAGGTTTGCAGGGCGTTTCTGCGGTTCAATTGTATTACAAATGGATTCAGGTTCGTTGGTTTTTGGAATTTTATTCTAGAAGATCTGCAATAGTTCTGTTTCAAAGGTTTTAATTGCTTTTTTAAAATCTATCAGAGGAATAGGAGTAATTAAAAGTGATTGTTTGGATAGGTTATCGACCTCTTCGTTATTCATGGGCTGCACTAACAGACAAATTCTTTTAAGCTAAATTGAACGCATACCCTTTTATGATTGCCAGGATTCAAAAAAAAAGATGGAGAAAAATTCATCATTCTGGGAAAGAGGGAGGGAAGCATAGATAATTCGTTACCGAGTACACAAAATGTTTAATCGTTTGAAATTGGAAAATTACGTATTCACGAAAATCGCTATTCTAGCCAGCATTGAAACAAGTACAGAAATCTGTAGCTGAATTTGACGACGGTATTGTTTCGTTGAAAGATTACGGTTTGATTCGGTTTTATTTGGTGGTCGAGAAGATGGCCGCGGGCGAGCGAGGTTCGTGGAAAGTTATCATTTAATATTTTCTCTGGGGAATGATTTTAGGAAGGGCGAATTTTATTACGCTGCGAAGGAAAATAACCTCGCGTAACTTTAACGTCGATTGAAATCCGATTTTCGGTGGCTGTAAAATTGCGGTATGTACGCGAACGAACGGACTCGGTGGCGGCTGTAAAAAATAATATCGCGTAATGGAGTGAAACGTTGGAGAATGGGAGTGGTATAAGAGAGGAGGACGTTGTCGCGGCACGCATCGCTTCGAGCTTTTAGCTTATTTTTATCGGCGAAAATTATATCGTGTTTCGGTTTATTTGTAGTATAAGTCGATATGTGCTTACAAAACAAACTATATGGAAACCATTTCATCATTGCACACAGACAAACAGACACGAGCATTACACGGTACACATCGAAGAAAATATATATGTACTTCGGAGTTTTGTGTTCTTTATTTTTTATTTTTTATTTATTTTTTCATCTAATTTTACTTAATGGAAAATTGTAATTTTTATTTTTAAATAATTTTTATATCCTGAAAATTTTTTTTTAGACTTCAAAATTCGAGAAGGGCACGGAATCGTTAACGGTCCGAGCGCCTCTCGATGGCTTATGTACGTGTAACACATAAGTGAAAAATTGGTGTATGTTTGTCTATGTGCAGGCCTCGACGCGACCAATTTTCTGGATGATCCGGTTTCACGTATAGTTGGTGGAATATGCGTTAAAATAATAAATTTTAAATCCCACGCACGGTAAAGTATTTACAATTATGAAGTTATTATTTGGAAAAGTGGCGAGTCCGGACGTTGCCGTTAACGACGACTTTCCGAAGCTCGTTTCGGCAAACGTCCGCGTGCTACGTGCAACTAGGAGGGAAAAAACGTACTCGTTAAGCCTTGAAAATTATGGCGAAAAACTATTTTTCTCTGTCATTACTTTGACAGTATTCATTATGTTTGAAAGTTAATTGAATTTTTTTTCTCGTATGGGTGTTTTTACTTTTTTTTTTTTTTTCGCAGGAAAAGCTCATAGCAGTAATAGACCAGCGTTGTTACCCGAACCTGTGGGAAAAGGATTGCTACAGACTACGTCGGTGCAGCCTATTCAAATAGAAATTGACAGGACACGCCCGTCGTCGTATTTAGGTAGGAATAATTTATTTAAGTTTAATCGAATTACTCCTCTTTCGACGTATCGAAGAGCGACCGGGGCACGACGGTAAGGAAATTCATGGCGCGAGTCTACTTAAAGTAATGCCTTTCCGATCGTTGAAAAGTCGCGTATACGGAGCCACGGCAATTTACATTATACCATTTTTTTTTTCATCGTTTTATGCCGTTTATATATTTCTACCAATGTTCCGATCAGAATTCGTTTTTAGCTGAGTTTTCAATTAGAAATAATAGCTATTACAGGCTATCTGATTTCCGGCAGAAGAGGTCAGGGGAGGACGAGGTCTTTAGGTCATTTGTAATCGTATGGTAAATGTCGAAATTATATCATATATATTTATTCCCCCCTCTCTCTCTCACCCAAACACTGGTAGGTATGGATTGAAATCGCTAAAAATTTGACAAGAGCCCTGTGTGATGGAGGACAAAATCGCTCTTTTTTGTTTTTTTGATTCAGCTCGAAATAGTGGTTCACTCAGATTTCGAAAATGATGGAGATGGAGCAAATACTTCTAAATTTTTGTTTATGTTTTTGTATGGAAGAGAAAGTTATTTCAACATTTTAAATGTATTTAAAGAGGAGTTAAAGCAAAAAATCATTTTTTGAGGAAGTTTTGAGTCATGAAGATTCTTGCATCTGCATATCTCCTTCCCAAATCAATCTGGAAAGAGGGCAAATACGAGTAGTTGAAATTTTTGTTTGTGATCTTTTATGAAAGAGTAAGTTTAGGATACCAATCTATCTAAATTTCAGGTTCGTAAGTGCATCTAAAGTAGAGATTGATTGAATTACGATTCTTAGAGGATGTTTTGAGTGATAGCGTTCCTTTAATTTCCCATATCTTCTCCCCAAATTAGCCTAGAATACTGAAATTTTGTATGTGTGATTATTTCGGAACTAGAATGTGTCCTTTCGAATTTCAGTGTAAATGGATTCAAAATTCCGGTTGATAAAAATTTAAGGAAAGCTTGAGCAGCCTAAAATTGGTTAGATTTGATACATGTGATCTGAGGACTAATAAAATTAGTAGCGATGAGAAGTATGTTGCATGCTAATTTCACCTTCTAGTGTGATTTTGGAGGGGAATTTTAAAAAAGGTTAGAGAGTGAACAAATATCACAAAATCTTTTCTCATATTAAAGAGTAAATCGAGCTTATCAACATATAATTTCAGACTCCCGAAGTGCATTTTGAGAGGAGTAAGGCACTTTTTGGGGAAGTTTTAATTTAATTTTTATTAAATATAATTTTTTATTCTAATTTTTTTATTTAAATTAAAATTTGATTAATTTATATTTATTCATATATATTTTTATCTATCTTTTTGCCAAATCGACCTGGAAAAATCAAACTTCATACGTATAGTTATTCAACGACAGGAACAGGAACTTTCAAATTTCAGTCAAAGTGAATCTAAAATAGCGGATGGCCAAAATTTGAGAAAGGCTTGAGGAGTCTCCATTGGCTCAGATTTAATGAACGTATATTCATATGATTACTAGTAATGAGAAGTATGCTGTAGGCCAGTTCTATCTTCACAAGTAATTTAGAAGGACAGAAGAAAGAGTTGTTGTCTTCAAAATGTAGTGCGCCTGAACGAAAAATCAAAAAAATTTTATTTTGTATCAGATGTAAAAGTGAGCTCAGTTGACAAAAAAATTTCCCTGTTAGCCTTTTAAGTTGATATCGAAGCCTCCTAAGTTGATATGGAGGAGAGTTAAAACAAAAAATGATTTTTGGAGGGGAAATCATGGTAAAAAATGTCCTAAATCATCTAAATCTGCCATATCTCCTCATTAAATTGACCAAGATAGGTCAAATTTTTGAATTCGTGTTTGGTTGGACATTAACAAATGATACCCTGAATTTAGATCAAAACCGATCCAAAATGGATGCATAATGTAGGATTGAGATCAACTTGAGAAACAACAAATAGCTTAAACTTGATAAATATGGACTCGTGATTTCACTATTTGCCTAATCCACTTTCATATATGAAATTGAAGGGAGGTGGAGACTGGATTATCATCCTCAAAATATGTTGGAGGTAAACATAGCATCGAAAATTGTTACTTGCGGTGTCATATTACAAAATAAGTTTCAGCCTACTACTTGATTTTGGAGAGGAATTAGAGCAAAAAACTGCTGATTTGAGAGAAAATCGTGACAGAAAATTTCATACTGGAAAGATCAAAGTTTGTGTGCTGGTTAGTTGGCAACCAGAATGTGACCCCTTGAATTGGAATCAAAATGGGTACGAAATGGTAAATGGTCAAAATTTGAGGAAGGTTTCAGGAGCTTCGAACTGATGAGATTTAAATATATGGTTTTGTGTAATATTATTGATCTTGAAGTCAACTTCTTGAGTGGATTAGTGAAAGACATAGTGAGGTTTTCAGACTTCCTACTGGGTGTAGCGTGTAGGCATGAAGGAGTTGGTACGTTAGTATCATCTAGAGATGAATGGAAATTTGGAATGATGAGTTACTTAGTAAGTTACAGGTAATTTACCACAAAGCTACCACAAGATGAATTTGTTAAAATCATTTGGTAGTTTGAAAACTGATGTTTTATATCTTTTTCATGAAATTTTATATCTTGGAAAAGTTTTTTTTTCTTCAAATCTGGTTTTTTGTATGGATTCAAGTACTTTTCACATCTGATAAGTTGGTAATTAAATTTTCGGTAAATTACCAGTTAATTTGTAAAAAATTAATTATCTCTAGTTATATGCAAACTAGTGTCCTTAATGCAAACAAAGGGTCGTGTAGATTATTGGTGTAAGGGAACGCCATTATAGTTCCTATCGTTACATTCTTCCATGTGTAACTCTGTTCCTTATGCAGATTGCGGTTGAATTTACGAGGATAATTTTGTAAATTATTTTTTTGTAGTGGACTGATTTGAAAGTAATGATTTTGAGCTTTATGCGAGGGTAAATTTTTTTTTTTTATTACTTCAAGGTATCTGTTATTTACAAATTTTCAAAATTAAGGAAAAGAAGGTATACGTATTGACCATCGTAATATTTGAGAGTTGTTTAGATATTGGTCTTGGAATTTCTAGTGTAAAATTTTGCCCTTCCTCCTATCCCTCCCTGTCGCTCAATGAATTGTACTAAGAATTCGAAAATTAATAATCATTCTAGATCAAATTATCCTCTTTTGAATGAACATAATTATCACAAAAAAATTATGTTGAAAATTGTGCTCGTAAATTCATCGAAATTTGTAATCTAGTTATACGGAAAAATGCTACCAACGTTATGAACTATAATGGCGGCCCACCTACTGCAAACTCGAACAAGTCCCTATTAAAAACTCAGCTCCGGTAAAACGGCATGGCTGCTTACATTTCTTTTCATCAGATATTTTCGGCACTTTTTTTCACTCGGTTCATCGACGTTCATCGTAATGTAAAGTCGTTTATCAACCGTTCTTGGTGAAATGAAAATTTAGTTTTTGTTGCGAGAATTCTTTTCACGACGGGAATCCTACTAAAGGAAAATTTTTTCAACGTTTGGCATTTGAAGAAGGGCGCTCGGGACCTTGAATTTAAAGAAAATACGAGAAACGTGTACGCGCGTATTAAAAGCATCGTCGTCGAGATAATGTTTGGGCGGTATGTTCTATCGAAAGTGGAATTGCTTTAGCTTTTCATCGTCGCAGCGCGGCGGCAAATGTATAAGAGAATTTATGGAAAAAGCCGCGTAATTGAGCCATTTCGGCGTTTTAACGTTTCAACGCCGCAGAAGATATTGCAGCTGGGAGTATTTTTGAGTTTATATTGGAGTCGGGTTATCTGTGGCGATTACGCCGGTTCGGGTAATTATCTGATATCGTATCGAACATCATTAGGGTTCTGACGAGCGTGGTGCAGGTCCCGTCCACCTTGGTATTCTTTGGTGTAATAGAGTTCGAGTTGATGGAAGATTCGAAGCATTGAGATGAATTTACATTTTTGTCGTAATGGAGATCGATATCGAAGCGTTCTTTAGCGAATGCCGTGAAGATGTAGTTTTTGATGTGTTCTGTAAACTAGGGTGTCACTTGTGGAAAGAATTCCGTCCTTTCTATCGTATACAAAAAAGGGCTTTTATAATGATTCTTCAAAGAGTTCTACGATAAATATGTGCGTGATGTAAGAGATTAATTTTTGAAAATTACTTCTTTTTTCGAAAAACTAGAAATTGATTTTTGGATTTATCTATTTAGCTGAGGTTTCATTGAAAATGATTACTATTACAGCCTATCTGATTAAGGAAGCAAAAAACTGAAAAATTGAAATTCTTGTGCTTGAACCCATAAAAATGATATCGTCAAAAATGAAAAAAAAAACAAAGTAAGCAATCATGTAGCATTAATGGAGCTAAATTTTTAATTGGAGTTCGTTTATATTTGCGTGCAATGTTGTCGAGTAAACTTTTCGAGCCCATAGGGCACATACATTACACAAATCTAAAACCTCCAACCTTATCACTACCAAAAACATTTTATGTATGTAGTGCTTTTTGTCCATAAGAATCATAAAAACTCATATTTTTCAAATTTCAGTTGCTTGAAGTTTCTCAAGCCTATAGTTGAGATTTTAGCCATCGGCCATTTTTGACCGATTTTGACCCAAATTCTTTCCAGGAGTTTTCAGGCCAATTTGATGAGAATATACCGGGCGATTACGTGATTCGAGCTCTCATTTCACAAAATTAACTGAAAGGTGAATAAATTCAGTATATCGACGTAATAGAGCGTGAAGGTTGTATATCCATTTTAGCAAATTGTACAGGAGAGCCGAAACGAAATTTCAACTTGTGGCTATTGGATGTTCCGCAGAATCAGAATATATAAAAATCTGAAAAACCAAAAAATTAGATATACAACCTTTACGCTCTATTGCGTCAATATATAGGTATTTTTGACAACGAAAGTATATTCAGAAAATTTTGAATTTCATTGATAAACACTTTTGAGCATTAAATAAATTTTATTTATGACATTTTTTTCTTGCTAATATCATTCAAATGTATAATTTATTTCTCTGAGGGGAAGATTTTCGCGCTTGGGCTGCTCCAATCATGTGGTCACCCCGTATGTGAGATTTATGGAATTTCTTGGCGTGACTTCCCTCCGCAAAACATTTATTACTCCTACTTCTCTTCATATTAACTTAGGAACCTAAAATTGAAATGTCCTAGTCATTTGAGCTCACTTCATCATCTGTCATTACAATCAAAAATTTTCGAGCTTTCCTCTACTCTACCACATTTTGAGCCCAAGAACTCTTCCTCCTTCTCCAAAATTACGCGTAAAGGTAACATTAGCATGCATCATCTCATTACTAGTAATCACATGAGCCCATATTCATCAAATTTGAGTCATTTAAAGCTTTTCTGGCCATCCTCAAAGTTTGGTCATCTGCCATTTTGGATCGGTTTATAAGCAAATTTAAGGAGTCATATTTTGATCCTCAACTAACTCGAATATGAAGTTTGATGTTTCCAGGTCGATTTGGTTAGAAAGTATGAGAAAAATTTCAAGCCTCAAAATTTTCTCAAAAAGCCATTTTTAGCTCAAACTCCTCTCCAAATATACTTAAGATGCTGAAATTTTGATGTGTTGGACTCCTTAGTTTACTCTTTCATTTGAGAATACAACTAAAAATTTAAAGCTATTTTCCCTTTTTCAATCCCCTCTCAATATTTGAGTATACCGTCATTTTGAGTTGAATCAAGAAAACAAAAGAAAGCGATTTTGCCGAATTCCATGAAGATCTTTCACCGAATTTTCAACCATTTTCATTCGTGTACAGGAATTATGTATTTTATAGCTATTGTGTACTAGATACATTTTGAATGCTGTGCAACTAATTATCTTTCCATCCCTATGCTACAAATTTTTTAATTGAAAAAAAAAAAACAGTTACTTAATTTCTCTCTGTGATTTTGTTGTTTTAAGATATAAGAACTCAATGAATTTGGTTGTCCAATCGCTTTAAGCAATATTTTTTTTCAAAACTAAGTAGTGTATTCAACTCCTGATCAATTATTTTAGTTTATTGGGCAACACTCATTCTTGCTAAAATTGATTTTAAATTAATGAATAACGAAAAAATAAAATTTTAGATATTCATAATAAAGGTTTACAGTTGTTTTCATCATTTACTATTATACAAAAAACTCCAAAAAATGAAAATATTCATGTCCTACATATTTAGAGTTGAAGAATTTCGGGATGAAGGGTGCAAAGATCACTTGGTCGTACGGTATATGTATTATGTACATGAAGAAGTTCGACGTATGATTACAAATGTTCTGAAACGCAAAGATCTAAAAAGCCCCTCCTCCCTCCTTCCCTCATGAAGTAGGCAGCAATAGCTATTGTTTTAAATTAAGTATTCAGCTTGCAAGAATTACACTTGTAGTCGCTATTTTTATGTAGGTGAACATCCATTCCTAATAGAATATGGTTTTTAATCGTCATACGAACAGTGAGAGATTTAGGCATTTGTTACATTGACTGCAGCCTTGAAAAAGAATTTTGAAAGCGAAAAATTATTGTGAGACATTTATTAAAAAAATTATGAAAAGTAGATGAATCAATTTTAGTATCTTATTTTCGATTTTTTTCATTTTCAATTATTCTTTCTTTCAGTTTGTATTCTTTTAATTTATTTTTTCTCGTTCTGAATGTTTGCTATTTTTTAAGTATAGTACAGAGAAATGTGAATATCTCGATTATTTTTATTTTTGTAATTTTTTTTGAACATAATCCATGTGCCTGTAGAAAACTAAAGCGTGAACAGGCTCGTAGCTAGAGGGGCTAAGAGGGCTAATTTCCTTTTAAGTATTCAATACAAAAGCACCAACTAACGAAAAAAAAAGAAGGCAATGTCCCCTTTAAGATTTGATGTTCGCTATCACTCTTAGAATGACTCACTAAGAAACACGTATTTTTGAAGATTCTTGGTGGCCAGCAAATAAAGTAACTCGCTTTTATACTCTCTATTCACTTTGATAGGTACCTAATGTTTCTTAAAAATGGCAACTAAAAAATTGAAGCGATTTTTCTGAATATTTAGATAAGTTTTTAATGTTGGCGATTTTTCGTGATTTTTAAAGCTTTTTATTTTCTATATTTTTATGAGATTTTTTCTTTCATGCAAGATCATTTTTTCTATTCGTAACCATTACCTGTGTGTTAGATACACTAGACAAGTTAAAGGAACATCATTCTACAAATTTTTGACTTTCCTCCCTTGAATTATCATTTATTTCTTGAATCACAGTTGTAGGTTTTTATTGTGACGGGAAGAGAGAGGAGAAGTGAGCTTCATTAGTCATGTAAATGTGTAAATATCGCATGTCGAAGTCGAAACCGTCGAAGGTGACACATTAAATTAGCCTTGGGATGTATGAATCCGTTATTGCATACGGATTGTGATCCAAAACGAAATGATCTGGTGGAGCTTAGTAAATTCAAAGGGCACCTTAGAGGCGAAAATTCTAATTTCAGGAGTTTTTGAGAACAAATCAAAGCCCAAAGTTATATTAATTATTAATCGTAATGATAAAGTAATAATTTGAATGAAAAATCTATTTAATTCGATTGAATTAATAAAAAAAAAAATAATTATTGTGTTTTTAGGTGTTAAATTTAGTAGAAAAATAATTTAATTATTAATTATATTGAAAAAAAATACATGCAGCACGTTTCGTTATGTGTGAAAGCGTGAACTGATGAATCACATTCTTATAAAAGTTATCTAAGATGAATGAAAAATATTTTGAACAAATTATCAAGTACCATAGAAGATAAAAATTCATTAATCACTGATTTTTTGAACACATTTTATTCGCACGATGCTTTTAAAAACACAACACATGGACATGTTATGTTCTTCATGCCGAGTTCTTCCATTATACGATTCTTCAGCCGTAGAAATTATCGTCCCTTCGAATAGATTAAGAAAAGCTCGGACTTTCAGCTTAGTCGTAAATAAATTTAAATGGAATATTGTTTAACGCGTATTTTGATTTTTAGTTCCTCCATCACTGTTCCACTTCAGTTCCGAACAATCTAACGGAATTGATGTTTGTAATCCATACATTACAGGAGGAATCATAGCGCCACCACCACCGACCTTACCGCCTCCTCCATTACCACCGCCGCCACCACCACCGCCGACGTCGCCGGTAATATCATCGCTCGAAGTGGTACCGGCGAGTGTAACCACCAATAATAACGATGGTTTGGGTAGCATTACGGTGACGAGTATCGAAAAGTAATTACATTTTTTACACGGTTAATTTACTACTCACAGTTAGCGAGTAGTTGATGAAATTGGGTGTTGTTGACAGAAGTACGACAGCCGTATCGGTTGGCACGTTGACCACCTTTCAACCAGCGCCTATTGCCAGTTCGCCGGTGTTGATGGTGTACGACCTGGATCCCATAAGGACGAATTGCGATCGATTGTTCAATTTATTTTGTTTATATGGTAACGTCGTAAGAGTAAGTGGAAGATTTTCTTTTTAATTGAATTTTTCATTCTGCTGTCACAGTGGTATACATATCAAAGGGGTGGCTAGGTGAGGGATGGGGTTAAATGATTGTGGGCCAGAAACCCATGTTCTATATATATGGGATGTTTCATCTCAATAGGACCTACGTTCCAGTTTTTCAGATTTTTGATCCATTAAAAAATGTGAATCAAGGGGGTAAGGCGTAGTAAATTGGAGGTTGGTAGTGGAGGTTGAAACCCCAATAAAATCTAATTTGGCACTAGTGCTATCCGACAAAACAAGCTATATTGAAATTGGCTCACATGTAGAAGCTCTAGCCCCAAGCAAAATTTGTTTAAAGTACTTTTAAGGTGAAAAACCCAAAGGAAAAGAAGGTACACATTGAAAGGAAGCCTTAGCAGTTAGCTTACAATGAAAAATTCACCTTCAGTAACGGGGCATGGTTGTTTATGCTTACTCCATTTTTTTTTCATTCTTATAAAGTGGTAGAAATCGGATGATGTAAATGTATTTGGAATTTATCTGGTATTGTAGTGTCGATTCGATGTGCAGTTTGGACGAAAAATAAAAGCCTCGGGTGTTATGTTTATTTGGAAACGGCAATGTTACTACAATGCGATCGATATGGTGAAATGTATTAGAGTTTGTATAGCAAAGGGAGCGATAAATATGTTCTTATGGTGTAGCTTTTCATCGTCTGGTGTATCTCGTTTTACGCCGCCACTTCTTTTTGTCGTTTTTTATTTAAAAAAATATCGCAACGTCGAAAAGATCTATGTGTAATTTTATTCCAACAATGCCTTTGTGATTTGATCGAGGTTGAGGAGTGTTCGCTTGTAGAGTTGAAATTTATATAAAGGATATCGGATAGCGAATCGTTTGCAATGGAGAATTTAAGCGATTTTGTGTTCTAAATTTATTAGAGAACGCGAATCAGAATTTATGAAAAAATCAATAATCTTAATGAAAGTATTTTAATTTAATTTAATTTAAAATAAAGAAATAAAAAGAACGGTTTGAAATCTTTGATTTTAATACTGTGGATGGAGTGAATGAATAGGATTTCATAAATTAATTGCTATTTATTAGGTAATGAATAATTAATCTTTCAAAATACGCTCTTTTTACAAAATATAATAAATCCTTTCCGTTCTGAAATAAATCAGTTTCAGAATTTCTTACCAGTGAAGATAAAACAAAGCAGCCATGCTGCATTATTGGAGCTGAGTTTTTAATTTAGGCTCGTTTAGGTTTGCAAATAACGTTACTAACCTTTTCCAAAACCACTTAAAAGTGTAACATAGAAGAAATACCTATACCTAGTATTTCTTGCCATATAACAATTATTATATGATATGAACTTATATTTTTCAAATTATAACTACATGAGGCTCCTCAAATTATACTGAAATTTTTACGAACCGCCATTTTGGATCCATTTTGACCCAAATTTAAAAAAACATATTCTGGAAGTTCGACCTTTATAGGTCGATTTGGTGATAAAATATGGAAAATTCATGAAATTTCCTGCAGCAGTTTCCCCTCCAAAAGCCATTCTTGCTCGAACTCCCCTTTAAATTCGCTTGGGAAGCAAAAATTAGAATATATTGGTCACTTGGACACATTTTTTCATATCATACCACAATAGAAAGTTATCGAATTCTGTTGCCGCCCCCTCATTTTGAGGTTGATAACCCCTCCTTCTTCTTTTCAACATCATGTATGGAGGTGAATTTAGGATATAGCGTACTTCTTATACACATTATTCCTACGAGTTTGTATTAATTACATTTTTACTAATTTGAGGCTCCGCAAGCTCTTCTCAAATTTTGATAATCCGCCATTTTAGATCCATTATTACCCAAATTCAAAAGTTTATATTCTGGTCACTAACTAGTCCACGTACATAATTTCACCTTTCTAGATTGATTTGGTGAGGAGATATGGAAGATTCAAGTGATTTCATGTCTCAAAACTTCCTCGAAAAGCTATTTTTGCTCCAACTCCCTCCAAATGAACATAGGAAGCTCGAATTTGGATATATCGGTGTCCGTGACTCATTCTTTCGTATTAGATCAAAAACGAAAAATCTGAGCTATTTGCCTTTTCCCTAGCCTTACTCAAAATTTGAGTGATTCGCCATTTTGTGGTGTATTATAAAAACAAAAAGTACCTTTTCGTATTTTTAAGAGTCTCTTTTCGAGTTTTGAGCGAATTTCATGAATATCCGCCGGCGCTACGCGTGAGCAAAAAAATAAGCTGGGCATTTACCAGATAATCGGAGACAAAAATTTGGAGAAATTGAATTAAGCACTTGCAGTTTTGTATGTAATACTATATGCTACACTTTTTATTTTCTACAATATGAGTTGTTAAACAAATTTTAGGCTCCTTCAACGTTACCTCCTCCCAAAAAACTGCCCCTTCAGAAAAATGATGGCCTGGGTTGAAATGTGAGCTTATCATTTTTTTATGGCCCCTGAATATCTATAGAACGGTACGCCACACTTTAAATCTTTATATTACGTATCATAAGTTGGTAAGGAAATTTTGAACTACTTTGACGCCCCCTCCCCCCAGCTTACAAATGAAAACTGACGAATCAGTTATATATATTTCGGTTTTTAGGTATTTCGTTTTTATAAATTGAAATTAAACAAAAATTATTATAAAAATGTTTTTGTACATCTTCGATTTTTGTAACCCAGTGTGGGTGGGCTGAAGGCCTTTAAAATGATTGGAATTGTAAAACAAGTTAATCATCATACTCAACGCCCTCAAATACTTGTAAAACGATATGTCACATGCCTATGCTGATTTTTTAGAATTTTCTCAAAATTTGGAGGGGAGGTTCATGTACCACGCATAATAGTACCTAGCTCATTTTTAGAATTATCGTGCAAAAAGACAAAATGGTATTCATTTATACTTTATTCAGATTTTCGAAATATTATAGCCTATTTAAGTATTTTTAATTGTAAAAATTGAGCTTTACATGTGCAAAACTGAACTTTGAATATTTGTATGTTTGATTGGTTCGTTACCGCATCTATACAATAAATACATTATAAATTTGAAAAATGCCCCTCTTCCCCACCCAAGGAATTCGGAGGCAAACTAATGCTGGGTTTTCAACTTCTACGAGGTAAAAAATATTTGAGTAAGATCGAAAGATGGGAGCTGAAAAATCGTGCTTTTTCGTTGAGGTTGATATGGAATGACCTAGCAGGAATTAAGTCTCGGATTGTACTTACTCTTATTTTTCTGAATAATTGTATTTCTCGCAGATAAAATTCTTGAAAACCAAAGAAGGTTGCGCCATGGTACAAATGAGCGACCAATACGCCGTCGATAGATGTATGGCCAATTTAAACCCGACCGATATGTTAAACGGGCGTGAATTATCTCTCGGGTAAGTCGATTTAGGTTTCTGATAATAGAAGACGATATCGACGCGGGTGTAATTTTATCGTTTGTTTAGGTACTCGAAGCAACCATTCGTGAGTGAAAACAGAGGCTCGTTTACTCTGCCAGACGGCACGGAAGGATTTAAAGATTATTCTAGTCATAGACATAATAGATATTACAATCGAGTATCTTCTTTGAAAAATCGAATCCAACCTCCTTCCAGGGTAAGTGTATTGTCGCGGAAGCAACGTATTCTTTGATTTTCGTGTTTGATTTTATATCGGCGCACTTTTCAGATATTGCATTTTTACAACACTCCGACCAACATCTCGGAAGAAGAATTAGTCGATGTGTTTAATAGCGCTTTAGAAGGAATTAACGTTGTTCGTTTAAAGTTGTTTCCTAAAAGAGGTAATTTCGTTAACTCGTGTTTACTTTTACTGTTTGATCGTCGTGTTACAATAACGTTAGCGAAGGCTTAGCGTTGTGTACGTTGGTGGTTCCTACTTGATGCATCCTCGAAAGCAAACGTATCGTAATATAAGAGGAAATTTGATTAATTTTACGCTTTTCTCTCGCGAAGTATATCTTCTTGACGTTGAAACTTTCGTTATAAAATTAGTGTCGTAAAAGTGGAAATTGAAAAAAAATACGTGAAATGAAATTGAATAAGAAATTCACTAAAAGTCATGTTAAAAAGAATTGTTTATTAATGGTTTACAAATTTACATATGTATATATATAATTATATTCACCTTTGGTTAAACACAGTATACGTATGGAATGTTTAATAGGCGTGCAAGTCCTGTAAAAGTCCTATATTTAGATATGTTGTTCTACAAATGAAAAAAGTCACGTGACAGTATTAGATTTGGCTTTGAAATTCGTACATTTTTCACTCGAAAATTCAAATAAAATCAATGCTTTTAACCACATCGAAAAATATGGAGGGAAAAAATCAAATGTAGAAAAATCAACTTTTCATTTTATATATATATTTTTTGGAGGCCTTGGCGGAGGCGGGGGTTGAAATTTTGAGCGAGTTACGCTTAAGGTTACGCAAAAGTTCTGTATTACATTAGAAAAATTTTGCTGGGCATCCTAGAGTAGTCAAAGTAAATTCGTGTGATTATTTTAAAAAGTGTATTATGTGTATACCTAGTCTAGATTCTGTGATCGAAAAAAGTGCTTTGGAAACGTTACTAGTTGGTATTCAAGGGTGAATCATAAGTTTTGCTTGTAAAATGAACTCATACAAGTATGCCTTCTAACGATTCAGTATTTTGTGTTGTTGATGGTCATTGACACTTCGAGATGATTTTAGAGAACTCAGGCTGCCTACAAAGAGATCATATAGTACATCAGAAATATCTAAGTTTTCCGAAATTCAGCTTCCAAATTGAGCGCAAGCCTCTTTGAAATTTCCACATCTTGGTAACTCGTTACTAAAAAAAAATGGCCTAAAAAATTCAGCTTTTGCTGTGAGTATTCATCAGATGTACGAAGGTAAATAAAGTACTAGAACTTCCCGTTTGTCATATTCATTTATAACTCCCTAGGGGATACAGAATGTCTCCACGAATATTAAACGTAGGGCAAATATCATCATGTACAAAATTAATCTAGATTTAGTTCTAAACCAAAAATATGCTATCCATTTTTTGCGATGTAACAATATGCCCAGACAAAAAACCTTCATTAATTTATTTTTGAAAAATATCAATTCAACATGTTTATTATTGTATATTTTTGGCATTTAATATTACGCTGACTCAGTGTCAGCTCGTATACCTTTGGGCTGATCGCAAATACTATTAAGGCCGCCTCATTTATCCCTGACTTAAACTTCCTACCGCTACCTACCCATCTACACTAGAGTAGCCCGAAATTTAGCTTTTTCAGAAACGTGAGCTGTCGTGTATGCAATAATTGCGAAATCATCACAAAACGACGTGATGAAAATTGCACTCTTTAAATTTAAATTTAACGCCTTCCCCCCCCCCTCATGGAAGTATAGTTAAGCTTTTAACAATTAAAAAATGTTTAAATCGGTTTTTAGAAAATTTGGAATTTTTCAGCATTTAAAAGTCATACTTGGTCCTCTATAAAAACTAAAAAATTTACAGTAGTCAATTTCTCCAGAATTTGAGGGTTCTACGCTTTTTTTGATTTTATTTTTATTTCCTTGAAAAAACATTTTTTTAAATTAGTAATTAATAAGCTATTGTCCTACTTAAGTAGAAAAAAAAGCTAAAATAAAGAAAAAGCACGAAAATTTGATGACACTAAATATTTTATTTTATTGCTTTTTTTGTCAGCAACACGTGGGTACTGGGTATTGAGTATAGCTATGTCATTGTTTAAAAAACTACCGAAAATTATACTTTTTGGCCCGATATATCAAAATTACATCTTTTTGCTCGATGGCATATCTACATGAATTAAAATCTATTTATTGGAAGAGCCTGCGTGGTGAATTATTTCAAGATTTATGGTACAAATTTTCTTAGCATGTAAGTCAATGATTAATGCTTTTGAAAAAAAAATTTCCGTCTATATTTGGTTATTCAACGTCCGTATTTTATTAGAAACATACCCAATTCTTGTATTGGCGGGTGTTGGAAAAAATTTGTTCTTTATTATACTTTTCAATTTTTTTTTTTTTTTAGCTGATTTTATAATTTAAAATGATAGCTATTACAGCATACGTGATTAGGAAAGGAGGAGTGAGGGGAGGTTAGTGTACATAAATGTTGGCATTTTGGACCATTTATAATCATATGAGAAATGTCCAATTTTTTGTTATTTTTAGGTACTCGTATATTATGAATACATGTAGCGTCCGTGTATATGGATAAACATCACTGAAAATGTGAGACTCTGTGGAATTCCATAAAACCAAATATTTTGTATTTTGATTTACTTCAGAGTGGCGGTTCACTGGGATTTTGAAAGGGAATAGAGAGGGAACAAATGCTACAAAATCTTTGATTTTGGTCTCATATTAAAGAGTAAATCAAACACATCAACATATCCAAATTTTAGACTCCCTGAGTGCATTTAGAGGGAAGTAGAGCACTTTTGAGGAAGTTTTAATCTAATTTTTTTGAAAATTTTCTGTACCAGTGCAGCCAGTAGTAGATCGATGTATTCTAACATTGCGAAATTTTCACTGACTTTCAATGAATTATTTTTTTGCCCGAATACTTCACAAAGATTTTTTTCTCCTAACTACTGGAAATAAATTCTGAAGAAATTTTTGAAAATTTTTCGATGCCAGTGTATAAGTTGGTGATTGTGATATTTAAATACTTATTGTGAAAATGTCAACAACTTTGAATTACTATTTTTCGCTTTTAATTCAGTTTATTTTTTTCAATCACTAAGTATAAATTTTGAAGATGAAAATAAATCAGTTGCATAATTCCTTCATAATTTATTTGTACTGATTAAGAAAAAAAAATTCGGTGAAGATTCCAGGTGAAAAAATAATTCATTCAAAGCCAGTGAAAATTTCACATTCGAATATTGCGATCTACTACTGGTTGCAGTGGTACAGAAAATATTCAAAAATTTCTTAATGCAGTTCTTGAGATTGAAAAAAAAATGGTCTATTACAGGAGCAAAAAATAATTGACACAAAGTCGGTCAAAATTTCATGATATTAAAATATCGCGATTTACAACTTTTCCACCCCTTTGTAGAAATGATGGCAATGGTCCAGGAAGATGCAGAAACTGAAATCGCTTCTTTTAAGTGCTACAGCGTTTTTTTCAAAAGGAAGTGAACTTTGGGGACCTCCTGCCCCGCTCCTCTTTCACCTAAGGGGCTCGAAATTTTTTTGGGAGATCTCCAACTCAAAGTACACCATCTCACCGAAGTTGGTCAAAATCCAGGATATGTTTTTTTGTTCACTCCACCTTAATATACATTGTTGCACCCGACGGTTACCAACCATTTTAGCGTGCTCCCATAGAGTAATTATAGTAAGTGGTCCACTTTCTAATTGGTCGTACGTCACGCATGTAACAATCAATCTGCAAATTGGAAAGTGGTAAATTACTTCGACTTACTCGTAGTATAAAAACATGAATTAGCTAATAATTCAAATCACAAACGAATTTAAGTCGTTCACTGAAAACTGAACGATATTATTTAGGAAGGTACGAGAAATGAAATTATCTATTTCATCACATTCTAGCCTTGTGATTGGTCGTTATACGCGTGACATGACCTCAGAAAGCGGACTAGTTACTCTGTAAGAAATCGTTTCGGATGCTACAACGTCAACTTCGGGTGCGAGAATGTACTTGAAAGACCTTCTCGGGTGCAATAGTGTACATAATTATATTTATATAATGTATGTTCAAATAGAAAATTAATAATAAAATAATTTCGTATGTAATCATTGTTCTTCTTAGACTTCGTATTTATCGAGATTAGTGCCAAAAATTAACACAAATAAACACGTTGAAATGATATTTTTCAGAAATAAATCTATGAGGACTTTTTGGCGTTGAGTAGCATTTCAATCGAAGAATATATGCAAGTTTCTATTCTTTGAAATTAAAAATGGATTAATTTTGTACACGATGATATTTCCTCCAAGTGTAATATTTACCAAGATAGATGGTAAAAAAAATATTTTTAGAGATATTTTAGACCCCTTTGAAGGTCATGTATGACTGTGGCCAATAGAAAATTTCTGCGTTTTATTTAGCTTCGTGCTCTCGATGGATGTACCAAAAATAAAATTTTTTCGATATTTTTAATTAACAATATGTAAATTTCAAAGAAGACTGACATGACGGCTTAAATTGAAGATGAAATGGGGAACTTCGATACTGCTGATGTAGTATACGAATTTTCTCTATAGGCAAGCTAACTAGTCGCATTCACTGGAAATATCTACCAGTCACCTTCTAACTAGGTACTAACTCGAAATATCGATAGGAGAATTTTGGAAAGTTCGGGTCTTTGGAAAGTACGCGTGCCATAAATTCATTACGTATCTAAAAACTTTAGATTCGCCTCACCTAAATTTACACTGGAACGATATTCGCTCATAGAATCTACTGTTGTACATATGTATCGAAGGTGGTTTCGTTATAGCAGCTTATCGTACGAACGCGTTGTACACGTAAAATTTATAAAGCACGGTGATAATTTATTCGCAGGTGGCGTAGACGGTATCGTACGCAGTTCAACTGGCCTAGTCGAATTCAAATCCGTTCCCGAATCAGTGGAAGCGCTGATGACGTGCAATCATCTACCGGTTAAATCTCAAGGTTGGTGGAAAAGGCTTTGCGGGTTTATTAGGGTACCACGTATGCGAGAATCAAAGGCGAAAGGCGAATTAATAAGTTCGCCTTATAATTTTCACTTTTGTACGCCATAATGATGGGATTACAAATTGGTTGGAATTTGATTAGGCAAAAAATATACGGCACGAGTGAACGTACGGAGAACGTGAAGATGCATGCGGTGGTCGTTCGGGGGTGAAATTGAATTATCCTTTTTGGTTTTGGTTTTCATTAATTTTATCGATTTTGTTTACGTCCGCCAACGGAATGCGAAATTTTTACGGGCGGTACAGCGTGTGGTGGTAAGATTAGAAGGTGAAATTTTTATGAAGTTGTACTATTTTGACGTCGTTGTTCGTCCAACGTTGTAATTTAATTAGTTAGTCGATAACGTATTTTTGGTGTTTATTGAGGAAACGACGAGGAAAAAGCAAACGCGACTCGATACCACGCTAACGTGCATGTATAATGATTTAATGCGAGGCGAAATTCGAATTCTATGGGTTGTGTAATTTACGTCGTCGCATTATAATCCGTTGATAATCTATTCGTTTTGTGGTTTTAGGTAATAAGTTTCCGTATATAATGAAGTTGTGCTTTTCGGCCGCCAAAAGCATTCACCATATTCCGCGCGAGAAATCATTAACATCGTCGACCTGCGATAAATGCAAAAAGTAGATTATGAGTATAGCATCAAAATGCCATGTGATGGGAAAATTCCTTCTATTTATTTCGAACATTGTCAATTATTATATTTAGTCAAGTACCTGGTTCAATTATTTGTTGCTATTTTTACGAAGTAAAAAATCCACATTTTCGCGTACCTACGATCGCCTCGTAGGATAGTCGTTATACTTTTATTACGTTAATTAGTGTACCTAGTTTTAATTGTTTTTGTGAATGTATTTACTTTTTAATAGCGTAGGTGTAAAAATTTACGCTGTCGGTTGTAAATGTCTGTGATGTACAATTTAATGTCTGAATATTTTTTTTTAATAAGGTGAATTTGAATAGGTGTACGAAACACCGGATATGTTGAGAATTTGCGGTGGTAAATATTTACTTTAATTTTTAACGTCGCCATTGAAGTACAAACTACCATGTTTTTTAAGCGAAAAAGAAAAAAGCGTATAGCTCTAAGCAATAATTTATCGGTGTGGGAATTTTTTTTTATCGGTGAGGCTGCTGATGGAAATGTTTGCGAATACGAACAAGAACTTCAAGAAAGGGAGACAAATGCGATGACAGGTTTAAATAAAATTTTAAAGAAATACTCCGGTGAGATTTGTATTCATTCAAGGTATCGCAGCTATTTGTGTGACTGTTCGGTTCAGATTTCACGACAGATAATCAAAGTTGGACTTAAGGCGTTGAAATTTTTTTTCAAATTTTTTTCATTGCATACCCTCGCAGTTTCAGAAGGCTAAAGAGCATTGGTACCTTGGGACTCGTATGACATTCTATAGCAATATGATATCATATGCATATCAATATCGATAGTATATCACAATTAATAGCGTAGCCAGGGAGGGACTTGGGGGTTTAGACAAATGCATATCAATATCTATTGTATATTAAAGTTAGAAGTGTAGCCAAAGGGTGAGGTCTATCTAGACTTTCCCTCTCTCCTCAAAGTCACTAATTCTATTTATTAAATTCATCAAACAAATCCGAGAGCTCAATAATTTCTCAATTTAAATTTTGAGTTTTGATTAAAAATTGTAAAAATTTTATTGCCCTCTTCACTCATAAATAAATTCATGATGCGTAAGAGAACATAAAATGCTACTTTGAAAATTCTATTCTATTTTTTTTTTTCAACCATGTGAAATGAAGTGGAGTTCTTCTGGGCTTCAAATCAACTTTAAAGTTTCACCGAGATGAAATAAAAACACTTTCAGTGCTATGTCAAGCCATATGGCTTCACAGTAATTAAGGATAAATTTGAGCACCTAAAATTCAGAAAACATTACTCGGTGCTGAATTTTTTTTTTCCAACAACTGACTTCCTAAAATCCTGTGAAATGATAAATTATGACGATTTGCTCAAAAAATTGAGTTTAACCTCATTATTGAGGTGTTAAGCCATAGGCTTGACGCTCTCTAATACAAATGGAATTCATCAATCTGTGACCTGACAGGTTTAGTCAAGTTCCAATGTTACGTTATGAATTTTTCTATAACAGTATCAGAAGTTACTTTTCGAGTTCATATAGAGCGCTAGTCGAAATTAAAGTTATCAAAATTATGATAAAAATGTCAAGCCTTATGGCTTGATGCTAATTTTCTAGAAGTTTTTGGTCAAACCATATGGCTTGACACGCAATTTAAATACAACTTAAAATTTTATACCTTAGCATTGGAAGTGTTAAAGCGATTTCCGGTTAGAAAAATTGTTAATTTTTTCTAAATTCTTAGGAATTGAAAATTGTTGCGTTTGGGGTCATTTTAGTTTATGAAATAGCAAAAAGAAAAAGGTTTGACTTTCAGTTTTTTCAAAGGTTTTATCAATATGAAAAACATTCTAATTTCATTTTCAATTTCTATATCGTACTGATGTATCATATTGGTACATTACAAAAATATAGACATTTGACGACACTGTGAGTATCATATAGATTATGGTATAACCGTAAGTTTGTCATACGGGGATATACCCATCATCGCTGATAGATATATTGTTTCCATTCCTACATGGCAAATAGATATGAGAAAAACACCGTTTTAAGTTTATTTATATCTTATGGGCAGCTTGCAGATAAACTCTCAAGTTAGGCTTGAATTAATGTCGAATAGATACCAATGTTTTTTGCGAATTAATGAAAAATATGGTATCTATTTGATATTAATTTAAGCCCTAACTTGCGTCTATATCTTTAAGCTGTTCATAAGACACAAGCTTAAAACGATGTTTTCCTTGTATCAATTTGTTATGTTGTCCACATAGAGTAGTTTTCTCCGTTAAGTATTGGAATTTTGTAATATATTCCTTTACGAAGTATAATTCGCAAACTAAACCCAGTTTTTCATTTTTCTTTTGTAACCGAAAATAAAAAACATTTTTTGGCGGAGCTTAGAAAAGTCATTCAGCCTTAATCATTTCCCGCAACCCCATACCACCTTTTTCAAGTATTTCAACTATTTTATAATGTACGTGACGTGTCACAAGAAAAGGTAATTAAGCATCTAAAGCAAAAGTATCATTTATTATCACGTACGTCTGGTTGTCAAATTTAAAGTTTAGAAATTTTTTTTATAAATCTGACGTCTCCATCACGTGAAAAAAGAAATCTTTAACAACCATGGTTGAAAAAAAAAAACGTTGACTGATTTTTCTCATAGAGCATCAAATTATGTTTTTATTTGATGTGGGAATGAATACCTAATAAAGCCCTTTTCTTTTGCTTGTTTATTAATAGGAAAACTAGAATGCCGAGATCTCACCATTAAGGATATACATCATGGAAACTATTATGTATGAGCAGGGACGAGGAGAGCCAAAATTAACCCAAACACAAAATAATTTTCTGGCCTCTTTTCAATTTTTTCTTATATCTAATGAAAATTTCGAAACTATTTAATGGGAAAAAAACTTCTAATTAGAGCTGTGAATATTTTTTAAATTTTAAATATAGATTTCTGGATTGGCGCAATCTTCCCCTTGCCCTTCCCTCTCACCGGCCCTTTGCATGAGAAATTGTGCTGAAAGAACATATGTAAAAATAATGTCGAAATCTTCATTATATAAAGGCTCTCGTTGGATGACAAAAAATTTCCCCTTTAAAATTTTTATCGCTCTATGAACATGTCAGTTAATTTATTTTTTGCGGTTCTATAGTTCTCCCAAATTTTTATCACTTAGGTAATAAACATGTAATTTGAAATTTCCGCATTTTTCTTAATGGAGGCTCATAAAAAGCATGTCTTTAATTTTTCTCAATATGAGGCCGTAAAAAAACGCACTGGTTTGTATTCTTTGCGGTTTCACAAGTATTCCAAATCATTTATAAAATAAAGAATGGAAAATTTTCAACCTTTTTCTCAATTGAGGGAGGAGACATAAAAACATGCTAGTTTGTAGTCGTTGTGGCTTTTCATTTCTTCCAAATTATTTACTAAAAAATGGAAGGTAATTAATGAAATTCAGAAATTTTTGTCCTTTTTCTAAATTGAAAATCTTAAACTTTCTTACTCCATTTTACTTTTTTTTCAATCTCATTCTCCCTTTTTTCCATTTTTAACTTTTCTCATATAATTAACACTTTTTTTTTCATTTTATGTGCAACCATGCTTATCTCTTCATGCATCAATCATTCTATATTTTTTCCCAGGTGAAAATCAATAATTTTCAAATCAATAATAAAAGTAAGAAAAGGACAATATTAGGTTGTTCATTCCGGATATTATGCTGAAATTGTCTTCATTTCTATCTCATAATTGGGAAGAAACTTGGTACGTACAAATAAAAACAATGAAATATATTAAAATTCGTGAAATTGAGTGGAACAATTTATATAATTTTTCGATATTTGTTCGCCAAATATGAAAAATATGCATTTCTTTTTCAACGTACGTTCATTTACCCCTATTTTATTGTTTACCTACTCTTCCCCTATTGAAACCTCACCTTGAAAATTTTGAATTTTTATGTTACAAATTTAACGGGGAAAATAATTTGAAGGAAATTTCGCTTTTAATTTTGTTTCTAGTACATATTTGGTGTCTTAATAGAATTGAAATTTAGAGTACGTGTGAGAAAGAAAAAATTGCTTGGAATTCTTCTGCATTGTATTTATATGGTAATAATGTGAATTTAAATATGAATATGATGTACTTAATCAGCATTTATCGATCAAAATTGAGCCTTGTCAGAAATCCAGAACACGAACAGCACTTATTATTAGCGTACCTTGCAGTGAAAATGGTTTCATCATCTTATTATGTTTATTCGTATCAAAAAATATTTAAAAGAATATGATCCTATCATAATAATATTTATCTAAATGCAAATTATTCTACGCGAAAAGCTGTTTTTTACCCATTTTTGAATATCATTTAATTAATTTTTCCAGTGCAATTTTTCTCTATTGTGATTGCCAGATGATACCAAATTTTGGCACCATGAAATGTACCTAACTAACTATACAGTAAAGCGTCCATTATCCAAAAGGTCGATCAACCAGAACTTCAATTATGCGGAAACGTTTTATAAAAGAAAGAATTATTGTTTTTAATATAGATGTGTATGATTTTTTGTAGGATTTCGTTTTTATCATAACCTATGCAGTTTTTAGGTGATTCATTCAATAAATACTAATTAAAAACTACAGTAAGCAAAAAAAAATTGAATTGTGCGTCCTTTTTCTTAAAAAATCTGTTTGTTTATTATTCGGAAAACTTCTGATCCCAACCAGTCCGGATAGTTGACACTCTACTGTATTTACGTATTTTAAGAAATATGTACACAGATTTAATTATTAAGTCGCCATCATATACTACCGTTGTGCCAATGCAATTATTTTTGTTGATTCACTTAACTATTTATCTTCGCATATTTCGTTAACGGTAGCGTAATTTTTTCCACTGTGAAATACGATTTACATATTGTCAATTTATTATTCAATTAATTTATACTTGAAATTTTTTAAATTTACGAACGCAAATTAAGTCCTCGAAACAGTGTTCTTTGCGAAACGTTGATTTTTTGTAAGCTTTTTCGTTTACCATTAGAGCCACTTAGCTTTGATTTATCTTGATGTTTTTGTATTTATATTGCAATACGCGTTTAGTTTCTTAATTTTTTTTTCCAAATAATGTACCTAATTGAAAATAAGGTTTATCAGTTTTACTTCTAAAGAAGTTAATTACCACATTGTCAATTTTAATTGTTTTTACTTCTCTTGTTACTGTATTTGAACCCAATTTATGCACATTTGAGCAATAATTAATAAAAATTTCCCATAAGTTGCATAAGTCGGGTTAATTCTTGAGCAGGCTGTACAACGTCTTCCTTGTTAACATATCTTAAGTGAAACGTGTGGATGAAAATCACTCAGAAACGCTTATTCTGATAATTTATTTACAGCCTTTTTTTTTTTTTACTAAAGAAAATCACTTTACTCCGACCAATGACAAGGAACATTTTCAATTATTGTCAGGGTTTTTTCCAGTTTCTTTTACCAGAAGAGATGAAGAAAAAAGTTCAGATGGAATTCATATGCTTATACAATATTATACTTACAACGCGTAATCTTAAGTTAACTGGAATTTCAAATGATACTTTCACAATGCTTATGTTCCTATATAACTTATACCTAATTTTGTATTCTGCCGTGACCGTTTATTTTAATTTAGATTTTCGTATTTTTTGCTATTGTAAGACTTAATTAGCAAACTTTTCGAGTCATATGTTTTCAATGATGATTAAAAAGATGTAAAAACGAAATCTGGTGTTTTTGTGTTTTTTTAAATAACGTGATAGAATTCATGTTTGAAATGTAGCGCAGTGAATTAATTTCTGGTAAATAATTTTATTTTGAAAAATTGCTACATTAAACCTATAATAATTAATTTATAACATTTGAGATAATTTAAAATATGAATAAATAGACAAGTTTCAATTTTCAGTTCCAGGCACGGATTCAGAAATCCAGTTTAGGTATTCGCTATTGCCACCGTGAATCTGAAATAACGATAAATTGTAAGGTTTGTATTATTAATACACGTATATAAAAAAATAATAAAACATAAAATGTTGAAAAAAAGTTTGTTACTTTTGTGGCAATAACTTCGCAGACTTTATATGGATGGTTAGACCTGAAATACAGATAAGTAAAAATGATGCGATAACACGATATTTTCAACAATAAAAAATCATAGCTCATATGGAATTACCACTTACTTGACATATTGGGTTAAATTTTGCACAGCCGAGGTTCTAGTTTTTATCATCTGAAAAACAGTAAATACGAGATTGCTGTAACGAATTCGAAAAACACGTTTTAATGTCTGAAAAAAGTATTCTTACCATTAACACTTCTGAATCCTGGTTCAGTTTACCTTCCCACTGGTATCTGAAAGTTAGTAATTAGTATTGCTTAAGGTGAGAAACAATACAGAGAATAAAGGTAAGATTAAAGAACTGTACTTACATAGAAGTGATTTTTGGTATAATGTTTACACAAGCAGCTAACTTTTCGGTGACCAAGCCACTGTAAACAAAAATTGTAGAAAAAAAACTGAAACTGAATTAAGAAATCTGTTAAATGCACGATGCATACTTGGCGATACGTTTGGCGACTTCTTCATCAGGTGTAGTTACATACACGATTGAGTGCATAGAATGATCGGCGGCTGAAGTCATAGTCGAATCACTTCGAGTCAACAAGTTGAATAGTATACCTCCTAAACAAACAAGTAAGGCGATAACTTCGCCATTATTGTATTTACACAAATTAATGAATTTATGGAAACAGAATCTTAATAATATGCTCTACGTATCGCAATTTTTGATGGTTTATCTTAAGACCGTAAGTTGTGAGAATGAATCATAATCATTAATCTGAGATTTTAGAGAAGATTGAAAAATGAAAAACACACAGGTGAAACTTTCGTGTAAGTGTTTTTTACTTACCAGACATGAATAAAAACACATTCTTTCTCTGCAGTACTGGAAAAATTGTTAATTTTTTCATCAAAAGTGAGCAATTCGACAAGTTCCTGCTGTACCAATTCTTTTTTGCGGTATTTTTCCATAAACCGGCAATATCACTTTAATGCGTGATATGTTTTTTATCTCGATGTTTCTAGAAAAAGAGTACACCAATACGCCATTTTGAGTTCGAGTTTTGGTTTTCGACAAGCAAAATAATAGATATTCATGGAATTGTTTCTGTAATTACAATTTACAATTAATAAATTTTGATTTAATTACAATGATATAAAAATTGATAAAATTAAACCCTTCAATTTACTAATCTGTAAACGTGATATTGTAATATCACCATGAACTCAATATGGCGTATTGTTTTATTTTCATGATAGGCGTTCAAGTGATCTTTTTACCCTCTTGCCCCTTTGCCATGTTAAAATGCGAACTAATTCTCATTATTTTCTACGATTTTCGGCTTTTATACTTGGATTTTCAATTTTTTCCCTATTAATCTCTGAAAAAAAATTGCTCAATGAACTACAAAGCTGGAAAGATTATTAAAAAATATTTACACGGTTAGGTTCTTTACTTCTGTCTGTATCAAAATTCGACAATTTCTCGATCATTTGACATTGAGCGCTATTGGGAAATAAAAGCGAAGTGGCTGAACTCTGATGGTCGTTTCTAAACTAACAAAGGGGATAAAGAAAAGATTCGTGATAACGTTCCTGCTATTTTTTCGCTTTTTTTGTAAAAGTAAAGCTATTTATTATCATTGAGTTTGAGAATTTGTGTTAGTTTTTGTTTCGCAAATAAAACTCATGTTTTATGCTTATGCTATTTAACAAACTACATAAATGACAATGTGCCATAGTGATACTTTGTAGTTTCTTTTTCTAAAACATTCAAAATGATTCTCAATACCAGCAGGGTCAATTCTGAAAATGAAATGATACGAATTTGTATTATTGAAATATGGTCCCTAAATAAAGAATGAAATTTCATACTTAGGCCATTAATTGAATAAGAAACCCAACTATATGTTTGCATTTTACAGACCTGATTTTACAGGTACAAGAACACATAAAATCTTTGACGTTGTTTTTTAAAGTGATTTCAATGTTTACTTCGTGTGGCTTTCCCGTTTAAATCGGATGTTTTTTAAAATTAAAGCACAAACACAATCACATTTTCATTTTTTTCCACACAAGCATAATTTATAATGTGTTTAGAATTCGCAATTAATGACCCTTCTTTGATGGACGAGTCGACTCGCCAACGTAGTTGATAACGTCTAATAATGTAATATCAATCATAATGAATTAAACGATACTAATAATATTAAAAAAATTTATTAAAATAAAAATTTTAGTCTATCAGCTTAAAGAATAACTTGAATCCACATTACCATTGATGCAATAATTATTTTTAGCCTCCCATCGTTGAAATTGATTTAATGCGTGTTCTCGGTAATGAATGATGAACGAATCTGTATGTCTACTTGTCTACTTTACTGTAGCTGTAGGTACCTTTTGCAGCCGCGAAATCGTATGATTTAAATTTTTTTGTCGAAATTATTCGTTCTAATTCTAAATGATTATTGTGACGTGATTTTTCATTTTCATGAAGAAACGCCACATCAAGATTTCTTACAGAATCATTAGTTGTGCAAAAAACGCATGTAAGAGTGTTACTCATTAGATATTTACACGAGAATTTTGGGCGATATTTACCACAACGTGTAGTCTTATGAGAGGATTTTTCAACGACAAGATTCTTTGCCAATTGCGTAATGGAATTAATTTTTTGTAGGTCATCGAAAATTTGAGATGTCTGTGAAGCATAAATGCATAATATCAATGCAGTATATATTACTATTGTATAATGATTGATACTGGATCAAAGGATGCTATTTTGCGCTGTCACATCAAACTTTCAACATTTTTTAATCACTGAACTACTCAATGAGAAGTGATAAAATTGAATAAGTTTTTCGTAGGTACTGGTTTCGATAGTTATAGTACGTCCTTCAGTTAGGCATCTTTTCTTCACCAGTCAAATTTGTTTATCATCATTGATGAAGACATTATAGAACTAGTTTTACTTTGATTTGAAGATCATTTTGGAAACCACTGAAGACCACGAAAGAACTTTTTTCATTCAGTTTATGTATAGGTAAAAGAAACAGAGGTTTTTTTATGCAATTCGCAATGATGAAAAGTAAACATATTTGCTATAATGGAATTAATTTTCCACGGCTTCGTTGGTGTATACTGTGAAGTTTGTTTTTTTGAAGATGCGCGATTTTCATTATTCTGTTTTATTTTATAGAATTTCTTTGATGCGTGCGATCACGAACGTCCTTGCGCACATGTTCGTGTCAGAAGCGATGATGAGAAAACAAAAAGGTCTATTGAACGGGTACTTGAAAAGGTTGCTGTCCTTTCAAGACGACTTATATCTCGGTACGTGTAATGAAGCTTTAAAAATGTAAAATCATCCCCAAACCTTGGCAATGATTCACGACGAGATGGATTTTCATTACCGACGTATCCTTGACAAACGATATTGTAAATTTTAATTCGCAGATTCTCATTACCAATAGTTATAATTTTTATAATAATTGGTTAATACTACTTTTTACATCCATGTAGTCATCGGATATAAAAAGTAATTAACATCACGGCAGCGTATTCCCTCATTGACTGTAAATCATATAATTCCAATCGTCGAAGCACGTCTGCGTCTTGTTTACATTCTACTGGTTTTTTTTTCTTGTTAAACTAAGAATACGAGAGTTATGAGCGTATATTTAAAAATACTTTATTATGTGATGAAGATGAAGATCTCGAATACAATTAATACATAGCGTCGAATTCGTGTTCTTCGATGATTTTATATTTTCTGTAATACTGCTGAGACGACGAGTAGTAATGCACGGCACACGTGTGGTTTTCGCTGTTTCAATTTAGTTTATAAAATTGTTGATAAATAGAGAAAGAACAAAACATGTTGATTAATGTTGTTAAAAATTAGTATTGAAATTTTTTAGAAATTGTACTGGAAATCAGAACCAAAACAAGAAAAACGGGCGCCAATACAATTTTGAAACTGGAACCACGAACTCGGAATCAAAAACAAAAGCAGAACAGGAACCAAAAGTGTACGGGTTTTGCAGCCTTTCTAATCTGCTTTAGTTTAATTCATATATTATATCCCCCTTATTGATGAGTACGCAGAAGTCCTTTAGCACCACGTTTTAAAATTAAGATCAGATGAAAATGCAAAAGTATAAATTAACACCATAGGTATCGAAAAATTAAAGAAATGAGCTCTTAGCATTGCTGTACTACTCTTTTTTTCTGAAGTTTCTCATTAAATGTGTTTTCAACTCGAATTTTCCAATTTAAAAAAAAATAGTAAAAATTTCGAAGTACTCAACTCTTCTATGAAGTTTACCAAAAAATTTGTTTTACAGAAGTTGAGTGTTTTTCACAAGAATTCAAACAACATTATTGTTTCAACCTGTCACTGTCTCACTCCTACCCATAATCCAAGTGAAATGTTTATCTAATTCAAAAGTTAAGAAACGTATTTTTTTTCTATTTGAAATATTTGGCAGTACATTCGTTCGAATTTTTTTGCCCTTTTAAAAATCTTAATTAAATTATCAAAGCAATAGTGTTCAATGCCGTAGTTGGTTTTCTTTTGTCGATATTTCGAAGAGGTATTCAGGTCTAATTTTGACACGAAAAGCTGTCAATTTAAATGTCAAAATGAATAAATTATTCATATTTCGAGGTACTCGATAATAATTCCCGAAGTAAAAGTAGGTACCCAGGTGCTTAGGTAATACTTATTACAATCGAAAGGTACATCATCGACAACGCGACGATAAAATGCGCATTACGCGGAGTATATTATTTAATTTTTTCTTCCATCGATTTACGTAATATTAATGCTAAAATGGGGCAATAGTAATAAACAGTTGAATACACAATCGCAAACGAAAAATAAAACATTTAAAATGTAATTTAGTTAAGCTTTAATTTCCATTCGTAACGGAATTCAGACTTCATTTATTACGAAAATGAATGTAGGTAAAGATGTTGTGGAAACCGAAGTTAATTATATTAACACGAACGGTTGGAAGAAGGCGGTCACTTGGAATTCATAAAGTGTATATATTATAAAGACAAAAAAATCATCGTACCGTACTAATTCCTTTTTCTCTTAATTATTAGCTTCCGGGGTGAAGTGGAATTTTGGTTGTAATTTAGATTCTACAGGACGACTCATTTTCGTTCGTATCTGTTTCCTCGTTGGAGAAAGTTATTAACAAATTTTAATATTTGTTCGGAATTTTCGTTTGAGATCTGCGAAATTAAACAGCCACTTTCGCGTTCGAAAGCTACGAAGAAAATATTAATTTCCTTACGAACTTTGTAACACATAATTAATTAAAATTCGCGAAATATTCGAACTTGGATTAAATAATTCGAATTCATTTTTCAAATTGATGAAATTTATTTTGCGTTCCAAATGAATCGTTTTTGTTATTTGCCATCTGATTATCCTATTGGTTTAAGAATGTGAATTATCTGTGTATTCAATCATTTTTCGATTGACCTTGAAATTGATTTTTTAAAGATCTTTAATTGTTGTATTAACGAGTACATGTGGTGGAAAAACATCCTCGGTATATTATTCTTTTTCGCTCGTTTGTTTCGAAGGCTAAACGTTGACGTATGAGTACGATAGTGACGTACCAAGGCGATAATTCAATTCGAATTGTTGTATTTTCAAGCGTTCTTGGACGAAAGTTTATCAAAATTTTCATCCAGTTGAGTAGGTACCAATTGGTCTTCTAATCTTAATCCTTCCTCTCCCTTACCAAGATTCTCACTTCAGTTTACTTTCCAGATTTGATTGACTCCTCTCCCTTCAAAGCAGGACTGCTATTCAGTACCGTGTTCCCCTTCGCTATATTGGTGCGATGGCATCTGGTCCCAGACTCTCAGATTTGTTCCGCAGTAATCGACAAAATTATATGAAAATTAATTTTGTTTTTAAGAATAAATATCAGCGTATAAGTTACAACAGAGGTTATCAACTTCATAATTTGTTTGTTGGTATTTAGCATAATAAGTTAGATACTATACCAGGTGTTTCATTTCAATCTGAGCTCCTTCATACCACAAGTAAATCTACGTATGTAACGCTCAGTCGCTCACGCATAATAGTTTGCCTACCTTCAGGCTGAAGGAGCCGAAAATTTTAAAATTTTTATTTCCACATCTAAGATGGATTAAAAGTATGGTGCTTACGCCAAAATGTGTAGAATACAATGAAGTATTACTGATGAGAAACTGGGCGCAGTAGAAGGAGTAGATGTGGAGAAATGATGAAAAAGTGTTGGAAACGTTGTGACAAATGGGTTAATTTTTCATATTTTTATAGATGAATTTGTAAAGTACTCCATTGTCACGATGGTATAAAAATTTTTTCATAAATCTCAACACTATAAAAAAAAACTAAACAGCTATGCTGCACAGTGTTGCCATTTTGAATTTTTGAGAACGTTTATGAATTTTTTTATGTATTTTTATTTTATTTATTGATTTCTACGAATTTTTTCTCAAAATTCGGTGTTAAATTCGAAAAGGATTAACCTGAAAAATCTTGATTTATCAGTTTTGTTCATTTTTTTCCCAATCATATTTGTAGGTTTGATACTTTTTACTTTCAATATCTGCTGTCAAAAAAAATTAATATTGATAAATTAAAATAACATATTAATTGAAATTTTATTCATTTATTCATTTTTTATTCGTTGCTAGGAAGGAAGCTAAAGCTAACAAGCTGAGTTGAATACTTGAAATTTGAAAAAAAGTCATATTCTGTCAATACAAAGCCAAAAATGAGAAAATGAGAATTTTCAAGAGTTTTTTCGAAGAGCAACGCTGACTCTAGAAATACAAGTTTTATGATTTTTAAGCAAGATCAATATGGCAACACTGATACCGCATTACTTGAGTTAAGTTTTCAACTGGGGCTGGTTCAGGTTTACAAATAAATTGTCAACTTCATCTCTTCCAAAACAACTTGAAAAGTTGATTTAGAACAAATGTAGTGTATGAACTCATATTTGTCAAATTATAAATACTTGAGGCTCCTCAGATTATCCTTAGATTTTTACGATCCGCCATTTTGGAAACATTTTGACCAAAATTTGAGAAATCATATACTGGCCATCAACTAACCATACAAACGGAGTTTGACCTTTCTAGGTCGATTTGATGACTATCAGATATAGAAGATCTATAAAATTTCCTATAGTAAATTCCACTCCCCTCCAAATTCAATTGGGAAGCTAAAATCAGAATGGGTTAGCCACTTGGGCTCATTTTATTATATAACAAACAATTTTCAATATCTCGTGTACCTCACCACATTTTAAGATCGGTACCTCCTTCTTTCCCTCTCCAACATCATGTATGGAAATAAATTGAGTGTAGAGTATACTCCTTATTCCTTATAGTCATGTGAGTTTATATTATTAAATTTGTACTAATTTGAGGTGCTTCAAGCTCTACTCAAATTTTGATAATCCGCCATTTTAGGTCCATTTCGACCTAAATGCAAGAAGTCATATTGTGGTCACCAACTAACCCCACACACAAAGTTTGACTTTTCTAGATTCATTTGCTAAGGAGATATGGGAGATTCAAGAAATTTCATAACTCAAAACTTCCTCAAAAAGCCTTCTTTGCTCTAATTTCCCTCCAAATGTACTTGGGAAGCTGAAATTTGGTTATGTTGGTGTCCATAATTCACTCTTTCATATGAGATCGAAAACGAAATATTTGAGCTATTTGCCTCTTCTCAAGCCTCCACGCCATTTTGTGCTGTATTGAAAAAACAAAAAAGTAATTTTGTCATATTTCTGAGAAGAGCCTATCACCAAGTTTTGAGTGAATTTCATAAATGCGCTTCTCGGCATCATCTAGATCCGATTCATGTACTGCAAAAAAGAGCAGCAGGGCGAGGGACAGTATTGTAGAATAGTTTAAAGAATTAAAATTTTTAACTTTAGAAGATCTGTTTGTTCACATTGCCTTTTGTTCCATACACAAGAGAAAAGAACTATTGAGTGAGAAGAGATGATATAGGTATCGCTGTTGCTTACATTTTAGGTTGCAGAGGGCATATGCGACCCTTATTGCATGATCTCTTTTCTGTGCTCAGGAGGATCGGCAGTAGGATGCGCCTTACTAAAGACCTAAAACTTTATTAATCAAATAATACAGAAATTACCTTCAGTTGAAAGTTGTATTGTCATTTTGATTTTCTTCTTAGTCTGTTTTCATTTTCGTTTTTTTTTCTCTGGCTACTGCTGCTTAAAAAGAAAATTTCCTCATTTTATGCTCCCAGTTTTTGTTTCTTTTGTTTTACTTTTTAATTGTTTTATCTTTTATTTTATTTTTTACATATTTATGCAATGGTAGTGATCCCCTGACCACTTGCGCTATAATACGCACTAGGGGGGTTATTAACTACAGTTTACCTCACAGTATATATAATTAACACAATAATTAGTTATTTCAATTTTTTATGTTGAATTAAGTGTCACTTTTTGTTTAATTTATGTACCTGATATTTTTTATTTTTTCATTTTAGTCTTTATTCAGTGAACTATTATTCTTTTTTATTTTTCCATTGAATTTCAAAAGCATTTAAAAAAATTGAGACGGCTATGAAAAAATTTTCCAAATTCCGGAACCTGTTATTAAGTAAAACATTAATTTTCCATTACATCTTATTATATGTTGAACTTGAAAGACTATTCAAATGTCCCATATTTCAGAGCTAGAATATGTAAATCTCGGTTACATCATCTTTTCAGCCTCTCAAGTATTTATAGTGTATCGTAGCTCCTTAGCTACTTAGGTAAAAAGGTGTTTCCTTTATTTCTCAGTTTTCTATATTCGTTTTATACATCTCGCAACCTAGAGTCTAATACATCGATAAAATATCATAAAGATAAGTGTACGACAACGGTGTTCGAATGCAGTTCAGCTTATCTCTGTTGGATACGTTTTGAGAAATGCCCAGTGGCGCCAACTCCGACGTGTTCGATTAATTCTTTTACTGGAAGATGCTAGTTAAGAAGTATATGCGAGTATAATCACTTTGTTTTATCGACGGGAATCGTTTTAATCTTTTCCTCGTTCGTGAAATGTGTCCATAACTGCAAAACTGGCGGTAATTTCGTTGTTAGCTTTTGCTGTAAGCAGTAACGTTTGAGCTTTGATGGACACAGCTTTTCTTTCCTTGGAAGTAAGATTTGTGTTTTTTGATATTCTGTTGTAAATGTCAGTCATCAGTACACATTATGTTTATACTGGAGTACACTTTAGTTGTTTGTTAATTTAATTAAGAATTCGCGTAGCTAACGATAGCGAGATAGATGGTGAAATTGCAATTTTACTTAACTTTTTTCCGGGTGCTATAGGATTTTAGAATGTTAGGCGCGTAAGAAATTTCATCTTTTTTTTTGATGGCTTGAAAAAAATTATTTTCTTATTATACATTTTATACAGAGCTTGTATGTTTCATTACTGACAAGAGCCCATGTCTAGATTTTTTATCTTTAAAACTTTTCATAATTCTAATTTAAATACTTTTTCATTAATTTTACTTTCAAATGTTCATTATAGTTTTAAAAATGTGAAAAGTCGAAACAGAAAATTATTTTCGACTTAGGACTTATACTGAATTTAGCCGGCCCTGCTTCAGTAGTTATGGCTACTTTTAGATAAGAATGGTAAGTCTAAGTCAGCTTTAAGCTTTAAATTTTAAGTCGTTAGCCAGACTTTGTTCCGATTTATCATAGGCTTCGAATTAAATTATTTTTTTATATTAATCTATTTTTCTATTAATAATTGATTTATTATAGAAATAATAGTATTTCGAGTTGAAGTTTCCATCAAAAGGTTTTGTAGAAGGAAAATCGACATGGTAACTAATGATTATGCTTTCACAAAATATGTTGCCGTGCGAGAAGAGGAGTACGATTATGGCTTTTCATAAATAATAATTGTATTCCCTTAATGTGTTGGTAATTAATTTAAAAATGAAAAAATAAGAAAATTTAATTAAAAAAAAATTAATTAAAAAATATAAAAACAAAATAATAATTTTTTTGGTTTTTTGGAATATTTCAACAAGATTTTCCAATTTTTTAAAACTAATTTCTCAAAATTAAATATACTTAATTTGTGAAATTCATTCAAAAGCACATGATTCTTTGATGTTGCATTCCTTCTCACCCTGCCTCCCGAACTTTAGCCCATGAAAATTTTCAAAAATCACTTGAAAGTTTCAACCACCTGAAATACTCAAATTTTTGACTAATGAATCAACATGTATTGATGTGGAGATTTTAAATTACCTAAGAATAAAAATGTTTGAAAACCATCTGTGGTCTCTTTTGATATTACCCTTTCAAGAAAAAAAACACTGGATCATTTAAATTTGGACGGTGTTATATTTCAGTGATACAAACGTATTGAAAATTGTTGTATAAATGAGGAGCTGAGAATCAAAACTTACTTTTTGCCAAAAAAAAAAAAACGTGAGTTGTGTTCTATGATGAATCCTGATAAGAGTATTTTCAAAACCTACAATCCAACATTTTTGACGTTCTTTTCTATTACCATGTTCACAGTTCGTCATTTTGAATGTATTAAATAATAATATTTAAATATCAAAACTCACATCTAATTATAAAATTTTCGGGACTAACAACCTCGACTATGTAGGTGAAATTTTTCTGTGAACGTTGTAACTGTGAAGCTTCCTTTCGAAAATTAAAATATTGGTGAAACCCGCGATTAAGATCAGAGGGGTATCACCTAGGCAAGTCGTAACAAGAGTTAGGGCCCTAGGGTTCACGTATAGAACGTGCTACTACCCATTCATCATCTCTCTTTGAATCGCGAAGGATCGTTGGGGAAGAGCTGTCACTTCTTTATATAATTTTAGCGCAACATTTTATCTAAGAGTAGTAGTTTCGTAGTAGTTTAACGAGTTAAAGCGATGCAACGCGTAAACATTTGGCGCGTAATTTTGAAATATCGAGAGATACATGTGTTTCAGCTTTCAAGGGGTAAAGTAAATAAGAATTTTTCATTAATACGAAATCGCATAAATCAGGTAGCACTCAGATTTGGATAGCATGAGTAGGTAGAAACCTAAAAAAAATATATATATTCAAAAAATGTTTCTTCGCTAATAATTTTTGTATAAACGTAAAATATTCAAGATTGATTAAAAAATTAATTTTTTTAGTTATTTCTTTTTTATGTAATCGCTATTACTGACGCTACATTAATTTCAACCGAAATTAATATTTTAATTAATTTTTTTTTTATTGAAGTTTACTCATTTCTAATTCGGCCTTTAAAAGTACAAAATGTTAAATAAATGTGGTGCTCCACTATCACTCGATGTCACGATAAAATCTATGAGAAACTTAAATGCAAATTGCAACTAAATGTAGTATTCCTGTTGACCATTAAACACTATGAAATTATCTAAAGTGATGGAATTATTCGTTAGTATTTATGATCGAACGTGGGGCGACAATCGGTCACTGATCACCTGTAGTCACGTTGGTTAATACAAGTAAATGAAAATACGAAATTGTGTCACGATAAATGACTTAATGTGTTAAATCATTTGGCGTATTTAACACGTTGACGTCATAGTATGTACTTGGCTTTCGACCGCTAAGATGAGTATTTCCTCGAGATTTCAAAACGATTTAACCTTGTTGATTTATTTCTTCCGAGTGTTTTTTTTTCGGATTTTCGTTCACGTTGTTTTTCGATGGTGATAAACGGATCGGCGCTGTGTGATGCGTCTGCAGCAGGTGTCTTTCGCACGTCTCATTCATATAGGGTCAAGGTTGGACGAGACACGAGTGTAGTGGTAAGTGTTGGGTGCTGTGATAGACTGATGTTTATACGCATTACGCTCGTTTAACCTCCACATTTGGTAATTAATATTTTTAGCGAATGCGAGAGTTTTGATTGGATCAGTAGTGATGCGTTTACGTGGTGTGAAATATATGAGTAAATTTATTTCTGGGTTGATAGAGCATTGATATTTTCTTTAAATGCTATGTGAGAAAATTTTACAAGTGGTTATAAGACTAGTAAAGTTGAGTTGTTGGAATGAGCTTTTTGAAAAATTATTTACATAGGGAATGAATGGAATTTATATCTTAGCTATAAGTTCTTCTCTACATCTTTATAGTCTCCATATTATTATGAGGAAACTTTCCCAAATATGAATCATCGATTTCGGTCGGATAGAGTTTGATGGAAAGCATATGAACTGGGAACTAAATTAGAAAAATTTTAGTAGTCAAAGTTAATATGAAGGGTGGGAGGTATATTCATACCTTCAAAAACTTCGTAAAATCTTAAAAATTTCATAAATAATAAATAAACCGAAATGTTGGATGAAATGAAGGCAAATAATATATATTTTAATGTGGAGGGACAGGAGGCAAATTGTTCAAAATAAGCTGTAATTATTCTTGTGGACACCGTATTCAACGCCTTTAACTTGATAGACTCTTCATTGTGATGGTACTATCATAAAAAACTATAATTTTTTAAAGGTTGGTAATACTGATTTTCACTAATGTAAATGAAAAGGTATTTATCTTATGAAAAACAGAGTCTTGAGAAAAATGTGTTATGAATGAATAATGAAAGTTTACTGAAATAATTAATTATATTCCAACAGGAATTATTATAGTGCTGTTTTACGCCCTTGCAGTTTTTAATTTTTTTGACCATGTTCCATCACTCTTGGGATTCTGAGATTTTTATGGTAAATACTTACATGAAAAATACAATTTCTGAAAAAATTTCATGATTGACTATAATCTGGTTTTTGAGAAATTGTCATTTGAAATTTCAAAATCGCATAACTTCATAAGTAATAATTGAAAAAAATTAAAAAATTCTTGTTTGTGCCCTTCATTAGTATTGAAAACCACAAAACAAATTTCAACTTATTATCTCAGTTACGAAATGGGGAAAAAAATTAAATTGAAAAACACGTTTTTGCCAATATCTCGAGAAATAGGTGGAGTAGGGATGTAGGATTTTAGTCAAAATTTTTTCTCGACTGGGTCTACCTTTTGGCCTTGGAATCATTCGAAAACCTTTCAGCGGCATTTTCGACCATGTTATCCTACCATACCTTTTATAAAAAAAAAAATTGAAAATATCTACCTCTACATGTGTGAAAGAATATAGTGAGTTTAATAAAAAATTTTTAAAACTTGGCCAATATACTTCTTTTATTGTTACCAATTTTTTGTCAATATTAATAAATTGGAGCAAGATCATATTTCTAAATATCTTGGATACCATTTTGTGTTGTGAATATTACATTAAAATGCCATATAAGTTTTTTTCCACAATAAAAAAATATTAAGGGTTTTCAACAATTTTCACCTAAAATAGAAATTACATTCAAAAGAAAAAAAATTATATTAAAAAAAATTATTTTAAAATTAGTCATAGCTGCTGTACACGGCAAGTAAAAAGAAAAAATTATTATTTTGAATTAGGTATATTATTTTTTTTAATAAAAGGAAAAATTGAAATTAAAAATAAAGAAATTAACATTATTAATAAACCTATCGTTTTCAAATTTGAATTTTACTTACTTACTTTTTTTACTTTTTTTGTTTTACGTGCCGTGTACAGACAACAAAGGTCAGAGGCACGGAAAAGGGAATGGTTATATTAGTGATAGGAGGCCAGAGGATCTGAGGAAGGAGATAAGATTGTTAATGACGATAGGGTCATCTTTGAGGAGGGAGGGAAGGGAGACAGGAAGATGGAACTTTTGGCGAAGGAGACGATACTTTGGACACTGAATAAGAACGTGATGCGCAGTGATAGGTTCATTACATTGAGTACACTGAGGAGGAGGGGATTTGTTCATTAGATGGGAATGTGTAAGATGTGTGTGACCAATGCGAAGACGGCAAATTGCGACTTCTTCTCTCCGATTTGTGCGGAAAGAGGTGGCCCAAGGCTGCGCTTGATGTTTGATCTCCTTAAGTTTGTTGGTAGAAGGAACTTGGGACCACCTGTCGTAATACACGGCACGTAATCGGTTTTTGATATGATGTTTTATGTCGCACAACGGAGTTGAAATCCTTGGAGTAGGGAACTGTGTGGTGGCATCTTTGGCGGCGTCGTGGGCTTGGGCATTTCCACGTAAGCCCCTGTGACCCGGAATCCAGGCCAGGGTGACCTCATTCGGGAGAGCTACGATTTCCCGGATAATTTCCTTCGCAATTGGGTGTTGGAAACGCGATCGAAAGGCAGAAATCACGGCGATTGACGATAACGAATCAGTACAAATTAGTATAGCACAACGCGAGTAACGATTAGACTGAATAGCCAGCCAGATAGCGTAAAGTTCGGCGGAGAGTATAGTAAAGTATGTCGGTAATGAGTATCGTATGGTAGATGCGTCGCTGTCAACTACTGAGCATCCAACTCCAAAAACCGATTTGGAGCCATCAGTATAGAGTACTTTGTGGTTTGGGTACCTGCTAAGCATTTCGGCGAATGAGATATTGATAAGTACACTAGGAGCATTTTTGCCGAGGTCAGCTAATGAATTATCGATGTTGAAAGGCCGGTGTGTCCAGGGAGGTAGCGATGGTAAATAATTTGTGGGCAGTGGCGGAATATCAATATTCAGTAGATTTAGAAGCCTGTTTAATGTAGATAAAAAGGACTTTTCGTGCAGTGGGTGTCGCTGGTTCGAGATAGCGGACGAGATGGGTAGATGCGGAGACGACTTGAGACGTATATATGTATTAAGTAGGAGAGAATCTCTACGTAGGTCCGGGGGCCATTCATGGCTTTCGTAAGTTAGGCTGACTATCGGAGATGTGCGGAATGCTCCCAATGCCAATCTCATAGCAGAATTATGAACGATATCCAATTTCTTCAACATATGTGGTTTAGCAGAAGTGTATATTGAAGCGCCATACTCATATTTTGACCTTACAAGGCTATTGTAGATCCTAATGAGAGATGTTCTGTCAGCTCCATAGGATGTATGAGATAGTTTTTTCATTATATTCAGTCGTTTGAGAGTTGATTGTTTAAGAGTATTGATGTGTTTTCCCCACGTCAGTTTAGCATCGAAGATCATACCAAGGTACTTAACATGATCGTCTTGTGGAAGAATGGTATTATAAAGTTTAATTTCGATTCGGTGATCGCATTTACGTAGACGGCAAAAGTGGACAGCCTTCGTTTTGGTGGTAGAGAAGAGGAATCCATTATTAATCGTCCATTGCTGAAGTCGCTCAACAGCCTCTTGAAGAATATCTTGTCCTAGGGTTGTATCTGAGCAGCTAAGGAAAATTGCAAAATCATCTGCAAAGAGTGTTGTTTTCACAGGCAGTTGAACTTGTTGAATAATTTCGTTGATCGCGATATTGAAGAGCGTCGGGCTTAGTACTGAGCCCTGTGGGACTCCGTTTTGTAATTCTTGTTGGTTGGAGATGGAGCCATTTATTTTAACTCGAAAAGAACGGTTATTAAGGAAGTCTTGTATAATTAGAGGTAGATTTCCCCGGAAACTCCAGGAATGTAGTTGTTCTAAAATCCTGTGTCTCCAAGTGAGGTCGAAGGCCTTGGAGCAATCAAAGAAAATGGCCAGTAGATGTTGTCTGCGAGTAAAAGATTCCATAATTGCATTTTGTAGGTATAAGAGTTGGTCTAGAGTTGAACGAGCTGGCCTGAAGCCGCACTGATATTTAGAGAGTAGTTCCCTTTGTTCAAGCTCCCATACAAGTCTAGTATTGACGATTTTTTCAAAGACTTTTCCGAGAACAGAAGTGAGTGAGATCGGTCTAAAGCTTTCAAGGTTTTGAGGGTTTTTGTTTGTCTTGAGAATAGGGATGATGAGAGCTGTCTTCCAAGCGACGGGGAAAGTGTGTGATTGCCAGATCTGATTGAAAATATCTAAGAGAGTGGCTATAACTTCCGCCGGGGCGTTTTTGAGCAGATCAATATGAAACAAGTCGGGACCAATAGCTGCGGCCTTGGTGGATTTAATGCTTTGCTCCAGTTCATGTATCTTAATTAGTTGATTATACGGCTCAGTGTTTTGTGTATTGAAGTTGATGGGATCTGCTTCTTTTGTAAGTTTGAGCGGTAGGAAGTCAGGATGGAGGTTGACATCACTTGACGCATTCGCGAAAAAAGTTGAGAATGCGGTCAGAATTTCGTTCTCATTTGTTACAGTAGCATCTTTAATAGAAAGGCAGGTTGGAACGTAAAATGGTGACGCTTTTTCGATTGATCGAATAATTTTCCAAACTTGATTCACAGGAGTTGATGAATTTATTTTTGATAAATACGACTGCCAAGAGGCCCTTCGTGCCTGTTTCATGGTCCACCTAGCTTTGGCGCGAAGTTTTTTAAATTCGATTAGGTTAGCTTGAGAAGAATCTTTTTTGAGTGTTTTGAGAGCTTTCCGGCGGTTTCGTAGCGCTGCGGTGCAATCATTATTCCACCATGGTAAAGGTTTGTGACGGGTTTGGGTAGATCGTTGAGTGCAGGTTGGTGAATTGAGTTTAGCGCAGTCTATTAGCGACTTTGTAAAACTATCTACAGCTTTAAATCTTGCTGCCTCTTGATTATTCCATTGGGTCGACTAGCCCCCTAATCCGACTGTATGGAAGATGTAGAAAATTTCATCTTTCAAAAATTCCTCAATAAACCACTTTTCGAGTAATTTTTCTCAAAATCCCTCAGTAAGCTAAAATTTGTATACGCGTCTTTATTTTACTCTGTCGTTCGAAATAAAGATCAATGTACCTTCAGTTTATCTCAAAATTTGAATGAAACGTTATTTCAAGTTTAATTAAAAATCTGAAAAAGAACTGTCCAAGATGTTCACATAAACAAATTTTGACCTATCATCCACTTACGTTCGTGTTACGATGTTACGAAGTGGTGAAAAATATGTAGATAGATAGATAGATAGATATAATCTATTTGCAGAGTACTCTATAGAGTCATTACAATATCTTAACATAACAATTAAGAATAGTTTAACTGGTAAAAGATAAAAAATAAAATAAAATAAAAATTTCAAGTTTAACAATAAGAATAATTTGATGAGTAAAATAAGAATAAACATTTAAATTTTAAAAATAAAATTATATAAAACTATGAAGTTGGAAGTAGCGAATCAACTCCAAATTGTCAGAGTCCAAAAATGCGAAGTTTCTTTCCCCACCACAATTTCTCGTTCTGAAATTATGTATGCTGTAATACTTATCGTTTTCATTAAAAAAATCAAACGATTAACTAGCATTTGCAAATGAGAGTTTTAACGATGCAGTATTTGCGCACATGTCGAATACGAGAAAGAGATATTTTGGTAAAAAGCATTTTTATGTTCGCTAGTTAGAAAAATTTTCGCTTCGTAGATCGCTTTAAAGGAGTCGAGAAAAGAATTAGTTTATCAAGGTTGAAAAAATAGTGCATTTTGCATTCGTAACGAGTTCAGATTTTTTCATTATTATTATTTTTTTTAATGAGTAAGAATAGCTTTGTAGTGACAATTTTTGTAAAGGTATTTGAGTGTATGTGCTAGAGTAATGTTTGAATGTACCTACTGCCTATAATTTATAAATAAATTCGCACCTTTGCTAGATACACGAACGAGTTGTTTTCGTGGGGGTGGGCGCGAAGCTACATCATCATAAAAATTTAGCGAGATATTTGACGACAATTTTTCCACGGAATGGAGCTTTTATACGATATATATGCGTGGTATTGAATAATTGAATATACGTGCTTATCGACTAGGTACGCACTATTCAGCGAGCATGAAGTGATGTGAGAAGAGCAAATTGGTACAGCTTACGACTATGATAACGGTGATTGCGCTGTACGCTCAGCTTTTTTCTTTATTTTTTTTTCGATATGACGTGTGATTCTAAGTACGTGTATTATAATAATTTATTTTTGAAATTTAAAATACCAAACTTCATCGTCGCGTTAACATAAAGCTTATGGAGAGACGAGATAGCGTAAAGAGTGATACTTTTATTACTTGGCGTTATTCGCGAGTCGCTGCGTTATACCTACAATATTCATTATTGTCGACGTTATCGCGTGTTTTATTCGCAACGAAGCGAATTAAAAATTCTCTTGTAGTCGCCTCGTCCCATGCTCGACATGCCGAATCAACAATCAATAAGTTTCGCATAAAATGTTCGGGTAAAACGGGAAGTAATTTACTCGGATATTTAGTCACACTATCCGGCGTATCGAATACGTTTATTTCAATTGCCAACTACAAATAAATTAATAACCGTAAATTATAAAATGATTGCTCATTAAAACATTACGGCGTCGTATTCGCTGAAAAGATAAGAAAAAAGCCTTGATCTTGCCACGAAAAATCATCACGAACCGTGACCGAACGAAATAATATAGACGGCCGCGATGGTATACGGATGTCCTTTGTATGCACCGACTCCGTCATCGCCATGTTCAAATATTATGACAAGGTGTTCGTAAAATAGCCGTTTGATATGACAAATGATACGAAGTACTCGTCTTTCAATTACCTGTACATGAGAAGTGAAAGATCATCGTGTTATCGAGCATGCATCCCAGTATCTACTTAAGGTATACTTCGCGTTCATCTACCTGAAACACTTTTTTCCGGCACAATGTTGAAAATGAAACTACTTAGGTACATTGTGGAAAGTGGTCCATCAGAGTTATGATTCCGAAAGTGAAAAACTCTACAAGCTACGTCGAGTCTGTCAGGCGTGTCAAATGAAGGGTGATGGAAAAACGTACTCGGAGGTTAATTTTATAACTTTTTCTGATCATCTGATGGGTAAGTTATCGGAATGTCGAAGCTATTGTGTGCAACAGATGGTGGAGTAAGGGGTAGCATGGTAATTTCTAACGCCTATCCAGAGTTGGATTAAGCTAATGTAAGGTCGGAGCTATAAATTCTCAAGGGGTAAAGTTTTTACATCCTACCAAGTTGGGTGGCTGGGTGAGGGGAGATGGAAATCCAAGTATCGCTTTCTTTTGAATAAATTTCACGAATTATGCATATTTCATTTAGGGAAACTAGTTTTAAAAAATGGGAAAATATAATAAATTAAAAAATCTTTGAAAATTTCAAAAAAAACAAAAAAATTAATAATTTGTTTCATATTTTTTTATTTTTTTATTTTTTAAATTAAATTTTCTTATTTTTTTCTTTTTTTGAATTAATTATAAATTCATGAAGTGAACAAATTATTTATTAAAAAGTCATAATCGCACTCCTCTTCTTGCATAATATCATATTAACATTCTCTTTAGGGAAAATTTTCAATTTTTTTTTGAATTTTTTGTTGCTATCTTTTTTAATTTAAACTATCACTATCAATTTATTGCACTCAAGGCCAACTTCATTGTCGTCGCTTAAGTTTTTTTTTTTTTTTTTTTCAAAAATCATAATGCAAAACATGAGAACATTATTGTTGTTCTTATTTTTCTTAAGAAATTTTTTGGTTCTTCCCAACCTTCTGAAAATTTTTGTTCTTCAAAACCAAGTATTCAAAACATCTACGGAGTAAACATTTTTATTGATGAATTGTAAAAGTAATATTTCATCAATAAAAATTTTTAGTCTAAAATGGTTAACAACGCCAACAGTGAATTAAATCAATTCCTTAATTACATCTACGGAGTAATTGAGAATACCTTTTTCAACATTTTAATCTTTCCAAGTCCTTAATCTTTTGGTACATTCTAGGTTCTAATAATTATCTGAGCCCATATTTATCAAATTTGAACCATTTAGGTTTCTTAAGCTTTCCTCAAATTTTGACTGTTTTCCATTTTGGGTTTGTTTTGACTTTTGAGTCATATTCAAGAAGTCATATTCTGTCCTAATTAATCTTAAATTCCAAAGTTTGACCATTTTTAATGGATTTGGCGAGAAGATACGGAAGCTTTAAAAAATTACATGAATCTAAACTCCTTCATTGTACCATTTTTAGCTTCAACTTCGCTCCAAATTCACTAAGTAAACTGAAATTCAAAAATGTATGAATACAAGACAAAAAATGTTGAGATTATGAAATTTTCTATACCTATTTCACCTTAAAATTTAAAATGAAAGATCATTTTGAATGAAATTAAAAATGTTAAAAAATATGTCTAATATTCGAATAAATTTTGAGGAATTTCTCATTCATATAATTATATACATTAGGGTGACACTTCTTTATAAAAGTGAAACAATTTTTTACCACTTTTTAATTATGCCTCCCCAGTTCATGTTACTTTAGCCCATAAATAAATTACTAAAAAATGTAAGCTCGAAAAAAAAACTTCGACCTTTCATCTATCTCCGCCCACCCCCCACATTTTAGGTTGATGATCTCTCACTTTTTCCTCCAATATCATTCGTGAAGATGAATTTGGGATATATTATACTGTTCAACCCCAATAATCATATGAGTTCATATTAATTACATTTTTACTAATTTGAGACCCCTCAAGCTCTACTCAGATTATGATAATCCGCCATTTTGGATCCATTTTGGGTCAAATTCAAGAGGTCATATTTTGGTCACCAGTTAATCCTACACACAAAGTTTGACTTTTCTAGACTCATTTGCTGAGGAGATATGGGAGATTCAAGAAATTTCATAACTCAAAACTTCCTCAAAAAGCCTTCTTTGCTCTAATTTCCCTCCAAATGTACTTGGGAAACTGAAATTTGGTTATGTTGGTGTCCATAACTCACTCTTTCATATGAGATCGAAAACGAAATATTTGAGCTATTTGCCTCTTCTCAAGCCTCCACGCCATTTTGTGCTGTATTGAAAAAACAAAAACCTTTCTAGATTGATTTGGTGAGGATATATGGCAGATTCAAGAAATTTCATGGCTCCAAATTTCCTCAGAAATCCGTTTTTTGCTACAACTTCCCTCCAAATGCATTTAGTAGGCTGAAATTTGGATATATTGGTATCCGTGACTCACTCTTTCATATAAGATCACGAACAAAAAAATTAAGCTACCTGCCCCTTCTCCAGCCCTCCTCGAAATTTGAGTGATCCGCCATTTTGATGCGTATCGAAAAAACGAAAAGAGTGATTTTATCCCATATTTTTTGCATTTTCAAGAATAGTCGCTCGCGCCAATGGTTCGTATGGAGAAAAAATATGTATACCACAAAGTTGACATACCCCCTCCATCAGGGCCTATTCTAAAGAAATTTTGGAAATACCCATATTGATACAAATGTTTCAGCTGAATTTGTAAGGAAAAACTAAGCTGTTATAGCGAACTCATTTTTTTTAGTTATGTTAAAAAAAAAAAATAAGTCAAAGCAGTCTACATTATTATTGTAGTTCAAATTTTTTCAAACAAGATTTATTCATAAATAATAGTTTTGTTATCTAATTCAACATATTCCTTACCATCTTCGAAATCAAAAATTCCTTTTACTAGGGACGGTTTTAGCATCAGAATTCACGACAAAAGTGCTCTTAATGTAGAAGAGAATTTGTTTTTTTGTGAGATAAATTTCCAAGTATATTTTTGTGTCAAAATTTCTAAAAATGAGAAATTTGGAACAACCACCTTTTTTTGAACTGCCATTCAGTTCTTTAGAGCTGCCCAAACTTGGTAGAGCTGCCTGTTAAAATAGTTCATATGGCCTTCCCCACTCCTTGCCCATCCCTTCATTAATAGCTATCATCCTATCATGTTATTGAATACTTTAACTCAAAACTCAATATTAAAACTATTTTTGAAACTTAAACAAGAGAACTTTATGAAAATATATCGAACATCCGAACAATAATCAATTTACAATGACAATTCAACGTATAAGTTAATCATATCTAAGCCTTTTATTTACCACCAGTTTGATAACAGTCGCCATCGTGGAAAAGTCCCTATAACAACTTCCTTGTATGTGCAATAAATTAATTTGAAACACTGAAGCGTTCATGAAATGATATGCTTATTAGTTATTCTGCGCAAAAAGCATCAAAACGAAGGCAATGACTGGTAGGTTACGTTCATAGGCGAGTATAAGTACCTATATATCAGCTTCAGTGTATGGAGGACTTATAATAGGTATAATGAAAAATATACACAACGCATTGCATAAACAACAATAATTATTAATGGTCACGGTAAGAGTATCAGCGAAAAAAAAAGATGTAAAAAAAGGTTCAATAAACCTCTTCGTAACGAGCCAACATCGAAGAGAGTAAATGAAGATAATCAGCCAGGTATGAAAATGAACGACGCGTAAAGATAGAAACGAGAGTGAGAGGTCTGCAGTGGTCAAATGATAATCGAGCCTAACTATAGCGCCGGGTAATTACCCTTGTATGCGGTAGAATCTGCCAGCTGAGTCACTTATTAAAGAGGAAATGCCGTGCAGATGATGCGTTCGCGGACTATTGTTCGTACGCTGTTGAAATTGTTTGGCCAACGAGCTCTAGTTTTTTTTCTATAGTGTTGCAATAACCTAGACATTGGTTTTTTATTGTAATGAAGTTATATTTTTGATACAGGTACAGAAGCGATGCAATTAAAAATATTACCAACGGAAACGTCTAGTGTGTTGAAATTTATCGTGGCCAATTGTAATGTTAATACTGTGGCGAATGAAACCCATAAATATTCCAAGTCCACTACGATAAATTTCGAAGAGGAATATCAAAAACTCAGCGCGAGAAAATACCAAATCTGAACCATTGACGAAATGTGGAAGAGTTGGTCAGAGAAGTTCCCAATGTGTCACAGACAATTTGCGGAGAAAGAGGATGACATGGCTTAATTGAAGTTCAGTTGAAGTAGCGCAAGGTATTGAATTTTTTTTATCAATAATCTATCATTAATATTGAAATCTTCTGTATAACCTAATTGTTGGTTTAAACATAGATGAATATACGTTCATCTAAGGTTTATATTTACCACTGGAAAAAACATCATTCTATGTTGGATTCCATCTCATTGCAGCATTATTCACAAAGAAGAGGCCGATAACCTAGCCAAACAATCACTGTTAATTACCACTATTCCTAATGTTCCGATTCCTCAGACAGATTTAAAAAAGCAATTAAAACTCTTGAAATAAAACTATTCCAAAATTTCTGGGACGAAATTCAAACAACCAACAAACTTAAATCTGTCTGCTGTACAATTGAGCCATGAAAACTCCCTGCAACCCTCACACAGAAAGACGAAGTTACCCTCACGTGCAATGTACAGTAGGGTGGCAATGAAATACATGAGGAAAAATTTTTTTTCTCCTGATCAGATAAGGAACCCGCTAAAAAGTTTCATTTTACTATAAAATTATGATTCCTAAAATTTCAAGTCGATAGGTTAATATTAACACGTGGCGCAGAGTCGTTAAAGTTGAGTACATAATATCTTTACTATGGTTGTCCAACCTTATAGAAGGGAAATTTTTTTTTTTTTTCAGAGTTCTCACCCCCTGCATTTTTTTCTTCATGCTTCTACATTACGCAGAAAAAATTTCAGCCTTCTCGGATGAGGGAAACACGTGCCACTGGGGGGCTAAAGTTTCCCTCTTTTCATGAAAAATCATCTGAACGCCTTCCAGCTCCTTACCTATGGGCAACTCTCTAATTCTACACTTATACCTTGCAAGTAAAAACTTTCTAAATAAAATTATTGGAAATTCAAAGCAAATTAAAATTTTGTAGAGCTATCTTTGCTACATGATTCTAAAGGAGAAATAACAAAATCTTTCTCTTTTGAAGGATTTCAACTCTCTCGCAAACTTACGTTAGGATGGGACAAAATTGGTTCAAAAAAAAATTCGTATCTTTGAGTTGATCACGGGTGAAGAGTAACTCAAGAGGACGAAAAGTGTTAGTCGTGTCTTGAGAATTCTATACATGTCATTGATACCTTTGAACCTTAATTAGGGAACGAGTTAGGGAAAAAACGAAGCAAAGTATCGAAATATAGGTAAAATAACCAACAAAAACTTGTTTAAAATTATCATATTTTTCAGTCAAGGAGACACCACGTTCAGCGTAGTCGTTGCAAACATTTATGCTTGCAACGATCATTTTTCCTTCTAGAAAATCGTTATCCGCATTGCATTCTGCTGGCTGCTTCTCTAGAAATCTGCAGCTTATCTCGAAGCGAGCGAGAAAATTTTTCGTAGATTTCGACGTGAATTTATTTATGGCTTTTAATGAAAGGCGTCTGACATTCTGTTTGAGAATTTAGTTTATGCGACCAATCGCTTTTCTTCGACTGTGGAATCAACTTCATTCATTGTCGATACAATTATGACCTTTTCATCTAAAGTAATATTTTCTTCACTATCAAATAAAGCTAATGACATCATTTCTTCGGTAAGATACCTCAGATGGCCACAAAATTTCACACAAGCACTTTTTGAGATTGAGACGATCAATTTGTAATTTATCAACATTTTCAAAAACTTCAAATGAGAAAATTTCCTCTTTATAAATCTAATGAGAGATCATATTTTTACTTTTTCGCTGATAAAACTGAAAGGAGGTACCGATATACAACTCCTGCTTAAAATTCACAAATTCACCATGCATTGATCAGCACATATTCTTTTCTCTCTTATATTGTTTCTAACTACAAACTGTTCTCGATGAGGTTTTAGATTCATATTTTTCTAGATTTGATGTAACAAATAAAAACAAAATCAGATATTTCAGAAATTATAATTTAGGCACTTTGGTGTTTTTCAATCTTATGCGGGGTGTAATTGATTCTTGAGCCTGTAGATATAAAGGGGTTAGCAATGTTAATTGTATAGGAAGTTCTTTAGCAAGACGACTGAATTCTAATCCAATTATACGTAACTTTGCATTTAAAAAAGCTCGCAGTCTTAGTTTAAGTTTGTTTCTTATTTCATTGTAAATTACGAAATGCAATTCGCAACTAATACCAAATATTTGAAAAATTATAGGTACATATTTTTAGTCCCTCTAACTGTGAGACTTGAGTGTGAGTGGTTTTAATATATCATTCTTCCAATTTGGCCCACAAAAAATTTTTCCTAGGCTCCAATTTTCTCTCTACAGTCTTGAGTATCATCACAATATAGAGAGTATTTAATATTGATTCGAAATTAGTATTCTTTTATAAAAAGAAGGTAAGTGTGCTTCGCAGTACAAGTTTGAAATAGAGGTAAATCACAGCGTAGCAATAGATATTGTTATGGCCGCGTTCTCGATAGTCTTTAAATGCTTCAAAACTGTTTCTGAAGCTGATAAAAAGGCAGGGGCACTGTAATCGATTTTACTGCGAATAAGCGCTCTATAATATGTTAAGTAGTTAGTAATTTTCTGTTCAGGCTATAATTTATCTTCTTTATAAATTGAAGAATTATTTTTTCCTTCTGGGAGATCAAAGAAAAACGTTTCACCTTCCAGTATAATTTCAAATTTCAACAATTTCCATCCCAAATTCATGAAGAACGTTTGCCTTAAATAAAGCACTATTTTTGTGCCACAAATTTCCAGTCCTACGAGAATAACATAGAGTGCCTGCAGAGTTCGGTTATATTACATAGAGTAACTAATATGTACGGTATAACCGTAATTGCGATAATTCAAGGCTCGTTTAACTCAACGATACTGGTTGTGGCATAATTCAAAGTGGAACATGGTTTTTGAAATATCGCGTTCTCCGAGACACGACGATGATAGCGAAGACCAGAAAAAAGGCTACAATTTATTTCGCCCATTCTCGCTCTCGAGTTGTGACTTTAGCAACAGTAATTTTAAATTTACAATGCGACAATTCGCCGAGTTCCATTTTTCCTGCAGCTGGAGCATATTATTGCGAGAAAAAACTTTCAAATCTTATGAAAATTTATCACAAACATCTGGTCGTTATTTACGCGATTCGACGAACCCATTCGTGTATGCTTAGCCACCCTAGTTGTATACGCAAAATTATCAACGACTCAGAACCTTTTACGTAATCGATTCGCCCCCGAAAAATATGTTTAATGTATCGCATTGAATTTTCTTCGTCGATTAACCCAAGCGAGGTGGGCGCTGACGCGAATATATTGTGTAATTTTTTAACGCCATTTTACCTACAGAGATGATATCACGTCGAGATGAATTCAGTATGCGAGGAAATGCCTATGTGTTGGAATAATACGTATGTGCACTTAACTAAAGTGAAGACTATGCTATATAGTGCTGGTATTCTCGTCCATACGAAATTTATGATGCTGCTGGTTATAGAAACTTGTTTTTAATACAATGTTCCCTTATCGATGATAGAAGCTCTTTACTCGTGACTTATCTAATAATTATGAATTATAATTAAAACAAAAATCGAATGCATGATGATCCGGAAATAATTCACTTTGATCATGTAAATGGGTAACAAGAGGCGGTTATAAAGTATGCAAATTTCAAGCCTCATCCTACGAATTCGTCACATATGTAGGCACATAATCCATCAAACCTTTCTTCGAAGACGAGAACCCCTTCGCGAATAACTTTTACCAGTGTAATCGCGATGTTGATATCTATATGCTTAACGAGCACCGCCTTGCCATTCGTGATCTCATCTGTGTGAGATGTTTTGTTGAGCGAACCTCGTACAATAAGATGATGTATTAAGGAAATCAGATTTGCTTTTGACTTGAAATGAAATATCGCGATCCTCGCCCCGCCATCGTTAATCCGCGCTTAATAACATGTTGGTTACGAGTTACTTCGTTGTGTCGGTTTTATAATACCATTAGATGAAATATTTCCTCTTTTGTTGAGAAATTATACGAAGCAGCGGTTAGAAGCTGAAATTTGCCACATTAATACTGCTGATATCAAAGGTTATACTTATAGGTGTTGAAAGTATATTTAACAACGATGCCATTGACTTTATGGAAAAATTATAAAAAAAGTTTTTTGTCGTGAATTTACGACTCTATAATTCATACGTAAATGAGGTAATTTTCATGTATGTAAAAAAATAATAGCCTTCGTGCCCTTCATAAATTCGACTAATAAGCAAATATTTTTAAAAAAACCACACGAAAAAAACAAACAAAATAAATAAATGAATATAATAAAATAAACAAAAGACAATCAATATTCTCTATTATTTAACAAATAAAGTTTAAGGTCTTCACTAAAGCGCTTCCTATTGGTGATCTCCCTGAGCTCAAAGGGGAGACCATTGTAGGCTATGGAGGCCTCATATGCCCTCTGCAACCTAGAGTGGAACTTAAACCACCTAGGTACAGTAGCAACAGAGCACGCCCATATCATCTCTTCTTACTCTTGACCAAAGCTGTACACTAAATAATTCTTTTCTCCTGTGTACATAGCAACAGGCACTGTGGATAAACAGCTAGCTCTTCCAAAGTTAAAAATTTTAATTCCTTAAACCATTCCACAGTGCTGTCCCTCGCCCTAATACCTGCTACGCTCCTAACTGCTCTTTTTTGCAGTACACGAATGGGATCTAGATGATACGGAGGAGCTTTTCCCCAATGTATAATACCGTACCTAAGCATAGATTCAAAAAGTGCGATATATATTTTAGCCAAATAATTGCTTTGCTTGGTAATACCATAGATGAAACATACATAGATAGCCCACCGTACGTTAAATTTTTATCACTCAAAAACTGAGTTGGAATCGTTTTTTGCTAATATCTTGGAAACAATTTAAGACATAGGGCTTGCAAATGACTCATTTTAAAGAGATTGGAATAGAGAATCATTTAATTTTTCTAAAGTTACTCCTGTCCGTTTACTTTTGCAATTAATTTCGAAAAACGATTTTTTTACTTTACTATGAATTATCTGAAAAAGTAAATCAATAACGATTGTTTTTAAATAGTGAAACACATTCAGAATTTTATGCTCTTTCGAATGAGCTACTTGAAAGTTTCTATCTATATTCTTTCTTGAGATATTTGCAAAAAACCAAGCAATAAGTCTAATTTATTCTTAGTACTGGAGCTCATTCACAGAGAGCGCTCTAAAAAATGAATTAGTTTTATTAAAATAACTCGAGACTCACATCGATGGCAATAATATTTTAGTATTGAATCATGTATAAAATGTTAAGCTCTTTCGAATAAGCCATTTCCGAACACTCTAACTCAATTTTTTGCCTAGATATTAATAAAAAACTTTCTGGCTCCTTTTTCAACATTTATGAGTGATAAATTCGATATACCGGTGGGCTATCTATGTATGGTTAATCTATGGTAATACATCATATAATAAAGTGATGAAAAAATTACACGAACATAATTAAAAATTAATAAATGGCTAACTATAAAAACAAAAGTAGTTAATTAAAAATTAATAAATCGTTTAAAAAGGCACAAGTAGTAATACCAAAAATAAGTAAAAAAAAAATATTTTAAATTTCTTATTCATCATCCTCCGATGAATCAGTTCTGTCAGATGAAGCTAGCGAAGTGTAAAATGGTATATGTTGTTCTCTAATGATTTTTTTTTTTGAATTCATGTTTTAAAGATCATCATATTTGGCCTTTTTAATTGGCAAAGGCGTAAAATAAGCTCTTTCAAGTAATGTTTTTGTCATTTCTTCCGACTTCCTAGTTCGCCTGATTTGAGGCTTTATCTTGAATGACTCGAATTCTTCATCGTTCTTTTTGTACTTATAATATATTTCATCAGGGGATGATCTTTCATATTTTATCCAACTCATCTTCAACCACGATACTTTTTGGGTTGAAGGTAAAATGTTGGGTTGACGATAAGAGGCGATTAGGTTGAAACGAAAATTTTTATGGCAAAGGTATTCAGTGGAATAGTTCTTCACGATCGATGTTTAACGTGTTTTCTGATTCAAAAAGGATTATCTGTTACATCATGTTATGGTCAAAAGTTTTCAAATCTGCTTAATAGGATGAGTATTTCAATCATGCGGTTCCTCTCTATGAATATCCATTCCATTCAGAGTTCGTTGAAAGCAATTCTAAAATACATCACTTTAATTAGCACGATTATCAGCTACCCACGACGTTTTTCTCTCCCATATTTAACTGGATGGACGAGCATTGATTGCTTTAACGTAGTCATCGAATATTTTCTTGTGTAAAACCAACCCGGTTCTTTGTGGTAATGCAACTACTAACCGAGAAGTACGTTTATTCTCGAATCGACGTCGTATCGAGATGTGAAAATCTAAACGAAACATGGCGCGAGTAATTATTCAAGGTTTGCGATGGTAGCGTAGATTTCGATATTAAATTGCGACGAATACGATATCGGTAAGGTTTCGACAAAATTCCGCGTCGTAATTTTGCATTTGAATGGGCACGAGAAATAGATACGGTGTTTGGAATTTTCAATTTTATAATTCAGTATCGATATCGTAGCAAGACTCACAGTTGAGGAGTTTTCTTGCCAGATGTCGTTTAATTTCATATTTTCAAAATAAAGCCTTTCGAACACAATAGCTTTTGATTATGCGGAAATAATTTGATGAGTTTTCGTAATTCTCGCTACTGTGTTAAATTCAATGAAAAATTTGATGTTGAACGATAATTAATATTAGAACTAGAAATTCGAAACATTTCCTCGTGACGACATTTTAAGGCAACGTTATTAAATTGTGCGTCGTACGAGTTTCCTATGTATACTCGTACATACCTTCGAAAATCTTCATTACATGTGTACACTGTACACCTTGGCCTTGTCGTAGAATTGTTTTATCGACGATGTCATGCTAGCTCAAATTCTTACTAACAAGATATTCGCTTAAGCGAAAATTTCGCTAGTGAATAGGTGACCTCCTTCATCACATTTGTCATTAAGTACCCTGATGCCAGGCGTGATGAGCGAACCCCCGCCCCCTCCCAATATTTCTAGGCATTTTTTTTCAAGTTTTTCAACTTATTTCTATTCTAACGTAGGTATAAACACTTGCAAATTTTTAGCAAAATCCCCTTCGACACATTGATTTCTTATTCATTTTTTTCCTCATTCTTTTCGTGTCGAAGGATGTTTTTTTTTCCTATTTCAACTTGATATTCAACATCCAATACTTGGCCAAGCAGTGCCGGTTTTAGGGTCGCTGCGGGGGGGTAAGTTCAGTTCCATAAAGTCAAATAGGAAAAATAGTGAATTGTTTAAAATTACCAAAAAGTTGTTATGTACCAAAAAAAGTGTTAGAGTTTTTCTCGCTCGTTACACTTTTAATTAGAAAAACATAATTATAAAAAAAATTGTGCAGGATAAGACATCCAACCCTTCCCCCCCCCCCCCCCCCACCCCGAAACCGGCTATGTGACCGAGGTATCGAACATTAGCATCAAGAAGATAGGTACCAGATATTATATGATTTCTTGGCCAGGAAAATCATATAATATCACTACCATTTTTTTTTTTTTTTTTTTTTTTTTTTAAACAACAAAGCATCGAGACAAGGCGCGCAAGCCGTTCAAGCACTTTTCAGTATTCTTTTAAACTCATTTTCCAATTTTATGGTCAAGGATTGAGTGATTGAGACTCTTTTTTTTCATGGTCTCAATATTGTTAGCCTTTCAAGTTGATTATGAGTTAGTTGAAAAAGAAGGGAATTTTTCGTGAAAAGTCTCGTTTGAAATCATTTTTGTTGTGTATCTTCTCCTATGGAAAATTTTGCAGAATTTTTTGATATCGCACTTGAAACATATCAAAGCATCTTCCGACTGTGTCTGTGGAAAAAAAATACTCTACATCATTGGTCGTGATATGGAAGGAGAAATGTGCTGAAAAATATATTTCTTAGGTAGATTTCTACAACAAAAACTTGGCTCTAATTTGGCCCTCTATTATCCAGAAAATTTGCTTATTAACTTTTGTAAAGTCTTCCTTAATACGCATTCCTGTAAGATATTCCCAAACTTTTTCAGCTGAAATACCCAAAAATTATTTTTTTTTTAATTTCGAGTTGTTGAACTTATGCATAAGACTGTGTTATTACTTGCTTTTTGATTGAAAAACTGTTTAAGAAATGTAAAAATATCCCCCCTTACCACCCCCCCCAAAAAAAATGAAGAATACAAAAATACTGTCTCGCTTATAATGTGAAATTATAATATCAAGGTGACCCACGAACATTTTTATCTCTCGTAAAAGTTTAGATCCAACTGAATTGCTTCGAAAACTAATGTTTTGTCGCGTTCTCCTTCCAAATGAATTCTACGTGTTTCGTATTGAAGTATACGTTTTTTATCTAATAAAAAGATGGAACAAATTTTCAAGGAAAAAATCCTTTCTTTTGTCCTTGGCTTTCGAAGTTTCAGGCACTAATGAAGAAAGTTTCATAGAAAACACGCATCAGCTTATTTCAATTTAAACAATGTAGGTACCTATATTGCTTTGAAAGATCCACCTAACTACTGTTTGGCAATGAACACAAGATTTCCATTTCTTCTTTCTCGTAAATATTCATTAATTTTAGATCAAAGGTCTGTAGCTTTATACTTGAGGAAAAATGTTTATCTTTTTAAGATGAACTGTATACTACTTGATTCGGTAATTTTGTAACCTATATAGTACATATGTGCGTATGCGTATTACCAAATTTGTCAGAGTAAATCTAACGTCGAAAATTTCCCCTCCCCTGTCATCTCTAGTACACGAGTCCTGAGCCCAGGGGAGAAATACATTAAATGCAAATGTTAAAGATGTTTCCATAGGTACGCCTACGGTAAATATGAAAATTCGAATTTTATTTCAGCGTTTCTTACAACAACCTAGTCTCTGGAGGGCGCAACGAAAAAATAAGGAAAAAATTGTTTCCAAATATCAAACCGAAAACGAGAAGGTATTACGATCGAACGTTAAAATAACCCATATATGAGAATGGGTGAATTCTTTATTCTAAGAAGATTGTATATTTTGACGACACCAGTGAGTATTCCAGATTTTACCGAAATCTCTGGTATGTAATCTTTATGTATGATGACGCACGTTTGAATAGACGATTATTTTTATTCATACGTATTTTTCGCTAATCACGCGGTTAAAAGGTAAACTATACTGTTGACATATAATTAACAGGCTTCAGTTAACGTTGTACCGCGAAAAGGATAAATAAATAGGGTTGACCAGAAATTTTTTTCCACGCCGATAACTACGGTTATCGGTGGTTAACACGAAGCAAAAAATTCCTAAAAAACTGTGTTCAAGCTCGACAATAAGATATAACTAGGTCGCCGGTGTTGCGAATAATAAATTTTTATTAACGTAGATTAAGTCTATTTACATTTGTAATTTTAGCATCGTTGGTGACTGAGCTAACATTTAAAACATGTTGACGTGATTTTTTTGTAATGAGCACGATGACGTTTGAACTTGATCGTTTGGAAAATTAGCGCTGTACTAGGAAGTGGTGCTCGTACACACCTATGGTATAAATGAAAGGTTTTTATCGGTACATCGAATGAGAAATTTATTTTCCATTATGAGGTATTTATTTCAGCGAACAATCGCATGTATTCGCATTGTTGGCGAGATTAGCACGTAGGGTATGGAAGGTGGTCACGAATGCAATGTAACGACGACTTTCGATATTGGTTTTATTGGTATACTGTATAGAGATGATTTTAAATTCAGATCAATTCGTATAATTTGTCGTCGAAATCACCTATGCGTGGTATTCTGTTGTTGTAAAAATTATGGTAATTTTTTTACCCAAGATAAAATTATAATGAAGATTACACGCGAATAATTTCATTTATATTCGGGTTTCGTACTTTCTAATAAAAGTTTTAGTTCGCTTTTATCTTATCGCTTTTACTTTTTTTACAATGCAGAATTATTATTTTCTATATTTACGAACATAAAAGGTTGCGAATAGCGTTAACGTATTGCGGAAGGCTGAAGTCGATACCGTGTAGGACAAAGTCGCGTTTACCAATTCATCTCACATATTGCATTAGCAGAGAATACATAGAGTATTATCACAATCCGCAATGTACGCGTTAAACCAGCTTATGATTTATTTTCATGTACCTACGTACCTACTCGGCTACTTATTTCATTCATCAAGGTACACATTGTTTTTTAAATATTGCGAAATCATGAAATCATAGTCGCACATCTTGGCTGATACACGAGCGCCGGTCTTGCATAATAGAGAATTTCGTTCAACCTTGCATTTGAAAAATATCTTTGAATTGGGCATTTGTTAGGTTTAAACAGACACTTCTCAAGGATATGACTCGAAATTATGTCCATTCGGTATCGATTTCTATTCATTAATGGTAATTATGCAAGCGAATGAGATAATTGATTGTATTTCTATTGAGTAATTTTGTCATATTTGAAATTTCTTATGTTTCATGCAAGGTACAAAAATTATCTCTCTATATCTCTCTATATATTATAATCAAAATGAAATTGGTTTTGAGATGCGCGCGCATCCTTATTTTGAATAGCAGGTATAAAAGTTATATAAAGGATAGAAGGTGTACAAGGAGAAAGAAGGTTGTAAATTTTAATAAAAGCCTTGTACATGTGCTAGAATAAAGTCATAAAATTGTTTTGAATAGCAGGTATAAAAGGTATAAAGGAGAGCAGGTATACAAAGGGAAAAAAAGGTGATAAATTTTAATAAAAGCTCCGTACATGGGCAAGAGTAAAATCATAAAATTGTTTAGAATGGTAGGTATACAAAGGTATAAAGGGGCGAGGGTTGTGCAGTATTTAATTTTTATTGCTGGAGGCAATCCAAGCAAAGCGAGGAATGTAGCGGGGGTTGGGCCGCGAAGCGGCTAGGGGGCGAAGCCGCCTAGTTTTATTTGAAACTCTAGAATGGCATAATTGGTGTGAAATTCAAACGCTGCCCATGCCCCTGTTTCGTGTGTCGTAGGCAATATGTAGTGCGCGTCGTGTTTCAATGCTGATACGCGAGTGACTACTTTGCTTGAAGTGTACGCGTATCCATCATCATGTAGTCATGTATGAAGGTGAGGAGGTGTACTGAGACTTTTGGTGTTCTATTTTATTTTTTTAAACGTTATGGTGAAAAATATAAACTTTTAGCTGAGTTTTTAATAAATACGATAGCTATTGGAGCCTACGTGATTTGCGAAAGGGGCCAGGGGAGGGTGGAGTCTTCAAATCTTTGTGTTTCAGACCATTTGTAATCAACTGCCAAATGCCCAACTTTTTGGTATTTATATGTTCCTCTCTCCCCACTCGTAGGGCTGGCGGGTATTCATAAAATTAGCTCAAAATATTTAAGCTTCAAGTACATTTGGAATGGAGCAAAAAACAGCTTTTTGAGGAAGTTTTGAGTCATGAAATTTCTAGAATCTTTTTTATATCTCCTCGCATCAAATACAAGTTGCTTCTCACATACGAGTCTCACGAGACACGATCGTGATAATTTTTTCTCGGACAATTAACTATCGTTTTACTCCTTTTCCTACAATACTAGAAAAAATCAATTTACACATTCGAATAATATAATAGCAAAGTACCTGTAAAAAAATAGACGAATTCTAAGATATCGTCGCAATTTAGGTTAAAAAATGGAGAACTTAATTAGGTTGATAATGATAAATTCATCGTAACGTTCTTACTAAAAATAAAAAGAAAAAATGTAAAAACAATTCATGCAGATGGTTCGCAGGAACACAATACTGCGAAAGTAAAAAAAAATTAATAATATCGTCGTATCCAATAGTCTCTTGGTTTAATAAATGGATAACGAAACCCTCTAGTTCTTGGTAATGAATGGTAGGGTTGATGAAACTGCTCACTCTGTGGACATCTGTTTGATACTTGAGTCGTTCTCATTACTGTTTGACTTCTTGAAGACGAAGGTGTTGATGCGATGCTGTATTTGACTGAACATGTAAAACAAACATAATCAACATTCAATACACAAACTCAACTAAATTATGATTCAGAAAGTACAAAGATATACCTCGATCAAGGAAGATTTTTCATTTTGTTTAATAAACCAACGCATTATCCATACAATTTTAGACCTTGTTGAATTTTAGCGAGCCCGATGTTTCTGGTTGGCTGGTGGGTGCGAGAACTTGTACTGGAGTAAATGCGTGCTACTAGCGCACAAAAAATAATTTTTCTCACTTTATGCCTTTGCAGAATTTCCCTGATTTGGTAGCACAACTCGTAATTATAGTATGTGAGGAATGATAACGGACATAGTTTGTCATTTTCATCCTGCAGCGATGTCTGAAAAGAGTTGAAAAAAATTTCATATTCATATCAGGCTCTGAGCAGATTCAAAATGAATTCTGAAGTGTAAATAATGAAATTTAGTTTGTGAATATTCTGATTATGTTTAAATGATCCGGACTTTTGCACATATTATATATATTTCGAAAAAATTTTGCGTATTCACTCGAAGAGAAGCTAGAATAATTATCGAACTGTTGAATGGTGATAATTTCGTCCTAGTTTGCTCGCACGTGTGTCGAAAGAAATTTCCATGAACTCGAGAGTGATCTATAAGAGCGCTTCAGCTAATGCTCAAAACTACATGCATACATTGTTCGTCGGAAGCGAGGAGTCATACGAAATAGATCGGACTTCTCAAGTATTGAATTATTAACAAATTTTGAACGTCTCCTATATCTCAAAGAGAAGCTACGAATACCTATTTCGAACACTATTCTAACTTGTTAGATATCTCGTGCTCATACTATAGAGCGTTTTCAGAATAGTTGCGAAAATCAGTCAAAGAATAAGCGCTTCGTAATATTTACTACATATACATACATTGTTCATCGAAACAAAAAGTTGTGTAGAAATCATGAATCAGTTACATATACAGATGGCTCAAAGTCAGAAAATCACATTGGCTGCGCAGTGCTTATAACTAACTCAGGCGACGTCGTTCGTTTCTCTCTTCCAGAGCCTTTTTCCATTCTCTCAGCCGAGCTCTTCGCCTTGAAAATCGCAGTTGACCTGGTTATAAATCTGCAACCTCCTTACCTCATTTGCACCGACTCTCTCAGTTCATTGCTATCTTTATCGCAATATCACACTCACTCACAGCACCCCATAGCTAAAGAAATCATTTCAACCCTCTACGAAAATGAAATATACCAACAAATAACTTTTGCATGGGTTCCTGGTCACAGAGGAATCGTCGGAAACGAACGAGTCGATAGTTTCGCGAAGGAAGCATCGACATGCTTCCCCATTCCAAACATCAAAATCCCTCGTGCGGACCTTGTCTCTTTCCACAAGAAACTTCTGGCTGAAAAATGGTCAAATACCTGGCACAACCTTCCAACATCGAACAAACTCCGGTCATTAAAGTCAGTCATAGACTCCTGGCTGACCTCCTTCCGCGCCGCTCGATCTGAAGAAGTTGCCCTCTGCCGCCTTCGCATTGGCCATGCAAAATTCTCCCACTCCTACCTTCTTTCTAAATCTCTGCCAGTGTTGCCAGGTTGGGCGATTTTTCCCAAAATGGGCGACTTCCAACATGATTTTTGCGATCGAAAATATGGAATGGCGACTACTCGCAAATTGGGCGACTTCTTACTATGCCAAAATATATAACAAATTCATTCAATATCACCCTTCTGGCCAGTTTCATTTTTAGACATTTTTTGTATACGTGAGTTTTGTACGAATCAATGAATCATCAATTATTAATAACCCCAAAGAACTGGTTTTCCCATCGTTCAATTCAAATTTAGATGATCGTAGAAATCGCTTAGGGTTCAGGGGCGTACCGAGGACATTCTTCAGGGGGGGGGGGGAGAAAACCAAAAATTGCCAACTAATACCATGAAATTTTACCAACAACCTTTCTTTTTTTTTAGTCTTCAAAAAATTTAAAAATATCTGTTGTAATAATACTGCGCAAGTGGTCAAGTTTACCAACTACGCTAAAACTCCAAATTTACCAACTTTCCAAAAGCCAAGGGGGCTACGTCCCTGGTTGTGCGCTATACATGATATAAGTTGGCATCAGTTCGAATTTATTCGAGTTAAAGAAATTCAAGTTCCCAATTTCAGCGTTGAACAATTATAAATTTTCCAACTTTTCAAAACACCTGGGGGGGAAGCTCCTCCCATCCCCCCCCTTAGTTACGCCCCTGTCAGGGTTTATTTGTAAGTTTGGGCGATTTGGGCGAGTTGAGTCGACGAAACTTGCGACTTCAACCATGATAAACCTGGTAACACTGATCTCTGCCTCCTTCCTGTGACCTCTGCTCATGTCCTGTCACAGTCCAACACTTCCTCGTTGAATGTCCTAAATTCGCACCCCAGCGTTCTCTTCTGTCTTTACCACCTACTCTGCACCAACTTCTTGCTGACGATGAGTCATCCATCACAAATCTCATGAAGTTCCTCGGACTCTCAGGCATCTTTCCTCAAATCTAACCAGTAAAGTCCTTACCGTGCCTCTGGCCATAGCAGCAGTATAGGGCACGTTAATTAAACAAGTAAACAAGTAAAGTAAGTTACGAGTTTCAAATGTCTACTACTACTCAAAGATATGCCAGGAACACCCAGGGTTGCCAGATGAAAATTTCAAAAATCCGTACACTGTACATATTTAAAATCCGTACAGACCACAAAAAATCCGTACGGTTGTAATATGGCTATTAATAAGCATTATAGTGTGTGGGCTAGTATTACAGTTGCTAGGTACTCCTATTTCAGAGTTATCTCTGGTTTATGTTGAAAATTGCATTTCAATTTTCAACATAAAACAGAGATATCTCTGAAATAGGAGTTGTTTAGTTCAAAGTGTAGCAGCGGCAATTCTAATTATTTTTATGAGACTAAGACTGTTATTAAATGATTTTAAATCAGTAATACATTGATCATTGATTCATTTTTTTTTTTTTTTTTTTTTTTAATAAATTAGCCCAAACCCAGAAATATAAATTAGCAGAATAATTTAAAATTAGTCTGCTCTTGGCACGTTGAAAAATTCAAATTATTATATTTTAATAAAATTTTCACATTCTTATTTCAATCAATTCCAAGTCCTACATAATTTAAATATAAAAAACGAAAATTTTAAATTATATTTTTATTTATATAATGGTAAAATGGTATCCGTTTGTTATCCGCTTCCATTGAACTAACAAAACCTGGATAACAGAGATAAAAATTTATACAATATGCGAACTTTTTGATGTAATTACTCCATCCAGGCAATAAAACTGTGCTTCTTATCATGAAATTTTTTTTAATTTCATTTTTTATGTACTAGTTGAAATATTTTCCAATGTTTTGTGTGGAAATTCCTTTTTAATGAAAAAAAAACGTTGTTTTTTCAAAAATCCGTACGTCTGGCAACCCTGGGAACACCTATGAATAAGCGCTCTAGCTGGAACAATCGTTCATTAACATTGTTCATCGAAATGAAAAAGTTGAACGAAATAGATCGAAATTCGTATCTATCGCTCCAGTAACGAATTCAAGTGCATTATCATTGAGCTATAAAATCGCACTTCGTATGTAGGGTTAGTTGATGACCAAAATACCACCTCTTGAATTTGGCTCAAAATTAATCCGAAATGACGGATCGTAAAAATTTGAGAATTATTTGAGGAGCCTCAAGTAGTCATAGCTTAAAAAATGTGTGCTCACATGATTATTATATGGCAAAAAATATTACATTTGTCTTAAATTTGATTTTTATATGGTTTTGGAGATTTGGTATTGGATATCACTTGTTGATCTGAAAGGTTAGCAATGTTATTTGAAAACCCGAACAAGTCCCAATTAAAAACTTAGCTTCAGTAATGCAGCATGGCTGCAGCTTACGTTTTTTTCAATTTTAAGTATGCCATATTATCTGGTATTTTTCTTTCATGCTTCTTCATTAGAAAAAAAATAAATTATAAAAAAGTAGATATAATTTTTTAAATGTTGGTAACACTGATTTTCACTAGTGTAAATGAAAGTGTATCATGAAAAACATAGTTTTGAGATAAAATGTATTAAAAATTGTCACGAAGGAATGATACAAGTTTACTAAAATAATTTGCATTCTAACAAGAATTACATGAAGGGCCCTGGAGAGGATTTAGAATTTTCAATTCATCTTATTTAAAGAACACAAATCGTAAAAAACTGGTGTGTTTTCTTTTCAACAGCAGGAAGTATGTCTCAAAATGACATAAGTGCAAAGAAAGAGTATAAAATATTCGATTATGGAGTCACATAATAGAGTAAACCCGAACACTTGAAATTTTTTCAGATTGTTTCACTCAAATTTTGAAGTGCTTCATAAGTCTCTAATCTTCTGTGTTTATTAAAAATTCGGCTCTAGTAATGCGGCATGGCTGCTTACGCTTTTTAAAAATAATTTCTCATTTAAAATACTAAGATTTGGGATTTATTATATTTGAATGAAACATTTCTAAAAAATATGGATTTTTATTCTGTCCACCCAAATCACTCGGACGCAGTGAATTGTTGTTCAGATTATTATCGTTTTTTTAGAACTACCCTGTGTTTATTGAATTAATTTTATTTTCGTAGTAAAATCAAACATTTTTCATTTAATGAATTATTTCATTTTCATTAAAATGATGAAAATTTGGTGATGATGAATTCTTTTTTTTTTGAATTATCTCTTGCATATCATGTTTTAAAGTAAGTAGTTTATGATATGTAAATAAGTTCTTGGTAAAAAAAAATTATTATCAATCTTATCTAAAATTTTTACTGAAAAAAATTAAGAAAATAAAAGTGGGAAGGGCTCCATCATTGATAAGAATAGATGGTGGGATGTGTATCTCAAAACTACGTTTGCTTTAGTGTTTTCGGCACGTTAATTAAAATTAAAAAAAAAAGAAAGAAAGAAAAACTTGAGTTCATTTCTGTTGTGGATAGTACCTAAATTTTGGATTTTTGGAAATAGGTTGCTTTAGAAAAATCATAATATTTTTCTTAAATAATTGCGTTTTTTTTTTTTTTTTGTAGCCACAACTCAGCCACAAGATATAACTTTTAATCGCTATTCCTATTTAAAATGTGAAGAAAATTATTTTCATTCCTGGAGGGAAGAAAGATGAATATAAACAAAATTCATTCGATTTACCAAATTTCTTGTGATGATGGCAATTATAAATATTTATATTTTTTTCAACAGGGCTCTCAAAAAACTTTTGGAGCAGTACGAATCACCCTTCCTTCTCTCATCGCTTCCCTATCCCTAGTTTCGCCTTATTTGACCATGTTTTCATTATTTTACCTTCATTACTTTTTTTTAGAAATTTTTGATTATACTCAAATTTCTGCATTAAAAAATATACTCGTTGATTGAAACTTACGATATAAACATATTCAATATGAATGTAATAAAAATGAATTTTTGTAATTAGGTCTACTACCATGTATAGGTATTATAAATAAACCAGTAACGATAAAAATAAATTTTAAAGCTTCGTGATTAGAATTTGCGAATTAAGGTAGAAAAATTTCACACATTCTCGGTACATAATTCATATAGACGAGTTACACATGAAGCATTACTTCCGCCTTTAAATTACCTATATCGCATATAAGTGAGTTCATTAAAATAATAAATACCGATGAACGGGAATACGAATCGAACGACCGGGAGGCGATGCGAATGCGGTTAAGTCGATGAATATGTTGGCACAATGTATGTAACCCGTTCGATACAGATACTTTGTTAGCCAAATTAAATTTTCGCATAAGCCCGAACCATATTCCGAACGCGAAGCGACAATAATTTAAAATCTAAAAGGTAAATATTTTGTCGACTTTGGGAATCGTTTCGTATACGATGTCGAGGTTATAACGGCGTTAATGTTTTCCCCCTTGTGCATGGTTTTCGGTTTTATATACTTAATGGTAAGCTAAATGCGGATAGGAGTGGCTGAAGTTAACAGAATTGTTTGGCTTTTATCTCAGGAAAAGAAGAATGATTATTTCTGGGAAGAGATTAATGAATCTGTAAGATGAGTATTTCAAGAGAAATGGATAAGAGTTCAACTGATGAGAATTTTGTGTAGACGATGTGACGTGGAATCATAGGGATGAGATGTTAGTTCGCTTTTATTTGTACATATAAAGAAAATGATAAATTTTTAACGATCGTCGATCTTATTATCTCGTTGATTTGTTTGATCGATGTAATTACCTTATGGAATCATGTTTCTTTCTCTATTTCCGTTATGCTATACCGTGTGGAACGAAGGGTAAAAACTGTTGGTTAAGTTGCTCGTAGTGTACTATTAGATTATTTTTCACGTGCTCGTGGTCCATTAGGACTGTGAAGGCGATTGACCCATTAAAACGGTTTGGAAAATCGTTCAACTTGTACTGAAATAAGCACCATGTAGAAATGGAAAATTACACCAGCGCTGGGATGCGCTGAAATGGGCTGGATAATCTGTTTCCTCTAACCGTTAATTTTCCTTTCTGAAGAGTATCGACGATACCTTAATCATCCCTTTTTAATTATCCATATTTTCAGTTGTGTCTCTTGATCTGTTTCATTCACTTATTATGTTGCTCGTCACGTTCTACCTTTTTCTGGTCGTATCTGTTTTACGCTCTGATTGTTCACGAATCTATTCACTTTTTATTGTTATTTTCGGATAAACGGTATTTAGAATTATGACGGAAATCTAGATTGCGTAGATTTATTTTTATGGCAGTCGGGTGGCATAATGGTATCGATGAAGTTGCATCGAAGCAAGTCGTGGGGGTTTTTAGTCAATCGATCATGTGATTTTCATTTCACATTGAGATTTCTGGTCTAATTATTATCTTCGTTCATCATTAAAAAAAATTGCAAGTGAGTGTACTTATGAGAGTTTGGAAAATACAAGTGGGTGGAAATTCAAATCAATATTACATGTTGAAAAGAATTTAATCATCATTGTTTTCAAAGTAATTACCTATAACTGAGTGATGCATGAATTTATCACATCATCTCGAAATGATTAGAAACTACCTTCTTTTAATTTTTTGCATTTTTTAACAATTTTTTAAATGATGCCAAAAAAAAACATTGACATTTGCATTGTTTCTAAGTTTTATAATATATATTATATATTTTTTTTCAATTTAATAATTGTGTGTTTTGTATTTCACATGGTCTATAAGAAACTAAAACGTATAATGTTTTTTAAATCAGTTTAAAAAAATTGTAAGCCATTTTTCTTAATTTTTTATATAAGTTTATAACGTTTAGGATTTTTTTGAAAACTTCTCGCTATTTTTTTTATTTATTTTTTTTTTCATTTTAAAAAACCGAAAAATTTGATGAATATTTAAATTTTATTTATTTATTTTTTTAATTTAAGAAATTTTGTTTGCCATTTAATCATATATGTGACCTTCATTCGACATTTTTTGATTTTTTTCTTATTCTAATGACCTCTAAGAAAAAACAAAAATTTCAATTATTTCTTTGACTTCGATAGTAGATGCTTTTTGAGTCAGAAGGACTTGATCAATTGTGTAAAAATACTTAAAATTGCATGTTGAGGCAAAAAATTGATTTTAAGCAAGGTACAACGTAACTATAAATCTGTCGCTTATCATAAAACATGCTGTATATTCAGAGGTGTGGTAAATACGTAAGCCGCTTCAGCCATAGAGTTGGGCCCCACCCCAATAATTCAAACATTTAAATCAAATGAATGAGTAATTTGTTGGTTGTGTGCGTAGTACAGCTCAGTTTAAGCTTTTTCGTACTCAAGAGGCAAAATATGGTCGATTTTTGTTCCACAGAGCCTCATAAAGTCAGGACTTTTTGATGCTAAAAGGTTCAAAATACGAAGTCATTTTGAAGCAAAAATGTGATATTTTGGAAAATTTGCATGTGGTAAGAATCGAGTATATTTTCCTTCTAGAGTCCAAAACGGTGTAAATTGAGCCCATAATGTACGTGCACACAACTAATAAATTACTCATTGGTTGTTCATTCTTGGCTTTTTGAAAAAAAAAAAAAAAACAAAAAAAAAATATTTTTTAGATATCTTATTTAAAAAAAAAAAATCAGCTCTTAACATTTTTTTAATTCTTTAGATAACAAAATATGACTTTGAAACGTGAAAAATTTTTACTCTACGCCTGGATTTTACTCCTGGATTAACGTGCCCTGTACTGCCGCCTAGGCCAGAGGCACGTGCTGATATATGAGCTTATATTTGTGAGAATAGATTGGTGGATTTTAAGAAATTGAAGAGGGATTTGATTTTTTGGGGGTCATCTGAGAGTATTTCGATGAGGGAGGGTGATATAAAATGTTTTGTTCTTTGAAGAGAGAAGGAGGGACAAGTTGCAAAAGATGATAGATTGTAAGTGGAACATTGCATAGGGAACAAAAAGGAGTCGCTTTTTTTAATTGCCTGAAAATTCTTTTTTTCGAAAATTGCTGAAATTTTCATGGTGTGTTTTTTTTTTTTTTAAGGTAATTCTGCTACTATTGTGACCATGACCATTCACTTTTTGAAAAGAAAACAAATTTGGCTCACTAGCTCTAATAAGTAACATCCAATTAATTTGGAAGCTGTCAGGATAATATCCTCTAATTTCCTTCATTTTCTTGTTATTCATCCTCTTTTTGAGCAACCTTTCGGCGAATATTATTTTCGGAAACCAGAAACGAAATTACATTGGAAAATAGATTTTTTTTCTTTCTTCTTTATCAATTTGTTACTGATGAGACAAATACATTTATTGAAAACAGTAAATAATTGTTGTATATCATAAAAATTAAAAAAAAAAAATACATTTTCAAGTTCAGTTTGGAAGAAAGAAAGTTTTTTCAAGCTCAAGTGACAATTTGATAAAACGACTAGCATTGTGGAGAATGAAGATTGCATTCGTAGATGAGAACAGTTGTACCTACATGTGGTTGGCTTAATTTACAAAAAGCAAAACCGTGTTGTAAAATTCAATAATGGCCAATTATTTCGTCGTTATGATAACACTGTAATATCCTTGCATAGGGAACTCAACCGAGCATGTTAAGAAGTCGGTAGCAAAAATCAACCCTTCACCGCAGGCAAATGTTTCCAGCCCAAAACGACAACGCATCGTAGGCATCGAATTAGAAACAACGAAACAAGATTGAATGGTCAACTTCCCAATTCCCCGTTTTCTTCCTTAGTTGATGCATTCAGGTCTCCTTCTCGCGTCCCACCACATTCGGTATTCGGAGAACGCCGCTGTTTTGTTGTAGCATGCGACGATATCATTCAGTTTCTGCCGGTATATGTTCGTGCTATGGTGGTTGTTCTGCGTTGATGACGTAATTTTTGACGCGAGAGCGAGTTGATTTTTGTTTAATTTATCGTTTCATTATTGTGTTGCAATTTTTTGGTGCATTACGTTTGATTGCATATTTTGAAACTGGTTTAAAATTTATTTTATTACCATTGGGGTTTTCTACGAAGGTTTTGTGCAGTGACGTGTTGGAGACGCTGGAATATTCGAAGTTTTTAGGTATGTATTGTGCATTCGATGTTTATTATTTTTGATTTATTGTAAACATGGCGGATCTATTTTGTCCCATGTGAACTATCATTTAGGTGGATGGATTTTGGAATGTTCGAATGTTTCATTTAATGGTTAGTTACATCTGATATGTTTTGAAATCTTAGATGTGGAATTCGATTGAATGATTGTATAGTTCTGGTTTAACGTTCTTCCTGATTTTCTAGAAAATTATTGAGATAATGACAGAATTAGGAGAAATTTTTTTTGGAACATTCTATGTGTGAGAAACGATTTTGGGAATTTTGTGATGAAATTTTTCCAATTATGAATAATATATTTAAAAAAAATGTTTGTTTTGATGGTCGTGAATTTTCATTATCGTGATATTTTTCTATATTTTTTATTTTAAGAATCCTGTTCAATTTTCGTTTAATTTCTCCTTTCAGTAGTTTTCTATGTCTATTCTTCTGTCATAATAATTTCAGTCAGTTCCTATTCCAAAAGTTGACATTTTGTCATCTACGCATCGAAGCCTGTAAAATTACTACAAAGCTCTGAAACTTGCTTTTGATAATCTCTCCCTCACCTTTGACGTTACCACATTATGTACTCTCGAACGTTCGTTAATAAATAAAGAAGTGGGTAAAACACATGAGCTATATAAATGATTTAACAATTCTACGTACACCAATATACTACCTACCCCATTTGAGTTTTTTCATCGAGTCCGGAATTCCCCTCTTATTTATACCTAGCTCACTAGGCAACAACGAATACACACGTACCTCATGAGCAGTGATCGAGCCCTCCCTCATACCTTAATTTTGAAAAATCTACCTCCCGTGATATCGTCGCTCGGGATGCACCTTTTACTCGAATAAATTATCGGTAAAACAACAACCTACGACCGAACAACTGCGTTTCTCTATGACGATAAAGTCACCTTCCAATTTACGATCCGTTTAACGTAAATTTCGTTTCACTATGCTAATTTCTTAGCTGGTGCATATATTATTACTTCGAAGGGTCTTTCGTTTGATTTTGAAGAAGTAACGTGTTTTGACGTGATTGTATGGTAAACCACGTGCTCGTTGGCTGGATGGATCATGGGCGAGTTATTTTTTAGAGGCGACATTTATCATGCAGCGATCATGTAGAAAAGGTTGAGCAATGGAGCGAGTTGCATACCTATCTCATTCCTTTGATAGAGATATAAGCATAGGGTAGGGTAAATTTCAGGAATAGTTAGCTTTACCTTAGCTTTTAGCTATGAGCTGAATTATTTTTTCGCTTTTAAGGTTAGCTATGAGCCAGCCAATCAGTGTTGACGTAGCTATCCTGGCTATTAGCTAATTGTTGGAAAATTAAAATTACCCAACTGTGAGTTGAGTTTTTCTCTTTTTTTCAGTCGTTAAATGCAGTCTACTTTATTGTATAATGTGTGAGACTGGCGCAGACTAGATCAAAGATTGTCAAATTTATTACCTTTGAGCCATTAGTTATACGATTTCGTCTCTGTTAGCATAAGCTATTAGTTAGCCAATGAAATGTTGGTTAGCTTTAGCAGCCAGTCAGTTCAGAGCGAGTAAAAATTGGCTTAGTTTTTATTTCAAGCGATAAGCGATTCGCTTAGCATCCTTGGACACTCTTATCGTGCTCGATCATTGTACATATTTCATGAGGTCGAATAGATGTGACCAATCATACGATATTATATACAATTTGGAACTCATCATGCACGATAAATCGGCAATTAAACAAAAATCACCGGACACCATCTTAAAAAATGGATTGGGTGAATGAATGATACTGTACTGCAATACACCTCGTGACGTCAAGTCAGTGAGCCTGAGCCTTATGTTTAATATCTCTGCTCGTAAGGCGTTTCAGTATTCATTCCGAAAGGAAAATGTTCTACATCAAGTTCGGAAATTTATTTTATTCGTCTTCGTAATACTCGTATTAACCGTAATTCGCGAAAATTCCACCTTTAGGCGTACCGAGTTGGTACTTGAAAAAGAAAAAGGTTTTCTGAAATATTAGCGCCAACGAGGAATTTTCTTTTCATTTTTTTCTCCTCTTCTAAAAACTCTCCATCACAGGAGCTGTTCTTAAGGTAAGGTTTCTAAAAAGATAATAATCGCTTCTTTTCATAAAATATGTGCTGAAGAGTTTGTACTTTTTTTTCGATCTTGAAAGCGAGTTCTGATAATTTTGGTTCTTCGTTTGTGGAATACAGCCTTGAGTGCTTGTAATGGGATGAACTGAGAAGTGAAGAACTCACGTTGTCAGCAATGCATTTCGCTTTGCTCCTTGTGACTAAAGTTGCAGAATATCTGTGGCTACTATGACCACATTCTTCTCGCAATGTCCGCGCTTAATTTATTTCCTTTTTTCACCTTTTGCGACGTAGAAGCGATGTTGTTTTTTTACGAATCGATTATTTTTTTTTTCTTCAACTAAATTCTGATTAAATCGAGACGCGCTTAAACCGGTTCAATTGTTTTCGTTCAGTACGATACCGAATGAGTTGAACAAAATTTTTCGCTCAAGGGGTACTGTAAGTAGTCACGCTGCTGTAGTGGAGCTGAATTTTTAATGAGGGTAATCATAAGCGCCGAAAATTTGAATTACGTTCTCTTTATATTGATTTTTTTTTCATAATTTCGGTAAAAAAAATTCATTAGAATAATAATAAAAAATTAAATACCTGAGCAATAAAATGATTATAAAAAAAAGGAAACCAAAAACAAAACAACGTAATGGAACTACTAGTGCACCGAAACTGTTATTTGTATCATAACCTTTTTCAGTTTTATTTTCATGATTTTTTTGCCATTTTTAAAAAATTTTTTAAATTTTTTTTTCAATTTTTTTTTAATTAAATTTTTGTATTGATATCTACTGTGTTTTTTTTTTAAATTTTTTGTTCATTTAAATTTGTAATCTTTAGTTTTTTTTTTCATTTAAATTTAGGTTCATTTTTTTTCAAAATTGAAAAAATTATTTGCTAAATTTTACTTGAGGCTCCGCAAGTTTTCCTCAGATTTTGATCTTTCGTCATGTGGAATCAATCTGACTCGATTCAAAGAGTACTCTGGGTCCTTTGTTTCTGCATCCTTTAAATTTTTCTTATTCAGTAATTTGTGTCAATTTCGAATAATCTTTTACTATGCTGAGCTAGTGTCTTAAGTCTTTTGAGACAGTTTGCACTTGATTTCAACCCATTGCTGCTAATAAAACGCATTATGGTAAATCTCTCGCAGCATAGAAGAATTCAACATGTTCATTAAATTAAGAACACAAATGACTAATTAACCACAATGTCTAATCAAAAAGAAATCTCCTTATTTAATTATTATTTCTGAATAAATTAAGTATGTGCTAAATGTGTATGGTCAATAATTTGCTTTTATTACGTAAATCAGTAATGCGAATGTAAACCATTAAAAAAAAATATTAATAATATATTTGAAAAAAAAAAAAAAAAAAACATAAACAAAAATACTTTAAACCGTTAAAAAAATACAATGTCTTAAAATTACCACCGAATACAATAACCTCACTACGCTCGTTGGATATCCCAACAAAAAGTCGAGCTCTAAAGAGTTTTTTCCTCCTTTTTTTCTCCAAGAAAGTGAAAAAGCCATTAAAATCCGAAACTAGGTCGCATTATATTTGTAATAAAAGTCAGGGATGGTAAAGCGAATCCATTTAAGCTAGCTGGCTGTGTCTGTATTCCAAAGTAGCGTATCGGAAAGTTCATACGAAACAATGTGAAACGATATTCAACTCGCCATAGGCCGCTTAACACGAGCAATTAATTTGCCACTTGGTTCCACAGTTTCAAAAGCGTAACGTGAAAAAAAGCCTTCGTTCAAAACATTTGCGACTCGGCGCCCGTATCCGTTGGCTTGGAAACGCCGGAGTACTTTTACACATCTTTGTCGTCGGTTAAATTTGCGAAGAAAGCTTTTTTTGCAAATTTGAGGTCATTATCTATACTACATAGATGTAAAAGCAAGTTGCACAATTTCACTAGCCACCAAAATAAATTGTAATTTGTGACGTCACGCAGTAAAATACGCGCGTGCGTTTTTTTGACTTTTTCAATGCTCCTGGAATGTCAAGCCAGATGTATATAATATGTGTAGATTGTGTACTGTAGAATGTGAAATAATCAAAAAAATAAAATAGAAATAAAATAGTCTCAATTTTTAAAACATTGTGTTGAGAGACATGTTTAAAAAAGAAATAATAAGAATCAAAATAAATGAATAAATAAATAAATAAACAAAAACGATTTTAAAATTTGTTTATTATTGTATTTTATTTGAAAACAGTGAGTTGAGAGGCATGTGTAATAAAAATCTCCCAAGAAAAAAATTTTTTAAATTTTTTTTATGAAATTGTATCTTATTTCGAAACTGTATCTCGAGATACATATGTAAAAAAGTATAATTATTAAAAAAAAAAAAAAAACAAAGAACGTTTTTAAAATTTGTTAATAATTATATTTCATTTTAAAACAGTGTGTTGAGAGAATGCGTAAAGTAAAGCAACAAAACGAACAAACAAAAACGTTTTGAAAATTTATTTGTGAAATTATATTTAATTTTAAAACAATGTGTTGAGAGACATAATCATGTGAAAAAAAAGTGTAACCACAGACTCTCGTATATTAATACTGGACCAGTATCTTATGTGAGAATTGATTGATGAAAGCCTCTATATGACAGTGTGCTTGTTTGGATGTAATGTTTTTGTTATGCGTATCAACCTAATGAACCACTATAATAACAGTTTTTGCATTTTGTATGCAATACATACCACACGCTTAGTGTTGGGGATTAATAATCGATTAATCAAAAATGTCGATTAATCGGCAAAAATAATCGGAAGAATAGATTAATCGATTATTAGAAGTAATCGATTAACCGATTATTAGAAGTGATCGATTATTTTATGAAATAATGGATTAATCGACCAATTTTCAGTTTTTACCGTAATGCTTCAGTATTTCTGAAATAAAAAGCTTTTTATTAAAAAATTATCATTTTGTGAAAAAATTTCAATAATACGATGAAATCGCCTCTCATCGTATACCTTAAATGCTTGTTTATTTAAATAAGAATTGCGATTTGGTATAAATACTGTCATTTTTGAATAAATGATATATATATTTTTTTTTATTATAATTGAACACAGCATAAGAAAAATGAAATTTTGGATTTTTCAAAGTCTGAATAATTTTCCCAACTCCAAATTTTCTCCAAATTTTTTTAAATCTCCGAGATTTTTTTCAACTCAAATCTTTTTTCTGATTTTTCAAAATTTTTTCTATTTAATTGTTTTTCAAAATTTATTTCGAGCCAAAAATTTTTCCCAGTATTTTTCAACCAAAAATCTTTACAGTTTTCAAATTCGAATGCTTTTTTCAAAATTATTTTCAATTATATTCATTTTTTCAAAAAGTCAATATTTATTTGAACTTTAAAACATTTTTAACGCCACAATTTTATTGAAAAAATTTCAAAGTTGGCAAAAAATTGAAGAAAAAATTCTAGGTTGAATAAAATTAGATGAAGTGTAAAATTGAAAAAACATTTGAAGAAATTTTGGATGCAAAAAATTTCTAATGCTGTAAATCGATAAAAAAATTCAAAATAGATATAAAAATGTTATAAAAAATTTTTGGATTGTAATATATTTCGAGGAAAAATTTCAAAATATTGAAAAAATCGTGTTGTTACGTAAACATTGTAACTACAGGGTATAGACAATATTAAAAAAAAATCGATTATTTCAATAACCTAGATCCCATTAATCGAGTATTGGAATAATCGAAATTCGATTAATCAGTTACTCAAATAATCGATTATTCCCAATACTACACACGCTAATATTTGAAAATGTTTGGGAAAAATTCAGTACAGCCAGTATTATTACAACTTTTTCTTCTAAAATTACATTATCACTGGTTATCACCTGATTTTTGTTTTTGTTTTTGTTATGCCCATCGACAGAATGGCGCTTACTGTATTAACTGTCTTCATTTTTGAAGTACATAGCCAATAGCTGTTAGCCTAGTATTAATTGTGAAAGTCTGTGAGTGAAACTAGCCATATATGTGAAATGTGAGGGAACTTGACAACAAACTAAAAACCAGTGATTGGTCTTTAGTCCACGTGCTTTTCACCTTGTAACGTAGAAAATGGCGGAATAGAGCTGAGAATTTGTAGTCGATGCGAATTGATATACGTATTTTATGCCGGGTGACTATTTGATATCTTTCCTTTATAGAAATAAGACAACAAACTAAAAACCAGTGATTGGTCTTTAGTCCACGTGCTTTTCACCTTGTAACGTAGAAAATGGCGGAATAGAGCTGAGAATTTGTAGTCGATGCGAATTGATATACGTATTTTATGCCGGGTGACTATTTGATATCTTTCCTTTATAGAAATAAATCATATTTGAATGATATTACAAAGAATAAATGGTATGAATAAATTTATTTAATGCTTTAAAGCATCTATCAATGAAATGCAAAATTTTTAATTATACTTTCGTCATAAAAGAAAACTTATATGTATTGAATTTATTCATTTTTAGCTGACTTGGTCGCTTATGTGCTCGAATGAAGTAGTCGCCCGGTATATCTAGCACTTTGGTTATTACCATAGATTTTTGGGAAATTTCGGGTTGACATTTTCGTCTGTTGGAATAGAATTAATCGCTCTACTTCAATTAACGAAAACACGCTAGTTCGAACGAAATTCACCCCAGCTCGTCGGCTCGCCAGGGAATACGAGGAAGACACGTAACGGTGACGTCATCGACATTAAAAAAATGAAAATTGGTGAAACGGCGACCGTAGACTGTTTTGGTATACAATACCTCCCTTCGGACCGCGCCCATTGTAATACCCTCGCTTCACCGAGTCATCTTCGAGTTTAACACCTTTGGCGTTTGTTAGGCAGCGCCGGAGAGTAAATAAATTAAAAAAGAAAATTCACGGTTCATTAGTAGCCGACGTTGGTAATTCGATATCGGATTAGGAGATATTATTTGAACAACGTGGCCCCGGTCTATTCCTGCGTGTACTGGCGGATCGGCGATTCTCTTGTGTTGGAAATTTTTTCTCCGTCGGAGTTCAATCACTCGCGAGTCGCTGGTAAACGTGTAAACCGCGTAAATGGGTGAGCTGGATATCGCGGCCGGAATTAATGGTGAAAAATGTACGAAAAAAGGCTATTTTTGTATCGGATAAACGCGAGGCTCGAGAACTTTTTACATACAACGATACGCTGTGGCGCCCTTCAGACGGCGTTTGTTTCGCCCTTTATTTAACGTTTTCAATTTCCGATAAAATGGTCGGGAATTATCGAAATTAGGCGCAGCTTCCGGAGCTTGGGTAAATTAAATTTCACCTACTTCGTTACGAGGGTGAGGTGCGAGAAAATTCTATTATTCCGCGTATGTAATTCCGAGGTCGCGATGGGTGTCCGGATATTGTGGTAATTGCGGAATTTCTCGGAAATTAAATTTCGCCTCGACTCGGCTGACGTAAGAATTTGAAATTATGAAGAATTAACCAATCACCACACTGTGCCAATAAAATCTCTACTTCGCGTCGGTCGCGTCCGTACGTAAGGCTTTTAACGATTACTCTTCGAGATATTTTCTCGTAGCCTATTTCGAGCGATCGCCAATAGTGATTTATGAGCGGTGTATTTTCGCCTCTATATAGATCAAAAAGAACGCCCGCTTAACTTGTCAAGGTCGTCGCAAATCAGCTGATTGGCGAGAATATTAATAAGCGTTAAATGTATCCCAACCCGAAGGCAATCGCCGCTCGTTAACATCGGCGAATAGACCTCTTTCTATCAATTATGTAAATGCGGCGAATTCGATACCTGGTCGTGAATAAAGTGGACGAACGAGTGTATTTCGTACCTGAGAGTATGGCGAATTCTTCGCGTCATCGGTGTCCTTTCCGAGAATGCGAGATGACGATGTATCAGGCTGTGGTGGAAATAATAAAACAGTAGGGGTTGGGCGCCCTATATATCACCGAAAAACTTGTTTTCGCAAACCTTTCTACGGACTCGTCGAATCGTGTCGTCTTCGATCGTGCATCGTTTCGATTCTCTGTTTTGGATACTCGTTTATCGGCATGTTCGAAAGTGGAATTGAATTATGGTCATCTCAGTTCGCCTGGCCAACAAAATTCCGAAAAATAACGATGCAATATCGATGCTTTCAACATTTTCAGAAATATCGAAAATATCGATATTCGAAAATAAATATCGATATGCTATCATGATTTGGGAATTAAAGAAAAATGATTAGTTACTCGTATTTACCTACAAAACGTTCCTAATTTTGGAATTCACAACTTGAAAAATGGCAGTTTACTATGTACTATAAGAATAATAAAAAAAAATAAGTATGTTTGAACTTGAGAAAGTTTATTTCGATTTGTTTTATTATTATTTTTTATTTTTTCCTACCGAAAAACGAAAAACACTAAAAACCGGAAAAAGAATTTAATTACTCTTTGGTTTTCAGCTATGAAATTCGTTTTCGAAAAATATCGATATATGTTTAAAAAATATCGAAAATATCGATGTATGATAATCTTGAATATTTTGCTTGAATTCTTATTTTTTTGTGACATCGCTAAACGTATTTTTAAATGGAACTTTATGGTTGTGATGAGGGACGTAACGAGAACATTTTTCGAAGGGTGGGGGGCTGAAACAAGAAATTTTTAACTTATATCATGCTATTTTTCTGTTGATTTTTTTTTTGGCTTTTGGAAAACAGATATGTGCCCTCTTTTCTCTCTGCGTGAAAAATTCTTTTCATTATTCCGTTGGATAAAGTAGGGAGCAGAAAAATATGGTCCGAAGAAACTAACATATGCGCTTATTTTATGCTCCTTTTTGAGGGCAAATATACAAAAATATATAAAGTTGATGAGGATATCAGTTTGTGGTGCTTTCATTTCTATATACAAATATGCGAGTGTTTGAAAAAATCAAGGAGAATCCACTGGAAAGATGAGTCAAATAATGATAAAATTTTTCTAGAATTTTTTAGAAAAAAAAAGTTGCCAGTGTTACCAATTTATCGAAACTTCAAAAATTAAAGTTGGTGAAAATTAAAAATATCTTCTGAAAAATCGGTAAAAACAACAAAAGCAACAACAACAATCACAACCACAGTAAAATTAATAATACTCACTATATACAAAAACGTGAGCAGAAATGGTAAAAATGGCTAAAATATTATGAAAATACGCATGTAATTCCGGAATCCGCTGTGGAGCGTAAACCGTTTGTATTTTACTTTCAGAATTTTTCGGTTTTTAAATTTTTGATTTAAAGCATTTGAATGAAATTGAAAAATTTATTCGATTTAAGAAATTTAATTAAACATCAGTGTATATTAGCTCTTTAATGCGCGAGAACCACACTCAAAATGGTTTTGATACAGTATAAAATTGATTTCCTTTATAGTCCGCAAAAACCAACGTATATTTTAACTCTGTTCTAATTCAGTAGAGGGCGTTTTTTTTTTAATTTAATTTTTTTTCTCCTTTTGTATCGATTCTGGAGCGCAGTTCGGATTTACAACCTAAGGAAATTCTCTGGAGTTTTTTTTATGCTGTTTTTTTTATGCTGGCATCTTTAATTACCAGGACTATTACGTCAGTGTAGCCTTTATTTTGTTTAGTAGTTTTGTCAGTTTCGAGAACTGAAGAATTTTGTTAATTCTCTAAAGTTTAATTTTTGTACATTAAAAATTTTTATTGCATTTTAGAATATTCTTCATGGATGAGGGAGTGTGTTACAGTACAGTTGTTGAAAATGTTTTAAAAAGTATTGAGAAATATGATGAACTTCAATTTTGGAAAATTTTGAGACTTTATATTCCGCCATTAGAGATCAGCCATTTAGCTTTTAAATCCCAACGAGAAGCAACTAAGTTCATTGATAGGCTGAAGTTTCCAGTGCAGATATTTTAGTGAAGAAAACACTCTTAAATTTAAGAAGTGAAGCGAAAATAATTTTTTATTGATTTCATAGCATTTATTTTGTAATAATTTTTTTAATTCAACTTTTCAATTACATCAACCCAGCTGAGAAAAAAATTTAGTCATCTACAATTCCAAATTTTCGAAGTTTTAATCGCTAGTTTCGTTAATTTAATATATCGACGAAATTAAATTATCGGTAACCGGAATGAAAATTTCGGTCGAGGATCATTCGATTAGATTCCCTATTGGCGAAATATTTCCCAGCTTCATTTATTTTTCATGCGATAATTTAACGGCTGCGTCGCGACGAATACATAAACAATGAAATGCTAATGAACTACCACCTTTCAGGCTGACTGAATGAAAAATTACTGATAACGTGGCCAAATGTAACGATCTTTCGATAACTAGTTACGAATTGAATTATTTATTAGAGGTTTATTTACCTTCTTTTTCTATGTACTTCGTTTCGCCACGAATAATATGAAATAATTTCACGAAATCAGCAATTCTATCGCTGACGGCATAGAATAAAATTTAAGTGGTTTGGCGAATATTTAAGTAACTTCGGAAATTGCCACACGTGTTTTATTCATTATTTATATGCTGTTTTCTTTTTTTTTTTAATTTAATTTAAATATTTATCGATAGATAGTTGCGTAAAAGCGATGGGGAGGGGAGAAAATTTATTCTTTTTTATAGGCGAATTTTGTCGAGTTCGTAGGCTTAGCTGATGCACGATGGTGAACGAGGGAGACGAACAATTTGAAATAATTTTTATCTTGTATGTGAAGAATGGAAAATATCCCTTTTCCATATCGTATTCGGCTACATTTCCTACTCGAACGTGTACTCTGAAATCCGTACATCAATCTAAATACTACAACCCTTTGACACACGTCAATTAGCTGACAAAATTAATTGTTCTGGAAGGGGCAAAAAAAAATTATATATACAATACTCTACGTATTTATGTCAAAATGTAGTTGCAAAAATGTCAGTGTTTTCGTTTGCAGTCATGAATGTGCGAACTGAGAGTAAAGTCGGTTGCGAACCTTTTTTCTGTCACCGCGATGCCCTAGTTATGGAAGACTCAATATGCCAATAAAGACACATTGACCAAAACCGATGACGCGACATTTCGGGCTAAAATGAAAAATTGAACGTGGTAAATATTAAATTCGCTGAACGGTGAAGTAACACGATGACCAGGCGACCTGTTAAAATTTTTGTTTCTGCCTAATATTTCTCTGAATATAATTCGAAGTAATTGTGAAACAATCTTATAAGCAAGCTGTTTGCTAAGTTATTTACGAAGGCTCTTAATTACTTTTTTCGTTCTTTTTTTTAATTAATTTTTTTCCCCCATTTGATTTTCTGAAAAATACTTAATTGTTTTTATTTTTTTGTCTTATTTGAATTTTTTATGAAATTTATTTCAACAGTCTACTTTCTGTGATCAATTTCTGTTCATCTTAAGTGACCTGAGAACACCGCTTATGAAAAATTACCTTGAAATTCTACCCTGCTTCTCTTTTTTTCAAAAAATTGGTGCGCGAATGTGAACTATAATTTGAAAATTAAAGGTGGAGATTCTAAAGATTATGTATGAACTTGAAAATAAACACTTGGAGAATCTCGAAGAAGAATCTAGATTTTGATGGTTTACCGAATTGTTGAAAATTTAGGGTCTTATGTGGTGAAGTAGAACTTGAGAACTTGAGAATTTTGAAAAAATTTTAAAAAGTTTTTTTTTTTATTGGATTTTCAAGTCCATGCAAAACTCTTAGGATTCTAAACTCATCAGTTTCAAAGCTGAGATTTGCCTGTGCTGAAATCTTTGGTAAGATGTGGAAGCTCATTATATAAATTTTTTACGAATTTAAGTCATTGAAAAGAAGTACGTTCTATTTTTCATCCATTTCAGTATTGGATTTTTTTTTCTGCTGAACTGGAGTCTTTTCTGAATTGGAGTCATCGAGAGTGTTAACCAAAAAAGAAAAAAAAAATAGCAAAGATTCCTTCGTTATTTCAGTTTGGCGCAAAATCGTTTGATCTTACTGTGAACATTTGTACGATACTTGATTTGATGTTTATGGACGACGGAGACCTGTGAATCTATTAATAAATTTCAGCCATCTCGATCCTCTCGCAGATAAGTACTACGATTTGAAAAGCAAACGATTTCGAAATACGGTTACCGGTGATACATTTTTAGATCGAATGGAACGAATACGTTAGCTTTATAAATAGCCGAATTGAGGTATAACCGCGTACGTATGACTTTCAATTCACAGTAACGGTCGCGAATTCGGATTACACTGACGTTGCTTTTGATACGAGCCGAAACTGGGAACTGGGAAGAATGTTTTTCCAGAACCTGCCACGATTTCCAGTCGGTTGAAATTTAAATAGGTCAAGTTCATGATACCACGATGGGTACTTGTACTCGCCGGCGTAAGCATGTGCTCCACAAATTAACCGTTAACTCGTCATTGTCGGATGCGATCGATTCAGCGTTACCAGCCATTACGTAGTGAACGTGAATGATTCCGACGTGATCTTCGGTATTTCCGACTTGGAATATGGATCAGTTTCATAGAGCATGGCCGATATTTACGTGTGGTCGATTGTCGGTCATGAAAGTGCACGTGTTGGAGGAAATTTTATTATTGTGTATGCATCGCATATGTAAACGTGTGGATGACTCATGCAGCGGTGAAAATATGATGAATTGGGGAATTTGAGTGAAATATTGCTGTATAATGAGTTTTTTTTGGTTTATCATCGTTCCTAAATTATTCCATTAACTTAATTGAAATCGTAAATTGAATTATTTTAATTATTTAGAAAATATTTTTCATGTTTCAAGTCTCTATGTATTATAGATATTTTTTCTTGTAGCTTTATATATATGATTTAACATTTAAATACTTGAGAAACTGAGCTCATTGGAGACGTTCTGACCTCCCAACCTCCCTCCTACCCATTGGCTGGGGCTCTGGTTCAACTATATATGTATATTATATACGTATCTTCTATTATGACGAATTATTGAATTTTAAATGTTTTCTCGTAACAACTGAGAATAGAAAGTTTTTCATGTAAAATGAAAGAAAAATATTTTAAACATCCAAGTGTGACTTCTCAACTTTAAACCGAGTAGTAATCGTCTGAAAATCGATTTTGAGAATTCCCGAAAAAAAGATTTTCATGACTTCATTTGAAGATTACAAAGAATTCTTTTTTGGCAGGTAACGATAAAAAAACTCGAATCTCGTTTTATAAATTGCACTCTACCTTACATTAAGATCGATTGAATATGTCGAAAAGAATTGTTCCATTTTTCGAAACAGACTACGTAAAATAATTGTTTTTTACATACCTAAAGACGTGTGGAAATTTTCACGAAAAATTGGTTCACTTTTTCTTGATTTGCCAGTAAATTTATAAGAAGTGACATAGGTAGAGGTACGTAAATATTTCAATTTCATGTAGGTAAATGAGGAAAATAGCGTGAAATTTGAAATTTCGCTCATTTATCATACAAAACGAAGAAGCATATTTCTCAACCAAAATTTCTATATGTATTTTTCTTATTTCGAAGGTCCCTCCTAACTTCACTTTGAGAATTCAACGACATACTTGAAAAACACCCCAAATTTTATTCTAGCAATTTTAGGGGCGAGAGAAAAGTACGCAATAGTTGATAGTTACCTATTTAATGGACAACCTCTTCTTCTATG